>CM052703.1:47452648-47466046 GCA_028551405.1 Uromys caudimaculatus
AAGACTCTAGGTTAGGACCTGTTCCAAAGTTCTCACCCTTCATATTACCTGAAAAGCTATGTCTGGCTTCCATGTGTGTGTGTGTGGGGGGGGGGCTGTGTGACAGTTCAGGAGGTCTGGTCCTCTGGCTTCCGGGGGGGGGGGGGGGCTGTGTGACAGTTCAGGAGGTCCGGTCCTCATGCTCGGTTGAGAAGAGTTCCCGAACCCAGGCTAAGGCCTATGGCAGAGTACTTGCCATGCACCAAGGACCATGCCTAGACACCATACTGGCATTCAAGGCCTATACTGGTAAACCCACTTTCCTGCTTGGAAAACGAGTTTATAAAAGGGTTTCCCAACCGTGAAGCAGGAAAAAACTTCAGAGCTGTATTCTCTTGGCTCTGAATTGCTGGTGGAGACCGTCCTGCCAGCTGTAATCGTTTTCTTAAATATATGAAGAGGCAGGAAAGAGGGACACAGTCTGTGACTGTTGGCATGGCCATTTGCTCCCTTCCTATATGTGGCAGGGGCTTGCTGCCCAGAAGTCAGCTTGGCAGAGGAGATTTAAACTGCTGGAATGACTTCCTGCATCTCCTCCCTCTTTGTGAGTCAACCCTTTCCCAGAAAGGAAACTGAGATGAGAAACAGGAAACGGTTCCTGGTGGAGGGAGTTCAAGTTGAATGTGTTGGAGCAGGGCATTGTGGGAAGGGACATACCTCCTAGAGCGCTGAGTGAAAGAATCCCTGTGGTGGGAATCGGCCAGCCTGCACCGTGCTGTGCAACCTGAGGTGCTTTTCCCTTTCTGTGTCTCTGTTCCTCTATTTGTACAACGTAGGGATTGATGTTCATGATAACTAAGGGATCATCCACAGATTACACAAGTATTAAGCCGGGCGCACACCTTTAATCCCAGCACTTGGGAGGCAGAGACAGGCGGATTTCTGAGTTCAAGGCCAGCCTGGTCTACAAAGTGAGTTCCAGGACAGCCAGGGCTATACAGAGAAACTCTGTCTCGAAAAACCAAAACCAAAACAAACCAAAACAAAAACAAAAAAAACCACAAGTATTAACCGGTCCCCTACTTCAGCCACCAACCAAGCACTGGGGATAGTGCATGAACAGGGTAGGTAGGCCTGGCCCTTGCTCCTGGAGTTGAGCCAGTGCCTTGAAGACTGCTATCTGGGAAGTTTAGGAAACTACAGACTGCCCCTCAGTCCAAAGACCCAAGACAGTCTGAGATTGGCTCAAAAAACAAGCTTGTTATCACGTGGGCATTACCCTGGAGTCTTCAAGTATGCTCCTGTTCCCCAAGTGCTCCAGGCCCTGCCTCAGATTAGTGCACCAGGAAACTTTAGCTTTGGGGGATGCTGTCACCCCCATTTCCTGATGAACCCGAGGAGAGACATCAAGTGTCCTTCCCGAGATCTGGCCGGAAGGGCAGATGATACTGTGAATAAACTTGCAAACAGGCGACTTAGCCAGAGGCTGGACCACGTGCAGAAGCCAAGGAGGAAGGACACCAAACAGGTCAAAGGTAGCTTGCTCTGTCCAGGGACAAGCAGGGTAAAACTCTGGACAGTGTAGGGCCCTGGAAAGGTAGCAGAGCAGAGTCAGCCGCATGTCAAGCTCTACGTCCAACCCTGAGATGAAATCAAGATGCTTGGCTAAATGGGAGCTTCATCTGGATCACAAATAATGTTTATCTGAAATTCAAATCAAATGTCTTTCTTTTTTAAGAGAATCTTTTTTTATGTAATGTTGAGTGACCTTGAGTTCCTGGTTTTCCTTCCTTCACTTTCCAATACTGGAATTACAGACCTGCATTACTGTCCTGTTTTTGCAGTGGCAAAGCTGACCACCTCAATACACATTGGGTTCAGAGACAAGAGTCTCAGTTTGAGTTCCAGCTCTGATTCCAACACGATGGCCTTACCAAGTCACTGGCCTGCCCTCCTACTTACAAGATCCTCCTCACTAAGGGTCAAGTGACTGTTTCCAAGATGGTGAACAAGAGTCACAGATCTCTGGGTTGTACTAAGCTGTTTACATAGAAACACTAGCTTCTCTCATCAAAAGGATCATCATTTCCTCCTGAGTTGAACCACATAGATGGGGTTATTTGTCTCTGTTTCTGTCTTTCTCTCTCTGTCTTTCTCTCTCTCTCTCTCTCTCTCTCTGTGTGTGTGTGTGTGTGTGTGTGTTACACGTACCCTCAAGTAGATGTCAGAGGACAACTTCCAGAATCGGTTCTTGGGGTTGGGGATTTAGCTCAGTGGCAGAGCGCTTGACTAGCATGCGCAAAGCCCTGGGTTTGGTCCTCAGCTCTGAAAAAAAAAAAAAAAAAAAAAAAAAGAATCAGTTCTTGGGCTGAAGAACTGGGCTTAAGAGCACTGGCTGTTCTTCCAGAGGACCTGGGTTCAATTCCCAGCACCCACATTACAGCTCGCAACTGTCTACCACTCCAGTTCCAGGGGATCTGACTCCTTCATACAGACATACATGCAGGCAAAAGACCAATGCACAAAACAAACAAACAATCAGATATATAATCAGTTCTTTCCTTCCATCATGTAGATCCCAGCAATTAAACTCAGGCTTGGTGGGAAGTGCCTTTATCCACTGAGATATCCTACCAGCCCATCTGGATGGTTTTCAAAATGCTTCTTAACCTTGGGTGGTGGAATGGAAGAAGAATGCCAGACCCTGGACCATGATGGCTTCCAGAAGGTGCTTGCTAGTCCAGTTTGTGTTGTGGTGCACTTTTTACAAAAAAGAAATTGGCTTTCTAAGTCACTTTTGCTCTGTTGGTGTATTTTTTGTACAGCACTGAGAATACTTGTTTCTAATAATGTAATTGAACTTTATTTCTCATAGTTCCAAATGTAAGAAAGTCCAAGATCAAGGACCAGCAGGTTCAGAGTCTGGTAAAGGCTGGTCTCTGGTTTCAAACTGGTGCCTATTAGTCATCTTTCTTGTTCTTGTGACAAAATACCTTACAAAAGCAATTCAAGGAAGAAAGGCTGATGGTTTCAGGAGATAGAGTCTGTCACAGCAGTGAGGCATGGCGATGGGAACATGAGACAGCGGTCACAATTGCATTCACTGTCAGGAAGCAGAGAGAGGTGAAATCTGGTTTTAGCTCACTGTGGTGGTTTAAATGAGTTTGGCTCCCATAGCCTTATATATTTGAAGGCTTGATCCCCCCCGTTGGTAGAACTGTTTGGGAAGGATTAGAAGTGCTGCCTTGTTGGAGGAGGTGTGACATTTGGTGGTGGATTTTAGTGCTCACATCATTCCTAGTTAGCTCTCTGCCTCATGGTTGTTGTCTTCATATTTAAGCTCCCAGTTCCTGCTCTAGTGCCATGTCTGCCTGCCTGTCACCTTGCTTCCTGCCACGGTGGTCATAGACTCTACTACACTCTGAAATTGTGAGACCCAAATTAAATCCTTTCTTTTATCAATTGCCTTGGTTTTGGGGCCTTATAACAGAAGTAGAAAAGTTACTAAGACAGAGTTGGTACCAGGGAGTGGGGCATATTGCTGTGACAGGCCTGACCATCATTTCTAGGAGGAATGTAGAAGACTTTAGGGCTTTGGAGTAGAAAGTGATTGAATATTGTAAGCGGGGCTTAATGGGACATCTTAGTAAGAGCTTAGCTGATAGTAGTACTGAGAACAATGTGGGCGATGGGTGCCTAGCTCATGATGCTGCAGAAGGGAACAAGCTTAGCAACTAGGTAAGAGATCATTCTTATAATTTTTTGCAAAGAATATGGCTAGGGTTTTGTTTGTTTGTTTTGTTTTGTATTGTTTTGTTTTGTTTACCTTGCTTCAGAGTCTGCTTGAGACTAAATTGAAGAGGTTTGTACTAATTTTCATTGGCAGAGGTGATTCTAAGACAGCCTAGTATTGACTGTGCCATGTGGTAATTAGGGATCACTCTTATGCAGATCTACAATGAAAAAGAGCATGCAAGGCAAAGAAAAATATAAAATTAACATTTAACCCTGCAACTTGTGAAAGGAAATGTCTGAAGGATTTCCTCCTTCTAAAAAGCAACTGCGATGGAAGTCATATGGAAAGTAAGTCAAGGAGGGGGCCAGTTTCCAGCCCAAGCAGGCAGCAGAACTTGGCAGTTTGGGCCATGTGGTGCTGGCTTTAGGGTCATGAAGAACATAGGAGGAAAAGGGTTGTAGAATCTTCCTCTCAAGTTAAGAAAAACCACGGAGGCTAGGCATGTGTCAGAGGAGTCCCTGCACTGAAGCCTTGAGAAGCCATTGTGTGAAGCTATGATGGTAAAGCCTGGATTGTATTGGAGAGCCCAGGATATTGGAGATGCCAGTGCCATGGAATACCTGCCAAGAAGAGCTACACACAGAGGGATAGAACCAGTCCAAGAGAGAAAGATGTGCTGCACTGGGCAAACCTGGAAGGGCAGAGCCATCTAAGTCCTTTGACATCAGAGATAGAACTACAGGATTAGGAGCTTGCTCTGCTGGGTTTTGGTCTTGCTTTGGTCTAGAATTTTCTCATTATGTCCTATTTTCTCCCTTTTGGAATGAATAGTAATGTATATTCTGTGTCATTGTATGTTGGAAGTATGTGATTCTTTTTTTTTTTTTTTTTTTTTTACAGATTGTCATAATTAAGAGATCACCTTGAATCTCAGAGGAAACTTTGGACTTTTATACTGTATTGGGACTGTGAAAGATCATTGGGACTTTTGAAGTTGGACTAAGTGTATTTTTCACTATGATATGGCTACAAGCCTATATAAACCAGGGAGTAAAATGTGGTGGTTTGAATAAGAATGGCTCCCAAAGGCTCATATATTTGAATACTTGATCTCAAGTTGGTGGAACTGTTTGGGAAGGATCAGGAGGTGTGGCCTTTGGAGGAGACATGCCACTGGGGGTGTTCTTTATAGTTTTGAAATCCCACATCATTCCTACTTCTCTCTTTCTCTCTCTCTCTCTCTCTCTCTCTCTCTCTCTCTCTCTCTCTCTCCCTCTCTCTCTGCCTCATAGTTGTTGTCTCAACATGTAAGCTTTCAGCTACTCCTTCAGTGCATGCCTGCCTGCCTACTGCTATGCTTCCAACCATGTTGGAAATGGAATCTATGACTCTTCAGAACCGAGAATCCCAAATTAAATGCTTTCTTTTATAAGTTGCCTTGGCCATGGTGTTTTGCCATGCAATAAAAAAGGAACCAAGAGCCGGGCAATGGTGGTGCACGCCTTTAATCCCAGCACTCAGGAGGCAGAGGCAGGTGGATTTCTGAGTTCGAGGCCAGCCTGGTCTACAGAGTGAGTTCCAGGGCAGCCAGGGCTACACAGAGAAACCCTGTCTCGAAAAACCAAAAACACTTTCTTTCTGGCCTTCCACTGAAGATCCTATTGTCCTCATGGGCCACTGCCCCACCAGGTGTTACTGGTATTTTAAGAAGAAGCCATATCCAAAGTCTCTCTTCTGCCTGGGCATCCCTAATGCTAAGCTCCTCATCTTTGACTTGGGAAGAAGAAGGCAAAAGTTGATGAGTTCCACTTTGTGGCCTCATGTGTCAGATGAATATGAACAACTTTCTTCTGAATCCCTGGAGGCTGCCTGCGTTCATGCCAACAAATACAAGGTAAAGAGTAGTGGCAAGGATGGCTTTCATGTTTGAGTGAGGCTCCACCATTTTCATGTCACCTGAACCAACAAGATCTCCTGTGCTGGGGCTGATAGGTATGTGTGGTGCCTTTGGAAAACTCCAGGGGACAGTGGCCAGGGTTCACATTGGCCAAGTCATCACGTACATCAATCAGCACCAAGAACAAGGAACACATGATTGAGACTCTTTGTGGAGTCAAGTTCAAGTTCTTTAGGATGATCCACATCTCAAAGAAATGTGTCTTCACCAAGTTTAATGCAGATAACTGTGAAGACATGGTCACTGAGGAGCAGCTAATTCCTGATGGCTGTGGGGTCAAATATATGCCCAGTTGTGGTCTCCTGGACAAACAGCAGCCCCTGCATTCCCAAGGGCTTCCATAGTGCTCTCTTGTACCCTACCAAATCATGTTCAGTAATAAATCTCACATCCAGTGCCAAAAAAAAAAAAAAAAAAAAAAGGAAAGAAAGAAAAGAAAAAAGAGAAAAGGAAAAGAAAAAACGAAAAGACAAAAGAGAAAAAGAAAAAAAGAAATCTCTTATAGGTGTGCTCAGCCATTTGGGTTTTAGTTAATTCCAGATGTAGTCAAGTTGACAACCAAGAATAGCCATCAGCAATACCTCCTCTCTGATTACATTGATAGGAAGTTTATTGAGTCTATAGGATGGAAGTCCAAATAATGGGTGCTTCTGGGAGGCAGATGCTGACTGTGAAGGACACAAGGACCTGGAAATGTTCTGCATCTTCACTTTGTTGTGGTAGTAGGTAAGTTCATACACAGAAATCTTTCAAGGTGCAGCCTTTACATGTTCCAGTCATATCCCAGAGGAAAAATGGAGTCTATATTTTTTTAGAGCAATGGAAAACCACAGCAGTGACTTGACATAATTTGATGTTCATTTATAAAAGGTCACTCAGCTGGGTGGAAATGGATGAGAGGTGAGAGCCACTACAGTTGCCCTGAAGATAGCCAAAGGCACCCTGTTGATACTGATATAAAGGGGCAGAAATGGATTTTTCAAGGGTATTTAGAAGAGGGTTAGAGAGATAGCTTGGTAGGTAAGGGTGCTTGCCACTAAATCTGATGACTTGAGTTCAGTTTTTGGAACTCACATAGTGAAAGGTTAGACCAATGAGCACAAGTGTCCTCTGACCCCCACATATACATTGTGGAATGTATGCACGAGCACATGTGTGCACGCAAGCGTGCACGCACGCTCGCGCGCGCGCACACACACACACACACACACACACACACACCCTTAATGCAAAAAAAATTTTTAAAAATTTGAAAGGAAAAATAAAGAAGAGATGTTTTAAGGGGTAGGTGGAAGGATAGGTGACAGTGCCAGGGTTAATGGATGGAAGACAGGATAGATGGAAGAGTGCATGAATAGGTAGGTAGAAGGAGGGATAGTGGATAAACAAATGGATGAGTGGATGGATTGATGCATAGGTTTGTGGAAGGGAAGAAAGAAGGAGTGATAGGTGGATGAGTGTGTGGGGGTTGGTGAAAGCAAAGAAGGTTGGATGGGTTTGTGGATGGGTAAATGTGTGGGTGGGTAGGGTGAAGGAACACAGTGGGTAGATGGCAGATAAATAGATGTATAGGTGGGTAGGATTATTAGTCGGTAAACAGGTAGATGGAAGGATACTCTCAAGTAGCCAGGCTCTCTACGCTGGCTTTTGGTGTCCAGAGAGTACAGATGAATCATTCCAGTCAGTGAGCACACTGACTTTCTCCTGAGACATCTGTGTTTACACTTCTGTCATTCCCTAGTGCCCCACGGAAAAAAACTAGTTACTACAATGCCCACCAAGGAGCAGACACTTACAAATAGGCTGTCTTAATGAGATGAGAGGATCTCCCAATCCTCTGGACATTTGGGGGAAGTTTCTGGTGATGCCCAAGTGAACAGGGATGAAGCTACAGTAGAGAAACTTCCTAAATCTTCCCCTGAGAGGCATAAGGTTGCTTGGTCTCCTCTATCATCCCTAGCAGCAAACACCATCAGAGTGGCCTCCTCCACTGTGTTACCATTGCCAGCCTTACCAAGACACTCTCAGACATCTGTTGAACTGCCATTAGTAAACTAACTTAGTTTAGGTCAAAGATGTGGGCTTGTGGCTCCTTTCTCAAGGGAGGGAAGAACTCACCCCTTAGGATGATGACTGTTCTTCCAGCCCTTCCAGTGCCAGCTAAGTCATGTGGCCCAGGCCCCACCTCCAACCAGTTAGCCCTTGTGATCAACTCCAGTTATTTCATAGCAGCAGGCCAAAGGAAGATAGGAGGGTAAAAGTTTAGCAGTGCAGGAGCGGCAACTGTTTGCAGAGGCAGGAAGGTCTGAAATCCTATTGGAGATGCCTAATAGATCGAGACATGATGCTGGCTCCAGGTACCCCATACTCCAATTCACATGCATTTCCTAGACTTTGCAACTGGCTAATCTCTCTCCCTGTGGGAGGCTGACAGCTCAGCCTCCAGAGCTTTGCTCTTCTCCTCCCCAGGCTGGTGGAGTTTGTGCTATTTGGATAAACAACATTCCCCTCTTGGGATACCAGCAGTAGACTTATTTACCTGGTGGCAACCAAGCAATTTCTTTCCACCTACCCCCATTTGAGGTGCCAGGATACAGGGGGAGCTGGCACTTTGTAATACGCAGGGGTGGAAGACCTGCGCTTGGGGGGGGGGTAGGGGGTAGGGGGGGTGTCAAAGTTCTCACATCAGCTACAAGGATCTGGGTACCACAAATTCACCATGCCCCAGACCTGTGATTTCATCCAGTAATTTAATATCTTACATCCAAGTGAAGAGGTAGTTGTGGTATTTCCCCTGCCCCCCAGCCATGAACAGATGATGACACTTTATACTTTTAAACCCTGTATGTTTTGAATTCTCCCAAGCCTTTGCAGAAGTCAGGAGTGTCTTGGTGACACTTTCTTTCTTAGGCTGTGTATATGTGTGTTGGGGGGGTGTCGTTGGTGGTGGTGTGGGTGTGCGGGTGTGTGTAGTGGATGAGGTCATCCAGTCCAGGTCTCCAAGGGGCCAATATAATTTAAAAAAAAAAAAAAAAAAACCACAGGGGTGGTGTCCAGCTCAGGAATTTTGCAGTCACTGGCTAAAGCATCCCTGTCTACAGCTGCTGTGAGAGTCTGGGGCAGGGTACAGTTGTGCCAGCTGTTGGAGACAAATTATACTCTGAAACTCGGCCGTGAGTCACACACCGGCACAGGGGAAATGTGCAAGAGTTATACGCCGTCTTTGGGGGGTGCCAAAAAAAATCATCTTGGTTTTGTCTTGCAAGATGTTCAGCTTGCAGAATGTGGGGCAGACGGAGGAGGGGGGTGGGGAGGACACAAAGGGGAGCAGATCCGTCTCCAGCAGACTTTGCCTGTCACACACACTCCATCGCTTCTAATAACAACACCCAGCATTTAATCAGCCCCTTTGTGGAAACAGGCGATGTCACACTCATTAATTAGTTAATCCACACAGCCCCTGGGAGGAGGAGCCATGTTATTATCCCCACTGGGACCCAGAGGGAAACTGAGGCCAGAATGAAGATTTGGCACAGAGCTTAGGGAGCACAGCTAGGCAGCTGGACCAGGACCAGCCTACAACTTGTCATTGGTTCTGGTGCCTCATTTCGTCCTCCTCAGCTTGTCCATTCACAACCCCGCTGGCTATCTCCAGTGACGCCAAGCTGAACCAGTCCAGAAGGTACTCTGAGGAAAAGAAGCCAAACACAGCATTGGAAACACACCAGGACAGACCCCAGAGAGTATGTGTTCAGAGCCAGCCACCCTTCATGGCTGTTCCTTGCCAGGGGTCTCAGAAGTAGGAGTAGAAGGGCTGGGCAGATGGCTCATTTGGCAAAGTGCTTAGCAAGCGTGTGGACTGGAGTTTAGATCCCTAGCACTCATGTAAAAAGCTGGCCACAAGCAGGGCATGGTGGCACATGTCTTTAATCCCAGCACTCAGGAAGCAGAAGCAGGAAGATCTTTGTGGCTTCAATGCCAACTTGGTCTACATAGTGAGTTCCAGGACAGCCAGTCCTAAATAGAGAGGCCCTGTCTGGAAATGGCCCAGTGCCAGGGAGACACAGCCATGAGGACCCCGAGTGCTCACTAGCCAGCCAGTCCAGCCAATCAGTGAGTTAGAGAGTCCTGGTCCAGTGAGAGACACTGTCTCAAAGAATAAGATAGGTAAGGTAGACAGTAACACACACACACACACACACACACACACACACACACACACACACATACACACGGGAACTCCAGAGACCCTATGCATTGCCACTGAAGGCCTTAAAGGATTAAGACTTAGGTCAGTCTGCTAGCCAAATGAGACGTGGACAGAAGGCAAAAGAGGAGTAAGGAGTCAGAGGAAGGAAGTCATGGTTTCCTTTGAAGGGGTTCAAAACCAGTTGCAAAAGTAACCAGTTGCTACAGCTCTACCTATGCTATGTTTCCTTGTATCTCACTCACATTGTTGAATTCTAAATAATTAACTAATACCTTTTGTCTGTTTTGTGGTTGGCGATTGCACCCGGGATCTCATGTATGCTAAAAGTAGAACATTAAATGTTTATCGTCTAGTGAGAATGATCAAGATTAAAAATGTTTTTTCTTACCTTTCCCTTTCCCCTTTCCCCCAGTTTCACAATGACAGTTTCCCAAACTTTCACATGCTCAGAGATCCCCTGAGGGTTTTGTAAGCAAGCTAAGATCTTGGGTCTGAGGTTCGAAATTTCTAGTAAGCTTCTATATGACCATGTCACTTACCCAGTTGAAAGAGTTCAAAAGTTATGTCAGTAGCAGTGAACAATCCTGGCGTGGAATGCCCTACACGGGAATCACCGAAGCAGCTGACCAAGAACAGGACGTCACCTTGAGGATCCTCAGTAATATTAGCCTCCCTGGTTATAGACTGTCAGAACCGGCTTGGTTAGATTTGGATACACAGGTAGGAAGAAGAAGGAGGAGGAGGAGGAGGAGGAGGAGGAGGAGGAGGAGGAGGAGGAGGAGGAGGAGGAGGAGGAGGAGGAGGAGGAGAAGGAGGAGGAGGAGAAGGAGGAGGAGAAGGAGAAGGAGAAGATATGATGTGTGTGTGTGTGTGTGTGTGTGTGTGTGTGTGTGTGTGTGTGTGTGTGTAAGGAACTTGTATGGTTTCCTGTGTGCTGGACAGCTAAGGAGCAGACTGTAGTGGACTATCTAAGGATGGCCACACAGCCATGCTTTCTCCATTGGGAACTTCTGTGAGTAAGGAAAGGGGCTGATATTGCAGAGTACTTTTTGCCTGGCCATTAGTTGATCCACCATGGTTCACAAGACCAATATAATTCTTTCTTCCAGGGGTCTGGAACTTTGAAGCAAGAGATATTATCTCTGTGTGGTTTGAATGAATCATGACAGTCTAGAGATAAAGTCCCTGAACTGTAACCAAAGCCTCCTCTGATTTCTGTACTTCCTGAGACATCAGAAGCTCCTCTTCATGAATTCTTGAAGTGTCCGTATTTGTTCCTCCCACCATCCATTTTATTTACCTAAGCCAGCTTATCTTTGCGATAACCATAGTCGATACCGAATTGCCTGCAGAGGGGCTGAACTACTGCAACAAAGAGAAGCCTGTCCTGGATTCAGGGTTTCACTTTCAGCCAGATGTCCACCTATGGCCTCCACGCCTACAGAACAAGAGTCAATAGTCCTGATTTCTCAGGATGTCGACTGGGCCCAGGAAACATTTTAGATTATTATCTGTGTTATTCTCCTTTTGACCTCTCACGTCTTTCTGCTGGACTTTTGAGACTTGGCTGATTGCATCATCATGACCTCTAGATCCACTCTTACCCATGACCCTCTGTGCAGCTGTAGCTCTCAGTTTAGCCCCCATGTGCCTCCCACAGCGACCTGATATTCTTAAGGGCAAGCCTGCACCCACCCACTCCCCAGAGTCAATCCAGCACACCAGCATAGCTGTGTCCCTGCTAAAAAGCAGCTTTCAGGAAGGCGAGTTGAGCGACTTGCGCATGAATGGATGGGCGTGTGTGAAGGAGAACAGGAGGGGCGATTTTCTTCATTTACCAGAAAATCAAAATTGATCAAACTCCTCTTTGGCTGTCAGGTGCTTTGCTGGGTGTTGAGGAGGGTGGGCGTATGGGAAGAAGGGAGGACATAGATAAAAATGTGTCCCAACTCCTCAAGACGCTGCTAGGTCCCCTGAAGGAGGTGGAACTAATCTCTCTCCTTTCCTCCCCCCCAAACAAACCAGTTCTCCGGTGATCCTATTTGCTATTTTTCATCTCCGACGCTAAACGCTGTCACGCGGGACCTGAAGGAGGGGAACCCAAGCATTCTCCGTGCCCCTGTTCAATGCCCGCGGTCCAACCCCTCTCGTCTGCCCACGGAGCCCCCGTGGAGGCCTCAGCCCTGCGCCCACCGCCCCCACGCGCGGGGATCTGGGGCTCCGCCACCTCGGGCCTTCGCGCCTCTCCCCTCCCTGGCACTAGGGGGCGCTGCCGCCCCACGGTCGTCGCCATGGTCACCGCTGGCGGCGGAGTGGGGTTTACGTAAAGGACGCAGCGTCCCCCGGGGGGCGGAGGCGGCCTTCGCGCCGGCGCCGGCGCCCTGCGGAAGCAACGTTAGTGAATAGGGGCCTTGGGGAGCCCAGGATGGAGGTGGCGGTCGCAGTGGCCGCGGCGGGCCGAGCCCTGCGGCGGGCCGGAGGTAAGGGGGCCAGGGCCGAGCCCTGGGCGCGGGAGCTCTGCGAGCAGCGTGGAGGGCTGGGCAATGTCCACTGCGCGCGGTGGCCGGTCCGACAGGTCCGCGGGCGGAGGTGCGGCTGCCACGCGCGCCCGTGGCATGTGTGAGGTCCGCGGAGCCCCGGGCCACCGGTGCGGGGATGGTGACACGCGTGGCACGGGCGTGGGAGACGTGGATACAGAACGGACAGCGTGATTTTTCCTGGCGAGGGTGTCAGAAGACTCACTCACCCCCGCCTTGGTGTAGCGGTGGCCGCCCAGGTGTGAGGAGGGTGCACCCTCAGTACAGGAGAGCGATGCACGCAGCTGGTGCTGGTGGGTGGCCAGCTGGTGCTGGCCATGATGGTGCGGTGGGCATGGGTGTGAGAAAGTGCTGCTATTGCTTGGATGTTGGCATGGTTCTGGCCTTGAGCTTGACATGGTTTGGAGTGATGGTCCTGGAGGCTTGAAGAATCAAGTGTCCTGGGCATGACTAGTGGCTCCGGCCCAGCTGTGAGAAATGGCCTTGGCTTAGCGCGGTGCCCTGGAATGACTAGCACTGTGAGGGAAGACGGGTGGCCTTCAGACCCTGGTAGATAAGAGGGTAAATACCCACCCTTACAGGGAGATCAGTAGGGGCAACGTCTCTGTTATGGGGCTCAACTTTAATGCCTGTTGGTATGCTGGCCTGGGGGCAGAAGGCTGGAAGAAGGTTGATGTTCTTTATGATGGATGAGAATAAGAGACACCATGTGTCTACCATGAGGTTCTTGGTTGCTGTCCCGGGTAGAGCTCTGCCCAGTTATGAACCTGTGCCTGGCTCATGAGTCTTTCCCATTTTGGGGAAGATGGGAGGAATAGGTGGTTCTCACTGGTGGTCCTTGTTTTATGAGACTCAGAAAGGTGCAGAGAAGTAGTAGCCCATGTCTGTAGGTCAGGGGGCCATGTGGTTCACCATCTATCTGTTGTCCCTGGGCCCTTCCTTTCACTTGGTTGATGGAGATGCTGCTGGGTTTCTGAGA
>CM052703.1:47466146-47605585 GCA_028551405.1 Uromys caudimaculatus
CCCCCCCCCCCTTCCTTCCCTTCCCTTCCCTTCCCCTTCCCTTCCCTTCCCTTCCCTTCCCTTCCCTTCCCTTCCCTTCCCTTCCCTTCCCTTCCCTTCCCTTCCCTTCCCTTCCCTTCCCTTCTCTTCTCTTCTCCTCTCTCTCTCTCCCTCTCTCTCTCTTTCTCTCTCTCTCTTTCTCCTCTCTCCCCTTCCCCCTCTCCTCTCCTCCCCTCTCCCCCTGCCTCTCCCCTCTTTCTCCTTCTCTCAGGGCCATATGATGTCCTACTTCACAGAACATCAGTTTGCAGACCCCTAGAGATGATGAAGAAGACTTCAGGATGTTATGGGTTTCTTGGAGGGAAGGCACAGAAGTAGGAGCAAAGAGCTGAGCTTTTCATGGGAAGGGTGTTTCTTTGCCAACATGGGTGCTTGGAGTAGACTCCCTCATCTGAGGGAACTGAGCTAAGTTCCTAAAGCTGGCCTGTTATCCCTGTATTTAGAGCCAGATGACTTGAATTCCAGTCTTGGCTGTGTGACCTTGAGCAGGTACTGTTACCTCTTAAAGGTACTCTTAAAGTCACTTCACACAGTGGCCCCAGTGGTCCCAGAGAATGAAAGGAGATTGTGCATGGAGGACTCTGTAAGCAGCAAGAGGCTATATGAAGGTTAGGGATTCCCACCAGGTAAAGGTCAGGGCAAGGCACACGAGGTGGTCAGAAATGAAGGCACGGAGTGTGACTGGGGAGGAAGGGAGCCGTGGGTTGAGGGTTTGTCATGGGGAATTAGAGACCCAGAGTATATATGCTCCTGGTGGGGGGGTGTGGGATCTGTTGACACTGTGAGTCAGCTACTGAGCTGGAACCAGGCCCCGGGTCTCCCGAGGACGGTTCTGGTTCTGGCCATGGCCATGGCAAGTGTGGAGTTCTGCAGGAGTGGCCCACACAGGAGGAAGCCCTTTGCTTGGGCTGCACACACACCTCATTATCTGGGAAGGTCTGGGAGGTGTCTGTGGCTGACAGATCTAGGGTATCTGTGTGGGAGGGAGACTTGGAAAGTGTATTTTCTCTTGAGAATTTCCCTTGGTTCTGAGAATGGAAGTGGGGAGCAGTCATGTCAGTATTCTGGAGACCATGGCCTAAAGAAGATGAACTGGGTCAGGGTGCCTACCAAGTGGACTCAGAGTAGGCAGCCCTGTGGGGGAGGCTGAGGCTGTATGGCAGAGGGATGGGGGACAGTGGATGGCTTAGACACGTGCAGGAGGAAAAGAGTCAATGAGCATCCGTAAGGGGGTACTCCAAGGCTAGATAGATATGGTGAGAAGTCCCGAGGCATCTACCCTGATGTGATCCAACTTCTGGCCGAACACCCTTTCCAGGTGGGGAAGGTGAGGGAAACTGTAAATTGCTTCATTTTTGGCCTTTTTTCTAGCATCCCTGTGAGTGTCTGCCATGACCAACAACTCACTGCAAAAACTTGATCCCCGAGGTACAAAGTTTTCTACCTCATGTCCAAGCTGCAGTGTTGAACCGTAGGTAAAAGGTGTGGTGAGCTGACTTTTCCATGCTGGGGGATTCACTCTGTCCCAATAGCCTGGCGTGGTGAGTGTTTTCTTGGCAGTTCCCAGGTTGGCATGAGGGGTGTCTCTGGCTATCCGAGTGCTTCCTGCAGAGCCTTTCTACCTCCCAGGAGGAAGTGCTTGGCACTTCACCTACTGCCTGGAGAGCGCCCTGAACAGATCCATTAAGGAGGAAGCCTTCAGTCTACTTACATCGCCTCTGCTCGCTTGCTCGCCCTCCACACCTCCGCCTGTGTGTTCTGATTTGTAGTTCAGCCTTATGGTTTGGGGCTCCAGGGCCCTTTCCAGCCACCCCTTGCCATCTGCTTGGGATGCTGGGACTCTGCACGGTGGAGCTGGGCAGCAGGTGGGATAATCAGAAGATGCTGAGAGGAGGAATTGGCCTCTGTTCCCCAAAGCAGGGCTGAGCTTTCTATGCTATCCCCAGGGTTTGAGAATATTAGGGAGCCTAGCCAGTTAACCAGCTTGGTCGTATATGCTGATTTTTGACAAATTCATTCGAGGCAGAGGCCTAGTGACAGAAATGGACATTGAGGAGAAGGCACTCGTTGGAACTGGGGTTTTCACTCCAGTCTTCAGTTTTACTCCTGTTTTCTTTGTCCATGTTTCTCTAAAAATTGCTGTACTCAGCTCCTGGCATCCTTTCCTTCCTTGGCTCCATAAGTCACAATGCCCAGCTTCTCTGCCTGAGGGGTGCCAGGAATTACTGACCAGAAGTTATTGATCAGAGGAGGGAGCACCAGGTGAGCCTACTGCAGCTAAAGGTGTGGCCTGCTTCTGAAAGCCACTCTGTCACCCGTCTTCTCCTTTCCAGGTCAGACTGGAGACCTCTGCAATCATCACCTGTTGGGCAGGCACTCCATCTGAGTTCAATTTCTCACCAGAATAGCATAACATTACACTCCAGCAGACTAGGCAACTAGCACTTGGGGAAGCATCAATGAGTGTGGTCAGGGGAAGATAAATCTTTCAGAACCGCGGAATCCAGGACATCTAAGGATGTGGTTACGAGAGGCCAGGGCTGAAAAATGTTTATCTTGATTCTCTTTTTTCATACCAATACCTCTTTGAATTGGGGTGGATGGGGACATGTCTGCATGGGCATGGCTTTCCAAGACCCGGGGAGCTGATTTTTGGTGGGGACCACTTTGCTGCTTAGGAGCCTAGGAGAGATCATGTGGTGGGAACCAATGTAGCCAGGGGCAAAGGTACGGTTTTCATGAGGTGCTTCACAGGTTGTGGATGGGAAAGCAGGGCAGGGCTGTTTCCACCACAGGGCTGCTCAGAGAGTACACATGTGTGAAGCCACGTGTGCCTGCAAGTGTGTCTGTGGGAAGTGAGGGCTGAGGGGGTGTGAGCGGCTGGTGGCGTGGGAATTTGTGGGCTCTGGTGTCTGGCTGGCCTGGTGTCAGTGGGTGTGTGGGGTGGGGCTTTGCAGCAGGAGGAAGAAGTAGGGCCCAATGAGGGGGTGGAGCATTCTAGATTGGGCAGGATGGAAAGCTTCATGCTTTCTGTGATGGTGTCTGCTAAGGAGCCCTTCGCTTTTCAGCATTCTTTAGAAAGAGCCTGACTCTCAAAGGCCTACATTCACATGACCGGGGGGTTCGGGGGTGATTCACGCCTGCCTCCTAGCTCTTCTCCAACACCTGAAAGTCCAATGGGGACAGTCCAGATGGTATCGTAGCCTGTGGATATTGTGTGTCTAGATGCTGAGGGCAGATATCTAGATTTCAGTACTGGTACTTTTCCACACCTCAGTTTCCTTATCTGTGAGATAGAGATAACAAACCTCTTATATGAATTTCACCCTATAAAGCCTATGGAGCAGAGATCACGATGGAAGCCAGGGAGCATTTTCCCAGTCAAGGTTCTTGCTCTCTAGTCAGATTCTGTCCCATCAAAAAGCATGACATCCTGATATGAGAAGAACCAGGGAGGGGTAACAGGTTCCAAAATCTGATACAGAGATAGCAGGGCCAGTCTGTTCTGGAGGAGTCTATCTCAGTAGCATCACCTCTAGGGATGCTTCTGTTGGATATGGAGGTAGTTATTTCTTTAGTACCAGCTGTGGGTTGGAGTCAAAGAAGGTCATGAAGACAAGTTGGGTACACCACAGCAGAAGGTGTAAATTCTGTCCTCAAGGGGTTCGAGTTTCCAGAAATGATGCTTCAAGAGGTTAAATGAGGGGAAGTAATTTGAATGCTGTGATTAAAGGAAACTTGAACAAGGTCTTGGCTCTTAACCCAGGCTCTTTAGGACCAGTGAGAGGTTAGACCACAATAGTAGATATGGCCAGGAAGGCCAGCAGGGTGCACAAGCCAGAAGAAACTAAAAGCAATGACTGTTGTGATTGGAAGGGTAGGGAAGAGCTAGGTCTCCAGAACCACAAGGGAAGGGCCACACGTTGGATTTACATTTATGTAAAAGGTGGTCATCACTGAAATGTCATGTATAAGAATCTGGAGACTGGGACCACTACCCTGGGACGAGACATCTGGAACAGGTACCAGGGCTGCTGATGGACAAGAACATAGAAAGCCCAGAACATAGCGCTGGAGCAAGGTTAGTGGCAGCCCTGGGAAGCTAAGTAGAGATGCAGAACCTAACGGAATGTAGAGGGGAGGCAGAAGCCACAGTAGATGGGTTTGGTCTCTAGAAGATGGGTGTGAGAAGGAGCAGGAGGCAGGAGAGCCTGCACAGGGCCTGCAGTCTCTTTCCCTGTGACTTTCAGATGGTGGCTCCCAGCAGAGTGGCACCAGGCCAGAGTGTAATCTAGAGGCTTTGAAGGATCCCCATGAGCTTGTTGACACTGTCCTCAAGGCTGTCCTTGTCTCTGAAGCCACTGAGGGCTTCTGCTATTCCTAGCACTTACTTCTAGGCTTTTTTTTTTTTTTTTTTTTAAATAATTTTCTCACCAAATTACCCCTTGAAATTTCGCCTGCCTGAGTTCAGCCCAGGAGGTTACTATTCTGGGAAGTTTCATCAAAATCTTTTCAGCGTTGGAGAGTTCTCCAAGCTGGGGGCTGGGTCGGGGGAGAACAGGGATTGTCTGCACTTGTGTTTTGGGGGGCTGTTTCCAAGAAGCATCCTCTCAACTGGAAGCCTTCCTGGCCAAAGAGCTGCTGTGTCTCTTTGGGACCTGAGGAAAGTGGCCTTGGCTATGGAGGCTGAGATAGGACTCCCATACTAATTCATCTCCAGTAGGCTCTTGTCACGGTCTCTCATGGAGCCATTTAATTAATTTATGATTGATGTTCCTGGACTCACTTGTGGTTAATTCATTATTGATGTTCCTTCATTATGTGCCATACACCCTGCACCTCCCCCTTCTCGTCGTGGCGGACAGGCCACGTGAGGGGTGGGCTCCATCGACTGTAATTTTGTCCCTCTGGGGACAGGACTCTATGTTTGACTTTTGTGAATCTTTTCGTACTTGAGGTCTGAGAAGATACCAATGTGTGTACGCAGAGATTTGCTGTGCCACAAAATAACAGCAAGGAGTTGAGTGTGGTGGTACGCAGCTGGAGTCTCAGCATTCGGGAGGCAGAGGCAAGAGGATCATTGAAAGCTTGCCATTAGTCTGGTCTACATGGCAAGGTTTAGGGTAGCTTGGGCTACCTAGGTAGACCCTACACGGCAACAACAGCTTTCATCTTGTGAATGACAGCTTGAGAGATAGAGGTCTTGTTTATTCCTTGTAGCAGGTATGCCCTTCACTCCTGGTGAAAGGTTAAATCACCTGCTCAGGTCTACATAGGCAACCAGATGTCATGTCCCAGGCCAGCCCTGCCTCTCTTCCAGACTCCACACAAGTCTCTTCCTACAGGAAGCCTTCCTTCATGCTCCACTCAACTGTACTCTATCTCAACAGCCCTAAGAGTGTATATGGCTCCCGATGCTCACCCTTGCTTCTTTGAAAGTGAGGAGCTAGGGATGTAACATTTGCTGGGCAGAGATGCCCGCACCCGGCATCTGTCAGTTCCTGTTAGTTCATTTCCCCCTCACCACTCCAGGAACAGGTAGCATGAACCCTTTTTATAGATGATGTTTCCAAACTTGCTAAGGGTCATCCGGTTGTCAGATTTAAGGGTGTTTAAGTCTCCTTGAGATCCCCCCAACTCCCTGCCTCTATCAGTCAAGTATGCTGTGTTTATCAAACAGTACATCCCTCGGTCCTGTCTGGCCTGTGTCAGGCCCTCTTTCGCTGTGAGGACCAGGAGTGCCCATTTGCATAGGGTGGGTACTCTTGGAGATGTGAAATATGCTGAGGTGGGCCTGGATTCTGTTGCTCTCTGCTGGGCATCTATACATACGTTATTTGTTAGTTCTGAGCTTCAGTTTTTCTGTTTGCAGGTAGCAGTAAGGGTATCTATGCTGGCTGGCCTGAAAGGTGATGCTGGGAGGGAGGGGCCAGGGAAGACAGTGTGCTAAACAAAGGTTAGGATTGCCTGTGAGGTATGGCAGGCAGACCAAGAGTGCTTAAGGCTGGACACAAAAACTCAGGATGAAGCATGTATACTCACCCCCCAAGCCACCCAGACAAGATGTGAGAGAATCCCATGGCTTGACAGCTGCCAGGAGCTTCAGAGTCCTGAGAAAGATCATTCGTCCTGCCCTAGGTGTACTGGTTGGCGAGAAGTACCTAGACCCTGGTACTTCTCGTATGAAGTGCAGAGGGCCCTCCAGGATTGTGGGCCCTGCTTCCCCTATTTCCATGTGCGTTCTAACTAGGTCAATTGAGGCTGGATTTTGTGAGGAAGAGGGATAGTTTGCCAAGGAGCCACCCAGATCTCTTCTACCCCACCCTGCTCAAACATGCAGAAGTCTGGGAAAGAGGTAAGCCCTGCATCCTGGAAGCAGGACACTGCCTGACTCTCCATGGCAGGCAGGGTTCCCAGGGCATCAGCTAGGAACCCTCTGCTTTCTCATCAGCTCTCCCCAGTGCCTATCAGCTCAGTGCCTGGCAGGGGCTCTCTCAGGAAGGCCACAGGGCTCTTCATGGTTTTGCACTGATCCTCCCAGAGCCCCAGAGCAGAGAACTGACTTGTGAGTGGGAGCAAGGCAGGCCTGGCACTGCTTGTTAGAAATCTGTGGCAGGCTGGGCAGTGGCGGCGCACGCCTTTAATCCCAGCACTTGGGAGGCAGAGGCAGGCGGATTTCTGAGTTCAAGGCCAGCCTGGTCTACAGAATGAGCTCCAGGACAGCCAGGGCTACACAGAGAAACTCTGTCTGGAAAAAAAAAAAAAAAAAAGGAAATCTGCAGTCAGGCTGCCGTTAGGTTTAACTTCCCAAGTTTCCGCCTTCTGCAGGCTGGGATTACATCAGGCTCCCCTGGCATGCCCTATAGCCTACTCCCACTTCTCACAGCTCTTTCACTGTCCTGGGACAACTGCCCTGCTGCAGTTTCTCTGCAGCCTACAAATGGTTGGGCAGTCTTAGGCTGGGCTGAGGGAACAGTCCCAGCCTTTGCAGCCTCAGCTATAGGGGCCTGGGACTCCCAGTACCCTGTCTATTCCATGCTCTCAGAGACTGCCTGCCTCTGAGAGCACACCGCCCATGCCTATCACTGACTTTCTACTTCTGGTTCATCTTCTCTGCTTTTAAATAACATAGGCCTTCAGACATGGACTCTACCTACAGACAGAGCTTCACTGTAGTACATTGCTGCTTGGATGGGTCACATGAACTCTTCTCTCTTTCTTTCTCTCTTTCCCTCCCTCCCTGCTTCCCCCAAACAGGGGAAGGGGGCTTTGCTGTGGCACATTGGTATCAAATGTCACCAATTAGGAGTTCCTGCCCAGAGCCTAGAATGGCAGTGCCCAGTGCTGGTTAAGTATTCTCAGTAACTCTCATGATCATTTCTCGCCATTGTTCTGGCAGCCAAGGCCTATGCTAAAGCTGACCAGATCCTCTTTTACCCACTGTGTGCTTTCTCTGAAGCTAGATGACCCCAGACCCTTCCTCAGTGCAGGCCACGCCCCTTGGACATCCCTCCCTGCCAGCATCTGGACCTCTTCTCCAAGCTGGCACTGTTTTGCTGGTCCCCCTCTGGAGTCACTCTGCTCACATCCCAGCCTGCTCTGAAGCTGGCCTTCCCAACCCCCAGCTCCTTTTGGTTCCTCTCCTATTTTGGTTTGCTTCCCTCTGGCACCCCTTCCATCCGGCTCTTGCCTTTGTTTAATGATCCTCTCCTGAGGCCTTTGGGAAAGCCAGTTTCTCTCAGAGCTCCTGTAAGCAAAGTTGTGTGGCCCTTTGGCCACCCTGGGGCTGTAGGGTGATGGATGATGGGTCTGCAAACCAGATTGGGCTTCACAGCATGGCCTGGCCATGACAGCTTCTTCAGTGGCTGGACAATGAAGTGAACCCAATTTGTAAGTACCACAGCATGCCCTCTGAGGCTTGAAGTCCCAGGCAGATGCCCCCCCTCGGTTATAAAGATGTGAAGGAGAAAGCCAGGAGAGCCCAGTGAGCCTGGGAACACCAGCCACAGTTCCCTTTTGCTGAGTCAAGGAATTCTGCTTAAGGGTCCTTTCAGTTTTGGCCAGGCTGCTGATAAAAAGGTCATCATCAAACTGAGTTCCTACTATGCATTGGACTTTTATGTGGAGCTGGGAGGCATAAGAGGAAAGTTAACCAGATTCTTCCTGATTAGCGGCTGACACATGACACATACTCCCTGGTATGCTTCCAGACTCAGTTCAAAGAACTCCAAGCTTAGGGTCACATTTCATGCAGACTTTTGGCAGCTTCTGTGTTGTGGACACTTATCCCCTTTGCACTCAAGACTGTCCCATGGCACCTACGAGAAGCAGTGAGTGTTTCACAGCTGAGGAGAGTGTGGAACCTCAGCTTCCTTGGAATGTCCAGGAAATCTGTTAGAAGCCACATCTCTGCTGCTAGCCAGTGTGGCTCCTACCTTCAGGGTGTTGATCCTGCTTGCTGCCCTCAGCTCGCACTGGGGACTTTGTGAGCCCCTGGATAGCCATCCTCCTTTTGGATATTCCATTGCTAAGAAGACCAGTCTCCAGCACTCCCAGGAAGCCCCAGGTCTGTTCCCCATGTGTTGGCTGAGTTGTCATTTGTAGCTGCTCAGCTTCCCAGCCCTGTCCTCCTCAGACCCCACACCTCCCTGGCCTTGGCAACGCCTTTCAGGCGCACACAGGATGGTTCCTCTCACCCCGAATGCCCCCTGCCAGTGCTGTTGAACTGTTCCAGATTGTTCTCCTTGCTGCCTGCCTGCTATACCATGCAGTTTAATAAACAGGCTAATGGAGGCTCTGGGCACCTCAGGAACCAACTGCCTTCTCTGTTTCTTGGTCCCTTTAGAGGGCCTGTCCCCTCCCTTCCCCAGGTGAACCCCATTCAGCAGGCTTCTGGGAGCGGTAACTAAGCTGGGCGCCCAGCCCACCACCTGCTCAGTACTTTATAAAAGTTTAACTTTAATGGTGTAATGAACTCCCATCATAAAGCAGCTGGAGCAGTGCATCCTGGGATGTATAAATTATAGGAGCCCTCTGAAGTTGTAATTGGAAATGGCAGCAACTGGAATGTTGAAAGAGGCCGGCCTCATTGGGCTGAGCACAGCTATTCTCTACTTCCTTTCAAAAGGCACACAGAACTGGGTCTGGCTGCGAAGAAAGAATGTCCTCAGACCAAACTGAGCTCCTGGTTCCTCCGCCCCAGATCCTACTTCCTGTCCCCAGCTGTGTCTGCAGAGACTGAATACTTTGGAGGCAGGACATCCAACCTGGCTCTGAGCTGCAGACTGCAGGCACAGTGGGCCAGGACGGAACAGGGCTCCAGACAGACAGTGGGGGTCAGCTACAGTTCCACTGTCCAGGGAGAGCTGCAGAGCTGTTGATTTGACTTCGCCTCTGCTGCTCTGACCATGACTTGTAACTGGGCCACAGCCTGATCTGTGAAGTGGATCTGGAAGTCCCTGGAGAATACTGAGGGCTCTGATATGGGGTTCCTGCTGCAGCTTCTGGTCCTTAACCCAATAGAATGGGCATGACTGGACCTCTGAGAACACTAGGAGGGAGACATGGAATGTACTCTCTAGTTGCATGTCCAGGACTGGGTATGGGGCTATGTTGACACTTATATGTCATGTGGGAAGCTTGGCTGATATAGGCTGTAGCTCAGGCCAGATGGACCCCGTCTGTATTTCTAATAAGCTGAGATTTTAACTTCCAGTGAGCTGTGGCTGGTCCATGGACCATGCTTTGAGTGAGCGTTAGTGAGTGTGATGATTGTGTACTTGCGTTGATACTGGTTAGCATTCCCAAATGTGGCCTCACCCTGGAACAGGCAAGAGAGCAGACTGTTACTTGATATACAGCACCACCACCATCTGAGTTCTCTGACATGGTACCCAGGATCTAGGAGTGGCCAGCACTGAATGTATAGTTTCTGCATGCTTAGATGGCAGCCCTGTTGGGGCCCACTTTCTAAGTCAGGGCTCCTCTTAACACATTCTTGGGCCCCACCTTCAAGTCACTGGTTCAGAATGCTGGGTGGGGAAGTGGGAGGGGCACTGGGAATTTGCATTTATCAGTTGGCTGCTGTTTCCTTTTGCACATCTCTGGGAATCACTACCTGAGAGCTGTGTGAGGGGCAGGATCACAGCTCCTCAAACTCAAGGGAGCAGAAAAGCTTCCCCTGTCAAAAAGACAGGATCTAGCAGGGTCCTGTCAGCAAAGCCTGGAGCCCAGAGGTATATTCCCTAGGCTTGCTTCAGCAGTTTCCTCACAGCAGGAAGAGGGAAACTGAGGAACTAGGTGAATAATCTACGGTCATTCTGCTGTGTTGAGGAGAGGTGGTAGAGATGAAAGCAGAGTTCACTTTTTCCAGTTGCCTAAAGAGAAGCCTCAGCTACAGAGCAGCCACGTGCAATAGTTTCTCTTCATAGCTATTTTAAGACACTGGACGAAGGCATCGCAAGGAAGGAAGAGTTTACTCTGGCTCACAGTTCAAGACCATCATGTCAGGGATTTCATGGCAGTAAGAGCCTGAGGCAGCTGGTTACATTGTATCCAGAGTCAGGAAGGAGAGAGAGAGAGAGAGAGAGAGAGAGAGAGAGAGAGAGAGAGAGAGAGAGAGAGAGAGAGAGAGAGAGAGAGAGAGAGATATGCTGGT
The DNA here is from genome assembly GCA_028551405.1 of Uromys caudimaculatus. Classification (NCBI taxonomy): domain Eukaryota; kingdom Metazoa; phylum Chordata; class Mammalia; order Rodentia; family Muridae; genus Uromys; species Uromys caudimaculatus. Next base: position 47,476,843 of record CM052703.1, read on the forward strand.
GTTCCACTTACTGGCTCCGTTTTATTTAGTCTGTGACTGCAGCCCATGGAATGGTGCCACCCACAGTTAGAGTGGGTCTTCCCACCTCAATTAACCCAATCCCCAAACTCTCACGGGCATGCCCAGAGGTTTGTCTCCTAGGTGATCCTAGATTCTGTCAACAGTAACCATCACACACTATATTTGGACAGAGAAAACAAAGGACTAGATGGTTGTTCACAGTTAATTTTCCTAGTGGGATGGGGGCAGCTTCTGGTTCTTTTATATTGTTAGTGGTGTTGGTTTCTGTTTTCCAGTGAGAGTAGGAAGGAGGAAAATGTGACATAAACACGTCTGGTCTAGGGTCCCAGGGACACAAAAGACTCACCCAGCATGAGGCCTCCTTGGCTAGTGGAAAATTCACCAGCCAGGACTGTGGCACTCTGGCAGTAGTAACTTTGTCCTCGTCTTCTCCAGGTCCTGGTGCTCCTTGTTTATTGTTTTGTTCTGAAGAAAGTCTATGGCTTTCTTGCTTCTCTCTGTCTCCTCTAGTGATGGTATGATACCTGTCTGCTACATGGAAGGAAAGCGAGGAGAGAGACATCTAAAAGGCCCCTCACCCCTAGTTTGCAAGGCTTCAGGGGTACAGTTCATTTTCCATCAGGTGCCCCAAAATAAACTCCAGAATCTAGGCTCATAGATTGTGCTAAGGAAGTAATGGTTGAGTAAATGAGGCTTGAGTGGCATTTCCGACCTTGGCCATGGCAGTGTAAGTCCCTAAGTTTCAGGTCTTTGTCTATAGATTGTGAGGATGGAGCAGCCTGAACTTAACTCTAAAACCTCTTGCTCTGCTCTGGTCTTTTGGTGAGTTCCAACTATACTGTCTGGTTTTCTGGGCAGTTTCCATTGCCTGAGAAGACCTCTCCTCTCTGTTCCAGCTGCTAGCCTTATGTCTCTGAGTGGTCGCTGGTACATGGTCCCTAGAGAAGGGCTTGCTCAGGGCTGTCTGTCTGTGATATGGTGAGTGTGGTAGGAGTCTTTGTAGACCCACTGACCGCAGAGACTCAGGTGCCTGAGTGACGCTGGCCCTAAGCTTGGCATCCTGGATCTCATGGGTGGGGTTTGAGCTACCTCCAGAGTGCTGCAATGCCTGACTGTGTGTCTAAGTGAGGACTCCCAGCAACCCTAAGACTTTTGAGCCACTGTTTTTCATTGAGTGGCTCAGTTCCAGGAGGGGTGGGGGTAGAAGAAAGCCATGCAGAACTTTTGTTTGAAAGACATTTAAATAAACCCAAGAGATTTATGTGGCCACGTGCCTCCAGGCTTCTTTCAAAGTAGTGGACGGCCTTCTGAATATCTCCCACCACCCACTTCCCCTTCCGGAAGTGCAAGAGGCCAGGCTTTAGGAAGAACCAAGAAAGGGGAAGCCCAGCAGGAGCTGAAGATCAAAGCTAGCAGGGCCTATGGAAGCCCAAATGGGAGGTTCCCCAGCTCCCAACTCATGCATATCATAGGGTCTCTAATACCTGCCCAGGCAACAGTCAGCATGCATGTGATCCAGGAAGCTAGGGAAGCAGCCCCTGGCCCCTGTGTCTTCTCCAGTGTGCACCCCCTGGTCCAGGAGCCCAGAGCAGCTGCTTCTGCTTGTGACCCAGAGAAGGCCCAGCTCAGGGACCTCCTGGCAGCAGTGGCAGGAGAGTGGGCCCTATGCACCATGTATCTCCTGCTTGCTCCTGGGATGGATGGAAGGGAGGAAATATGAGCCAGATAGGCATCTTCCCTCTTGGATGCCTCCTCTGCCTCCTAACTGAGCACTGACCCCATTCCAAGGTCCCTTGCATTGCAACCCTGTACTCACCTGCCCTCCATTGTTTTCTTTGTCAGAACTTCTAGAGGTTGGACTGTGGCGTCTCCTGAGGACCTGTGGAGTGTGGTCAGTGCCCCCTGGTCTGGGAGCTCCCAGGTCATAGATCCTCTCTCCTGCCCTGGGCTCTGAGCCCTGCAAGGTGGAGCATGTTCAGAACATCATGTCTACCTCACTTCTCTTACCTAGGCAGAGGTAGAGGACCCTCCCTATGTGAGTGCCAGACCAGAAAGGGATAGAGTTGTGAGCATGTGTGGGGAGGTATCCTGAGGCAGGCCACAGCAATCTCTCCTACACATCAGGCAAACCGCAGGAGGTAGCCAATGACCTTCAGCACCAACTGGTCTGGTGGGTTTACAGTCCTGGCCACTTCTGTTTCTTCCAGAATAGGACATCTTGCTGGGTCTGCCTATTTCTCTCCTGGCCTTGCTTTTTGCTTGGCCTTGGTCTCACCTTCTGGGAAGGGGATGGTCTGGGCCTCAGTCCTCTCTTCATCCTGGCTTGACAAGGAGGAAGCTCCTCAATAATGAGATAAAGTGCCATCCCTTCATCTTTTGGAGTCATGAGGATGTGAAAACCCTCAGAGGCCAGGATACCTGGCGCTGGGCAGGAACCATCAGGTATTCCTCTCCACTAATGTGCCAGACCTGAGGGGCCAGTGTGCCCATGGCCTACCTTTAAGGGCTGCCTGCAGTGTGACTTCCTCCTGCTCCACCTGCCTGGCTCCCCTCTTAGGGAGCAGGAAATGGGGGTGAGGGAGCCTGGGTGTTCCTCTCACCCTCTGCGGGAGGGGCTGAATACCCCACTCATAGGTGTCAGCGGAGCCCTCCAGTGGTGGGTGCTGGTGCTGGGACTTCCCTGGCTGACTCACCCTGGGCCTGGCTGTGCCTCTGCTGAGGCAGGAGTTGTGAAGGTGTCTGGGTAGTAAGAGCAACTCACTCTTAGTCCCAGGATGGGATGAGGTGAATAGTCAGTACAGTGATGCCCCAGACCCACCAAAGAGCCTGACACCCCTACTTTCCAGTATGAGACAAGTAAGTCTCAGGCCTTGAGCATGGCTGCTCCTGAAGATTCCTGGGCCAAATGCCTTCCTTGCCCTGCCCCTGCCAAGAGACTAGAGAATAGGGAAGCCATTGATTCAGAGACACTTCCCAGACATACACACAACAGCCAGGCTGAGGACTGTGAGAGGCAGGAAGTAGGGTCATCCCAGTGACCTAGCTGGGGCCAAAGACCCCTGGGAGAAAGGAGAACACTGTTGGCTCCCCACCCCCCAGAAAAACCCACAAGTCCTGTGTACTTGGTTCTCAGACACTCAGAGCTCGTCCTCAGGCTTCCCCCAGCACGCAGTAGGACAGAGGTGTCGCAATCACAGTGTGGGGAGGGGCGGGGGAGGACTGAGCAGACAGCACTGGAGTGCATGGCTTGCTAGCAGGCTTGTGGGGGCGGTGGCAGCAGTGCTGTGTGGGGCGAGCTGGGGGGTAGCTGGGGGGATGTGCAGTTCTGAGTGACTAGCCCCAGAATTCCTGTCTTCCTGTTACCAGTAAGAGAGGGCATCGCCCTGACTCCCTGGGTTGGAGGCACAGGAGATGGCTGCTTCTAGGAGGAATGAGAGTTGAGACTCTGGCATATTTGGTCAAGACACTCATCCGTCCGGCTTTGTGAGAAACATAAAGTGTTGTTGGTCAGGTGTTGCCAGAGCCAGCACCTCTGACAAGCAGACTATCTGAGTGTTCACAGCCCAGGCTTGACTAGCCTTAAACTTAACCTAGTATTCAGCTTAGCCTACAACTGGGGAAAGGAGCACAGAGACTAAGCCAGCTATGACCTAAGCAGGCAACATTCAGGCCCCCGCTGGGATGGTTCTTCCAGTGGGCTAGCATAGTCTTGACTTCTCAGGAGGATCTCTTTAAAGAAACTTTGTCAAGCTACTTGTATGGGGGCAGTGTGGCCCTGTGCTGTAAGTGAGGCTGTGCCACGGACAGGAAGGACAGGAACCGACAGGAACGTGGAGCCAGCACTATACAAGGTGGGGCAAGGCTGCAGGAACCTGGGGAGCAGGAAGGGTTCCAGGGTTTTCTTCCTACCTGCTGTTGAACTTGTATGGCCTAGGACAGGTCTTTGTATCCTTGGTCTTCAGTGGTCTGGAAGGCTCCTTTTCATTGGGATGTTCTGTTTATTGCTTCCTGAGCTCTAAAGAATAGTCAATGGGTCAGGCATCGTGTCGCACACCTTTAATCCCGGCACTCAGGAGGCAGAGGCAGACAGATCTCTGAGTACGAGACCAGCCTGGTCTACAGAGTGAGTTCTAGGACAGCCAGGGCTACACAGAGAAACCCTGTCTTGAAAAAGAAAAAATACCAAGAAAACAAACAAACATAATAAATAAATAATGAATGAGTCAAGGACCCCAGAACCTTGTTTGGGTGGGTCCTACTTAGCCAGGTCCCTCACTAGGGAGGAGCAGGGCCTGGCCATCCTTTCTTGGACCCTCTTTGCCCTTCTGCTGTGGGAATGATAGGATAAAATGAGGTGATGACAGGAAGTTGCCTTGATGAGCTGATACAGTCATTCTTATTGCCCTGTGTTACAGTTGTCACTATCTCATTGTGGGGTTGACTCCCCAAAACTGGGGGGATCCTGACTCCCATATGCTCAAGAATCAGAAGGTCAGGCAGGTGCAGCTAGGGTTTGGGAGGGTAGGACTGGCCTTAGCACCCCTCGGTGGCCTCTCTTGGCCCTAGGACATTGTACAGACTCTGTCCCCTCACCCCATCCTGAGACTGAGTGTGAGTGGCAGAGGGGCCACCCCGCCCTCCCAAATTGGCTGGGAGACCTCAGAGCTAGGAGCCCATGTTCTCCAAACATCTTGCTCACAGCAGATGGCAGCCACTACTGCCTTTCTGCCTGCAGTTCCGGTGCACCTCCCTTGCTCACCCCCTGTAAACTTTGGCTTCTGCTTTTGGAGATGGGGAGGCAGCCTTCATGCCCCCAGAGCTGCCTCTGATTGTGGGTGAGGTTTGGTGCATACAAGTTGGGCACTTTCTGATGGAGCAGAAACCTCCTTCTCCCCAGTTCAGGGACATAGTCTTGCCCTGTTCCTGCTAGCCAAGTTTGAATCTTCTTGGCCATGTGTGTTGGCAGTGCAATCTGAGAGGAGCAAGGAGCCAGGCTGGGGCCTTGTTTGACATTTCTTGAGCAGCTGCTAGGCACCAGGCTCTGTGCTGGATGCCAAGGACATGGAGGTGCAGGGCGTGCAGCCCTGCCCTGTAGCAGCCCCCAGCCTTTGGGGAGCACAGAATGGAGGAGAACCATTTATTTGTTCCACCGAAGGAGTTGGTGGGCTCCAATGGCATCTTGGAGGCAGTGTTTAGGTTAAGCCTGGGAAATCTGAAGAGTTCTGTAGGCAGCGAAATTGTGGCTGAAAACAGGAGGCCTGCAGCACATTCAACTGAGGCACATGAAGCAAAGGGAGACCATGCTGCCTCCTCTGGACCCTTAGAACATAGCCTGTCCTCTGTTTACATCTAGGTTGGGGTCAGCCTAAAGCCAAAGCTCCAAAAGGGAGTGGCACGCATCTCTCTCAGCTCTAAGGGTTCTGTCCCTGGGTTTGAGGCCAGCATGAGCAGCCCCTGACTGTAGAGTAGACATAGCCTATCCTTTCCTTCTGCCTGGCCCTTCAGCCACAGGTTAGTGATCACGTGTTAGCACTGTTTTCCCAGGGGGTCCAAGAACAACTGGGTGAGCATGCTAGACCTCCATAGCGCTACCCCTCATTCTGAGCCTGCCTCCAGTCCACCCACACCCACAGGAAGCTCTAGGCTGGGCATCCACATAGTGAGTGGCTCGTGTGTGCTGAGCCCTATGCTGGTTACTGGAGTTGTTAGGGGTCATAGCCTGAGCTCTGGCAGACCCAACAAACTAGATTGACCATCTGTTCCCTGTTGGCCAATTAGAGACAAGTAGTCTTGAAAATAAGAGCTCAACGTGGCCATACTGATGGGAAGAAAAGATAGAAGGGTGCAGTGAGCCCTCCAAGTCTGTGCCCAGTCTTACATGATGCTTAGGTTTAAATAGAAGGCAAGAGGTGTGCATACCTAATCAGTACTGGTCAGGGCGCAGGCCGCTGGTCACTGTCTTTGTTTTCATCTGTCCTACAAGGTGGTGGGAATTGTATGAAGCCTCTTCTCTTAGGAGACAAGTTTCTCCTCTGGCTGGCACTAGGCTTCATACTTTCTCTTCCCCCACCATGAGATTCCTAGGGACACTTTTTTTTTAATTCTTTGGGGACGATTGTTTTTATAGCCTGACAACAAAGGGAGGGGCACAAGTGTTTCTCTTCAGAGTACCTTCTCTCCTGCCGCACATATGCCAAGGACTCCTACATGGGCCTCAACCAATTACCTTTAAAGGTTGTGAGTGGCGGGCATCACTGGCCCCAAGCCCCTATGACTTGTTCAAAGTCCTTCAGTAGACTCCAAGCCCAAGTGAGCCTGCTCCTCTCCAGAATGTCTCCTGTGGGGTCACTTACCTTGCCCCCTAGACAAAACTTAAGGGAGCATGTGTGGTGGCTTAGGTGGGTGGCAGGCAACTTTGGAGGCTTTAGGCCCTGTTCATTCTTCCTGTTGCTGCCTCCCCTGCTTCATAGTCAGGCCTTCTGGGGGAGTGGATAGCAAGAGTCAACTCATTTGCTCTTCTAGACTCTCCAGATACCACAGGCAAATTGTTGGGGCACTAGTGGCCACTATAGGCAAGGGCACCAGAACACAGTCCAGCAGGTAGCAGGCAGAGCCAAGGCCTTGGTGTTTGCTTTTCCTCCCCCCTTCTGCCTTTCTTTGCCTTTTGCACCTGTCTGACTGTTTGCCCAAGGATTTGCCCTCCTGGAAGATAGGCGGGACTGGGGGGGGGGTGGCAGGAAGGCAGCAGTGCTTCTTGGCACACGGCTTTTTGACAGGCCCTGTACTACACATGAACTATGCCAGCAGTGCATGGCCTCGCCCACGCAGAGCATGTGACTTCATATTGCCTGAGCCTGGCATGCCTGGCATGCCGGACAGCAGCAGCGGCAGCAGCAACAGCTGGACTGTTAGCTAGGAGCAGGAGAGGCCCACAGAGCCCTGTTCTGGGGCACTGGCCCCAGGGCGCGGGGGTGAGGGGCAGCATCAATGGGACTTTTGTGTGGCTGGGGCAAAGGAACACATGGCCAAAGCCAGGAGCCCTGTGCAGATACATCTGCTCCTTTCTGTCCTGGAATGGTCAGTCTGCAGGCCTCTGCCCTTCCTCCCAGCAGAAGGCTTGTCTTGGTTCAAGCCATACTATCCCTGACCTTCCCTTCACCCCTTTCAGCTGAATCTGCTTTAGCATCTTGAACTTCTCCAGTAGACACTGCCTCCTAAGAGTCTGGCCTTCCGGCCTCTCTCACTGGCCTGATAGCTCGTCCACAGTGGCTCCTAGAAGCTGTGGTCTGGGTCCTCTGGGTCAATGAGAACAGGTTAAGTAACCAGTGACTAGATCCAAGGATGAAGAACCCCCTTTCTCCCTTTGCTGACAGTCCCAGATGGGACTTGCATTAGCTAGGCTAGGAGCCAAATGCCTCACTTCCTGTAGTCTTGCCTATGGCCAGCTTTGTGGAGTACTTTCAGTCCTGTAAGATGGGAACTCTAAGCACCATCTTTGGGTTTTAACAAAGTCAAAGACCCATGACCTCTGTGCCACCCGGTACCTGCCCATATGAGCCATGAGGGCAAACAGGCTGTCACCAAGAGGCTGTGTTATACCTCCTATGGGTGAAGAACTCTGTAAACAGAGGGGAGCTGGGAGTGCACATTGGCTCAGACTTAATAACCTTTCCAGGTGGGCACAGCTGCAAGAGGTTGCTTGGTCACTTTCAGACTAATCTGGTAGAGTTCACATGTGCTAGGGATGAGAACACAGCCTGACCCAATAGAGATAACCTTTGGCTTCTAGCACAGGGATCCCAGGTGCCCAAGACTAAGCAGGAAGGAGGAGGAAGAGAGCTGTGTGATTCTGGGATAGGCATGGGTATGGGGGAGTTGTCCCACCATGCTTCTCCCTGGCACCAAACACAGTTGGCTAGCCTGGGGGGTGTGCACTGCCGAACCCATCCTTGGGCTTTCTTTCTAAGGCTTGTCCTCTAGTAGTGGAAGAAATGCCTACTATTTACCACCCATACACAGTTTGGTGCCAGATGCCTGCCATTACTCCTCCCAGGGGCAGCCCTGTGGCCTGTGACTCTTGGTATTCTCATTTACAGGTAAGAAAACTGGTCTGAATTGCTCTTCCACCAGCATCCCACAGTTTTACTCCTCTTCTCCAGGTACTAGTGCTCAAAGTGGCTGCAACTTACACATACCTGTTAAGTGGCCGGCCCTGTGGTAGCCCACACAGGCTGACCCTAACTCCCCTGCGTTTTCCCACTCTGCCTTTGCAGTCAATAGAAGCACTAATAAAATAAACACATTAATACATAATTAATCCTACCTCTATCCCTCTGGCCTTTTCTCTCTGGAAGCCCCAGACGTGATCTCATGCATCTTGTCAAAGCCCCAGAAGAGCTATGAGGAGGCTCTGTGCAGATGATGGGGAAGGGCTGGCACCCATGGACCACAGGGACTTCAAATCAGCTGTTACCCAGTCTTAGCTCCGACAACAACCAACTGCCCTTCCTCAGTTCTTAGCCTCTGAATAAGAGGTATGAGGGTGAAAACTCATTCGTACCCTTTCTTTGGTCTCTTTGGGATAGTGCTGGGCTAAGTAGCAGGAAGAGGAACTAAGGTGAACCCCACCACCCTGTGATAGAATGTATCTTGTGCACGCATGTGTGCATGCACGCGTGAGAACACACACACACACATACACACACACCCACATGAATAGTGGGTGTGGCCATCGTAGCACTGCTTGTAGCAAGCTAGCGGAAAACATGTGAGAGTCCCAGGGAGGGAGGCAGAATGAGTAAGCATCCTGAGAGCAGGCTCAATGCTCAGGACCCTCCTGCTTTCCCCAGTGGCCAAGGATGCAGTGGCTGCTTCTGTCTTCATCATATGAAGAGGGGCCCAGATTTAGGGCCTTGCCTGGGTCACATGGACTCACAGAGGTGTTGGGTTTGAATAGGCTTGTTCTGGCAGACTTCAAAACTGGAGTCCCCTACAGTTAGGCCACAGTAACCACTCCTGCACCCCCACCCCCAACCCCCACCTGTCTCTGGGGTCTCAGAGACAAAATCTCCTCCAGGCCCTGTTTTTTGCTTACAGGATAACTGCCATTGCATCTTGGTCAGGCCAAGGCACAGGCCCTGTCACTGGGAGAGGGCTTGACCCACCACCCCAGCTTTGTCCTGAGAGCACAGGTCTCAGGGCTCTTCTCTGAGCTTCTCCTTCCTTCTCTCCTAGATACCTGATAAAGGTGGCACATGCCACCCATAGCCAGGAAGACCCGGAGTTCGCAGTATCACTGCGGAGAGCCCCTTAGGCAACAGAACCTCACAACAAGCAGATTGCTCAACTTTCCTTTTCTGCCCCAAGCTTCCTCCATAGAATGAAGATACCATACTCCTGGCCTGCCCAAAACACATACTCACCGGTGCCAGTGTGAGCTCCTGCATGGTTCCTGCAACAGGGGCAGTGGGGCCTGGGCTTTGGCTTCCTGGCAAAGAAAGCTTGAACCTGGCCATCAGAGCCCTAAGCCCTGGGCTCAGCTCTACACTGGCTCTTGTATATCATCAGTCTGTCTCTGTCTCTTGGGCCTTGCTCAGAAATGGTTCTTCCTTTAGGCAGCTGGATCTTGGTGAGCTCCTCCTACCTGCCAGGCCATTTTCTGGGTGAAAATAGATCAGGCTTGCCCCTGGGAAGCCACACTCTGATGGGAGAGCCACACAGAAAACTAGAGAGCATTAGATGGTACACAGTGCTGAGAGGAAAAGGAGACAACCTTGTGTGATGGATGGGGAGGGCTACCTGTAACAGGGCAGGTAGGCTCAAGAAGATGGCCCCAGAGCTAGGAACTGAATGACATCAGAGAGGCAGGTATTCAGGATGGAAATAGTGAACAAATGGAGGATGGACAGGCCTTGAATGACAGAGGAAAGGCTTGTGTTAGGAAAGAGATGAGACAGCATGAGAGGAGATAAAAGTAGGCAGAGACTGGCGCTGCAGGACCACAGCCCAGGGTGAGAGAGAGAGAGAGAGAACACTTTCTAGTGTAATGGGCATTGTGAAATGAGTAGAAATAGGAGAGATATAGAGGGAGGAAGGAAGGATGGACAGATGAATGCTTGAGTTAATTGGTGGCTGGGTAGATGGATGGGTGGGTGGATGCTTGAGTAAACAGTTGGATGAATGCATAGGCATATGAATGATTAGATGGATGTTTAAGTGTATGTGTGTATGTATGTGTGTATGTATGTGTGTGTGTATGTATGTATTCGTGCATGCTTAAGTAAATGGGTGGATGGGTGGGTGGGTGGGTATTTGAGTGAGTGGATGACTGGGTAGAGAGACGGATGATGTTTTAGTGGATGGATGTTTGGGTGGATGGATTGGTGGATGGTTGACTTCTGATGCATCTCCCAGTGTAGGGTTTATATTAGCTCCGAGTCTTCCTCCTGCGGTAGGTCTCCCTGAATAGTGATTATCATGGTTGGGACCAAATGGCAAGAAGAGTGAGGAGCTGACTGTCCAGGGGAAAAGTGTCAAACTTCAAGCAAACTTTAGAACCCAGTGACCATTTCCGAGTGTTTCCTGCCATGGGCCTGCTCCCTTGTCCTTGTGCACAGGTTCACCTGAATCAGGACGAGGCCGAATCAGAACTCTTTAGAAATATGGTGCTTCTGTTGGGGGCCAGGTAGCTCCAGGCCTGTGATTTAAAGGCACCCCTCCAGGAGCTGCTGCCATCACATGAGTGCCCTCCCTATCACTGTCGACTTTGTATGTCGACTCTCAACCTGGACCATCCATGTTCTTTCACCTCACACCTACCATGGCCAAGGTCCCAGGATCTGATTCCACCAGTCTTCTTCAGTTCCTCTCTGTCCCTGCCTCTGCTAACCTGGTCTTGGCCCCACCCTGTTTCCTCCCTTGTAACCTGTATAGAGGTGTATGTTCTGTGCTTGTCCCCTCTTACCCCCTCCAGTGGTCTCTCTGCCTTGCTTGACTCAGGTCTATGTGACCTCTCTGTCTTGTGATAGAGTTTTCCTTGCCTTATGTGAAGACTGGCTTGGATTATCTTTTTTTTCGTCTGGATTGGAGATGCGTGGGAATCTGACCTCACGTCACTCCATGGCTTGTCTTTATTACCACCCCTTAGGTCCTTGGCATGTGGTGGGCACACAGAGAGTAGAGAATAACTACAGTAAAGAATTGCTTAGCCAGATCCCATCTGTGTACACACGGCCCTGTGCTCTCTCCCATCATCTGTTCCTTGTCTCCCCTCGAAGCCTGCCCTGCCCCAAGCTAGAAAACTTGGAACCAAAGCCTACCACTGTGAAGATCAGTGTCCTTGTTCTACCAGGTCTGGGGACCACCTTCTGTCCTGTGCTCCTGGTCAGCCAGGCCTGGGCTTCAAAGAAGGGAGGTCTACCTCAGAGGCAGGCTGCCAGGTAGGAGAAGGAAGCTGCCGCCTGTCTAAACAACTAACACTCCAAAGGCCCCTATCAAAGTGGGGTTTGTCCCAAAGAGGCTCCCGGGGTGATGACATATTTGGAATATAGTTTAAACTAAAAATCACACAGAGACTGTGGGACTGAGAAGGTGAAGAGGAGGCTTAGGATCCAGTGACTTTGGAGCTTTCAGCTCTGAGTGGGGCTCCAGAGAGAACCCAAAGCCAGAGGCTGTGGTAGTGGTACAAATAGCAGCAGGTCTCGGGTGGCTGTGTCTCCTTGTTATCTCTTGACTGTTTGGGGCCTGGTGTCCTTAATACCTAGCCTGTGAAGAGGGTTTGGAGTCAAAGTGCTGTTCTTTGGGTTTGGGGCTTCCCATGGCTGGCGGAGGCATTGCTCTGGTCTTGGCTACTGCTCTAGTCTCCCCCCTTCTTCAGGTGGGTGCCGACTCTCCAGCTGCAAGGATGTTCTGGTCAGACAGGCTCTATCTGAAATGAGCAGGGAGGGGGCCCCTGGAGGCCTCCAAGCTCACAATTCTAGGTCATCTCCTGCAACATCCAGAGAATGGAGTGGTATTTATAGCCGCCAGCGGCCACTGAGGGTGGAGAAGCCAGCAGGCCCCACCCCCTTCACTGCCCTCCCCCACTCCAGAGCCTTCCTGGGATGTGCAGGAAAGGACTGTGCCTGCCGAGGAAGCAGGCTTTGTCACACATTACCGCCCTGAGCCCTGAGGGAGATGAGGTCTAGTGTTGGCCTGGCAGGAGCCTCACCTCTCTGGTCTCACCAGGACCGTGTCTGGCCAGAAGACACTGGATGGGCATCCTGTTAGTGCTCACCTGCCCTGCTAGTCTTTCATGCATGTTGCCAGTCACTCTTTCCTTGAAGGTTTGCCTCCTGAAGATAGGGTTCACTGACCTCTCTTAACCAGGTGAGGGCAAGCACAGAGGCCTGTCTCATCCCTCCACAATGGGCAATAGCCCCAGGTTGGCTGAAACAGGGCCTGCCAAACCCCTGCTGCTGCCCCTGCTCTGGTCTTGCCAATTGGCAGCAGAGGTCCCCAGCTCCACCTCCTTCGCCACCAAGGGAGTGAAACTACAGAAGTGACAGTGTGACAAGACTGGGCACCTGACTATCAGGGGCAAGGCCTCTTGAAAGGAAGGTAACACCAAACAGGCTGGGCCATGCCTCTGCCCAGCCTTAACCTGTGCTGAACAAAGTGGACCATGAGTTCTGTCCAGGTCCCACATGGGCAGCTTTGTGTTGGAGGCAGGGGTCCTGCTCCCCAGTGCCTCTCATTTTCAGCCTCCTGGTTGCTAAGAGTCCTGGAGCCTCTGTCACAGACTAAGAAGAAGTAGGCAGAGCCAAAGCTTTCTCCCCAGGAACATGCAATGTAATAGAGAAGGTGAAGCCCACACCAGAAACCTGCAGAAAGTAGGCCACAGGCTGAACTGACCTACCACCAGGGCTGGAGTTTGGGGGCAGTTGGAAACAGACACCCAAACAGACCTTGTGAACAACAGCAGAAGCAGCAGATGAAGCAAGGGGGCCAGGAGAGGATAGACTCTCTGGCCAGGTGCAGTTGGTGGGAACCATGGACAGGAACAGGGCCTGGCACAGAAACAAGAGTTGGGCTCTAGAGGAGGGTCCTGGTGATCATGGCAGGATGCAGGGGGTCTGAGCAGTTGGTAGAAAACTTTAGAACCAGTGCCCGAGAATTTTAATTTTATTTAAAGGCCACTTAGAAACCATGATATGCTTTAGAAAAAAAAACCCTATTGGAAGTGTATATGATGGGGGAGGGGCGCATGCATTTCATAGCATGCCTGTAGACGCCTACATGCCTGCAGACGCCTAGGACAACTTTATGGAGTTGTTCTGCCTGTGGATCCCATGAAACTCTGGTTCTCAGGCTTGCATGGCAAGCGCCTTTACCTGTGGCACCATCTCACTAGTCCATGCTAGGGTTTTGAAGAAGAGGGCAGTGCCTAAAACAGTGTATGAGTTCACACTTCCAAGCATGCAAGTATCCTGTCTGTGTCCGAGCCTGCTCTCAACACTCCACAACTCTGAAACGGCTTTGTCCCGCTGTCCCTCAGCCCACGAGGGAAGCGCTGTCATCAGTGTCAGCTGTTTACTGATGGGGAAGTGGTCACTGACTCATCGAACTCATCATAGGAAGTGGCTGGCCCCTCCCGCACTGCACTCTGAAGTCTTGGCCCAGTGGATGGCTGAGAAATAGAGTCCCTGGGACCAGTGCCAGGTCCAGCCTGTGCTCCACCCAGCAGTAGGGGCCTTCCATGCACTGCCCCTTCTCAGAGGCCTGCGTAACTTGTGCTGAGTCCGGCTTTGTCCTACTGAGGCGTAAGAGGGAAGAGAGGGTGTGAAAATAGAAGAAGATGTGGCCCGAGGTCAAGAGTTTTCTCCCTAGACACTTCTGCTCTCTTGGCTCAGGCAATGGAGGAGATATGGAATGGCCTCCTGAGTCTGGATGCCTGAACAGCATCTCAAGGCTCTCTCCCTAAATGCCAGAATTGACCAAAGGGCTCCTCTATCTCATGGCTCTCTGGCATTTTTGAGCACTTAGTTCGAACCCTAGTGGTGTATACAGCAGCTAAACCTTGCTCTAAATGACGTGGGAGTGTCAGGCCCCAGAGACCTGCCTGCCATGATCACTCCCTTCATCTGGGGTCCCCTCAAATGGCACAGAAAGAAGGAGAGCCAAGCAAAGGAGAGACTGGGCCATGGCTTGTGCTGTTGGTGGTCCCATATTCCACAGTTTGGAGGTGGAGGGTGGGTGCTGGCCCTTTGAGTCACCAGAGCTCTGTAGAGCAGCTCCCTGGGGAGGGAGCTCTGCTTGCTGTCATTGGATCCTTGCTGGCTTTGAAGATGACTTGGGAGTGGCTGAAACCCAAGAGCCGAAGCTTCTGGCCTGTGCCCTAGATGGCTCTACTGCTCAGGAGGTGGATCTCAAAGGCACTCACTACTCATCTGGAGACTTTCTCTCACCTTTGAGCAGCATGCACCCAAGCAGACCAGATCTGAGGGCTGGTCTACTGCCTGAGGAGGTGGGGCTGAACGTGGTTCAGGGTAGGCTGGGCCCAAGGGGTGGGGGTTCCCAGAAGGGAGGTGTCACACTTGGTGTGCCCACTTAACACCTCATTAACGACCTCATTAGGGATCCCCTAAGGAAGTGGAAGGTGCTAATTCCTCTCTGAGGTGTCACCATCACCAGAGACTGACAGTCTCCTTTGGAGGAAGTTCTGAGGAGCTGAGAATGAGATAGAGCTGAGATCTGGTGAACTTCCCTGCAGGGGTCCATCTGGGAAGCCAAGAACTCCCAGCGTGTAGCCCCAGCAAAAGGAAGGCTTTGGGGGAAGAGCAGTGTGGGGGAGGGAGTATTGAACTGGGCGGGGAATGTGAGGAGGCCTCTGTCCTCAGGGCATGTTGAGTTTGGGTGGGGAAGAGCTCTGCAGTCTGACAACCTGAAACTCAGTGGCACAGACAGATAAGTACACAGCTTTCTTACAGGAATGTGGATTTAGAGTGATCTACAGCCTTGTGGCCTTGGGCAGGAGCTCAGTAGCCCAAGCTGTCCCCTCTAGAGATGGCATTTCTGCCTCACTGACTTGTATGGGTCCAAGTAGTCAAGATCCTGGTAGTTTCCTCAGAGATCCCACCAACCCTACCTGAGAAGAGGTCACTCAAGGATGGGGCCTGTGCAGGTCTGCCTGTCACTGGGAATAGAGGGCCAGGGACTTTCTGTTGCGGGGCAACAGGCTTGGTGCAGAGGTAAAGGTTCTGCATACACTGCAGGAAACTGATGGATGAACCAGAGTGGGGACAAGCCCGGCTTCCTTCAGACCCTTGCTCTGTAGTGCTCACCGCCCCTCACAGCCCCTCCAAGAAGGGAGCAGTTTCATTATCTCGTCTGCACACAAGGAAACTAAGGCTCAGAAAAGTGATGGTCACAGGCCAATAGAAATAACAGAACCAACATCTTGCACCATGTCAGCCCTGATCCAGAACTGGAGGGAAGGCGGTGGTTGCTTCTTGGAGCAGCCTCCAGCTCTGTGTACTTGAAAGAGGGAGTAGTTAGGAGATCCAGTGGAGTGAGCTGGACTGAGGGAGGAGACTGGCTGCATGCCAACTGCCACCTGCCTGCTCCAGCCCAGCAGCTCCCAGGGGAAGAACGCAACCTGAGGCTAGCATGGCTTGCCTGTCCGAGCCCCTCCAGGCCACTTCTGCCCAGAGAACTGAAACAAGCACCAGAGGCCTATGGGGAGGAAAAGATCTCTAAGGAAGAATTCAGAAGTAAAGCCTGGCTTGGCCTGAGCTAGAGGGACTGTTCACCTTCAGAAACTCCCCCTGCCCAGGACAGAGTGTGGGGAGTCAGGTCCAGTCTGCCAAAGAGAGGGTCCTGGCACTCTCTCTGGCCCTTCCTCCCCCATTCCTCAGCAGCCTGCAGCACTCTCAGAACAGCCAGTAGGAAGCGAAAGGCCCCAATTGATTCCTGGGGAGTTGGCTGGTGTCAGTGGCAGGGCCTGGTGGCAGATGGCAAATTCTTTTCATTAAAGAGGAGTTGGAAAATAATTAGCGTGAGAACTAGAAGTGGAGCTGGTGATAAATGGAGCGTTGGTGGGGAGGGGCTGGCCAAACAGGGCTCTGGAGCCTTATGCCTGCCAACGGTCACTGAACTGAGTGACCTTAGGCAGGCTACCTGAACCTCTCTGAACCTCCTTGCCTATAAAATGGGGAGAAAAATAGCAGTTCATAGAGAGTGTTAGAAGTATGGAAGAGGGATTCTATGACTCCTTGATACCACATCTTACAGCACTAAACACTACATAATTAAAACAAAACCACCCTGTGGCTGAGTAATTGTTGGAAGCATGTCTAGTTCAGTGCAGGTGGCCATAGGTGTGGTATCAACCTAGGGGTAAGGTTGGTTTCTCATTGCCCCATTCCTGTAACTCCAAGCCTGATCCCTAGATGGTGCTTTTATAGGAAAAGGTCTCTGGTCACAAGCCCAATAGAACAACAGAACTGGCTTCATAGCCTGACTCTACTTGCCCCTTGCTGTGTTACTAACTTCATGGAGCCTCAGTTTCCCCATCTGTGAGATGCAAACAGGCAGACTAACCTGGAGGGGTATAGTGAGGACCCCTAATGCTGAGGGGTAGAGGAAGTGAAACTGTCCTTCAAGGCTATGGGTGCGGGTGAGAATGTGTCAGGTGTGTCTGTTAGCTCAGACCCTGGCTGGGGGACAGAGACTAGCGTTCCTCTCCCTGTTTGGCTGCCCCAGGCAACACTGTGCTCCGTGGGGCCAGGCATTTGAGGACCTCTCTCTTGCTGAAATTCTGCCCCAGACCTGGGCAGATTCAGCTCTGCCTTCTGCTCCAGCACAGCTGATGTGTGAAAAGCAGCAGCTTTTGGGCCCCTAACTTGGGTTGCACACGCCCGGGCACAGGCTGCTGGCGCACGTGGCCCTCAGCCCACGCAACTTTCTGTCACCTCCTTTGCTACCATCTCTCTTCCTGTGCTTTCAAAGGCCAGCCCCTTGGCCATCCTGCCCAGGTGGGCCTGGAAATGAGAAAGGCAATACTTCCTCAGGGATTCCAGGGTAGTGGCCCTGGTGTGTGTGTGTGTGTGTGTGTGTGTGTGTGTGTGTGTGTGTGTGTGTGTGTGTGTGTGTGTGCCTGCGAAGAAGGCCAGCAGGCTGACAGACACCCAGGCTACTGTTGGTCCTCCCTGTGGGATCTACAGGTCAAGGTCTTCAGTCTCTCCAGAGGACACTCCCTTTGGTTTCTGGCAGCTCTAGGGTGTGAGTAGACCTGCTGGTTCTACCACAGTGCCCACCTCTCAGGGACCTAAGCCATGCTCAGGCCTGTGGCAAGCCCCATAGATTGGCACCCATCCGTTTTCACTATAGTTGTGGGAAGGTGGCGCCCTACTTTACAAAGTCAGGAAACACGGAGCACTGTTCAGGTGATTGGAGAGGGCTCGAGTGAGCTATCCAGGGGGCATTGGCCGGCAAGCAGAGCAGGTGTGAGCCAAGGACAGGGCTGTTGCTAGCCTTGGGCTGACCAGGACAGGGTTGTTGCTAGCCTTGGGGATACAGTGGTGGTTTGAGGTGATGTCACACGGCATTGTATGCCTACTGAGCCTTGCAAAGGCAGCAGCAAGGATTTAGGGAGTTAACCATAAGACATTCTGTCAGGGGCCAGGTTGGGTTGAGGGGCCTGCAGTCCCCATAAGGGAGTGGTCAAGGAGGACTTCAAAGAGGAGGTGCCTTGTCTGGCCTAGAAAGAAGAGTTTGCGTGGCAAGAGTACAGGGTTACCAAGGCATTGTTTCCACCATGGCCTCTGCAGAGAACGGTAAGCCTGGGCGGGTGGGGGTCATTTCAGGAAGGGAGTGTGGAATGGTGAGGGGTGGGAGAGCCTCCCTATCTAGAAGATTCCTGCTAGGTGAGGGCAGGTTGTGTGCATCCCAAATCCCTGCCTGGAATCAAAGAAGGTGCCCAGGTTTGATCTCTATTGCCACATAAAAGCAGGTGTGGAGTACATTACCTGTAATTCCAGCACTCTGGAGGTAGAGGCAGGAGGATCAGAAATTTAAGATCTCAACACATACTTTGAGACCAGCCTGAGATACAGAGATCCTATAACCAGATAATAATGGTGGTGGTGGTGGTGGTGGTGGTGGTGGTGGTGGTGGTGGTGGTGGTGGTGGTGGTGGTGGTGGTGGTGGTGATAATGATGGAGAAGGCAGCATGTGCATTTTAAAAAGAAGTTTGCATTTTTAGGAAGAGGAACTCGCAGAATGGTCAATATTTAACCCAGAGGCCTGAATCATCACCAGGAAAATTTGGCTATGGTAAGGGAGGGGGCAGAAAAAGAGACCCTTAGGGCTGCCTACCTAAGTCATTCCATCCACATGAAGAGTACTCCTGGTACCCTTTCACATCTGCTTGGGACCTGCAACCCCTTCACACTCGCCTGGTTCTGCCACGCCCTGCAGGCCTGCCTAGGTAGGAGGAGCTAAGCTCCTGCTGGAGCGGCTGTGGCCTGCCCTGGAAGTCCTCAGGGTCTGGGAGAAGAGTCCTGACCCTACCACAGTTTAGTCTTTAGGGTCCACTCTGGGAGTGTGGTGGGGGGAACTGAGGAGGCGCTCTACAGCCGCCCCAGGCCAGGAAGTGGCCGGGCCCTCCCCTCCCAAGGCATTTCCTCCAAATGAAATCACAGCCCCAGCAGGGGAACAGGCCCCCCATTGTAATGGGCTGGGGTCTCCAAAGAAAGGCCATCTTTCAGGCCCATAATAGAAGCCTTAGGATTTATGAATCTGAACAGGGGATGCCCCCTGCTCCCCCCCCCCCCCCCATCCTGTGACCTAGTGGTGACCAGCTGAAGATTCCACTGCCTTGCCTGGGAGGGCAGCTGGGCTGCTAGGGGTTCACACGAACTTTGCCATCCCTCCAACCCAATGATGTGCTGTGGCATTGGCCCAGCACTGTGAGGGTCTGCAGACCTCTCTTGGGATCCTGGCTGGAACTTTAGAGGGAAGCCTAACCGATATATCACAGATAAGGAAACTGAAGTACAATCAGTAAGTTACGCAGTTGGTGGTGGATGCTGGGCTTAGAGCTCCTGGGCCAGGACTCCTGCCTATGAGTCTAGGACCTCGGTGTGTTGGCTGCCCTGGGCAGAAGCTGGAGGGGATGTTGAAGAGGTATGGAACCCTAATGCCAGTAACAGGACATGTGTGGGGTCAGCCCTCCAAAAGTCTGCCACACCACAGGAAGGCCCTGGTGCTGACCACAGCTGCTAGCCACGACTGCTCATCACCTCAATCCCAGTCGTAGTACAGGTGCTACTGGCCCTGTCATTCCAATGTTGTCATGGTCCTGCAGTCACAGCTACAGGACCTGGGGTCAGAGAGGGCAAGGTAAGGCCAGGCCAGGGTTCTAAGTGCAAGGACCAGAGTGCTGGGCACCGGGTGGGCTACAGTGCTAGCCTTTCTAGATTCCTTGAGGAAAGGTGGCAGAGGAGGTACCCAGTGTGACCGTGAAAGGGCCATATTCTGCTGGAGGTGATGCACCAAGTTGCTGGCAGTGGCAGGACCCTTCCTGAGCAGCATCTCTGGGCAAGCATGGCACGGCATCTCCCCTGGCCTGATGACCCTTAACAGATGATGGCTCTGTTCCAGCCCCACTTCTCTGAGTGTGTGGAGGGGGGTGCCGGGTGGTGCCACCTCAGGCTTCCCACTCTGTGAGCCACCTGCACACAGGGAGGGAACAGGTACAGTGGCCGTTGGCAGTTCTGCCTGCCCCATGAGGCCCCAGCTCCCTCCTATCCATTATTCCAAACTCTAAGCTGTGTCCTGGGCTGCTTGTCCCAGATTTTGCTCCAGTCCTAGGCCCCTGTCCACAGTAGACCTCCCCACCTCCCGAGCCACCCCAGAAGCAGCTGCTTCTTCACTCCGCATCTTTCTCCTGCTTCTCACAATCTGTCTGACTCCTCCTTGAGAGTGGGATGATGTCACTTCCTGGGGGGTGGGGGGAGTAGGCACGACCCCAGCAGCTGCTCAGGCAGCCAGCTCTGCTTCTGGGCACCCCTTGGGAGCATTCACTGGCTGGTCCTGGGAGATAAGTCCAGCAGAGCCTGTCCTGACATGACATGCTGCCCAGTCACCTGGCCCCATGCCCCTTCACCCCCTGTCAGGGCTGTGCTCACAGGTCTAGCTAGGTTTGACTGGTCCCTTCCCTAGTGAGTTCGGTCTCTGCATACACATGTTTTCTTTGGAACTGTCACTAGAGAGATGAGGACCTGCTGTCCACCCTTGTGCCAGATGCCATGTAAACCTCTGCTGGGACAGCTGCCCTCTAGCAGGGTACCCAGTCCTCTGTAGCAGGGGTTCCTCTCTGCACAGGGCACATAGAGCTGTCCTGGGTTCTGGCTCAGACCAGCCTTCCAGTTCCAAAGGAAGCCCCTGGCTTCTGGCCACTCCTGAGCTCATTGGTGGCTGGTTTGTACCCAGCTACTTCAGAGAAGTAGGCATCAAGCAGTTAGAGCTATCAGGCCAAGGGTGAGTGTGTTAGAGTGGCTGCCATTCTCACAGTGAGGGGCAGATGTTCCTAGCCATAATCCTGACCTGAACCATGACAGTGGCTCAGAGTTTTGTAAGACAGGTGCAAAGCCAAGTCAAACCACACTCACAGCTCAAAGGTCTCATGAACAAGAAACCAAAGGCCTCACTGTGCAAAGACTTAATGGCGAAGAGTCCGACATGCTGGGCATCCTCGCCCTTCACCTCTCACTCACTCCTCTCCCAGCCTCCCCAAGCCTTTAGTGTTCCTCCCACTCTACATGGCTTTCTGCTCAGGGACACTTGTTCTTGGTTCTGAAAGCCTTGGCCCAGAACTGTAAGTCCTGGTCAGGTTTCCTTGTGGAAGACAGGGCCCTGGGAGCCGAGCATCCCATTGGTCCCATGTATGGAGAAAGAGAGAGTGAACTTTGGGTCTTTTTGTCTCTGTTTTGAGACATAGGCTACCCTCAAAATCATATTTTTCCTGACTTAGTCTCTCAAGCGCTGGGATTTCAGGCAGGCCAACCAGAGCCTAGGTCTTCAGTGTAGCTAAGCAGTTACTATAGGAATGACGTTAGGCAACTGGCAATCTGGTAGTGAGCAGGGGTGACCTCAGGGGACAGGCTGAGATTGGTGTCAAGACCTTTGTTATTAGGGAGCTTGAGAGGGCAGGGGCAGCTTCTACCTGGGTCAGCATCTCTGGTGCACGGAGGCCCATTGGCCATGGGTGAGGATTGGTGCCAACACCCAAGATGCCTAACCACACCTGGTAGTAGTCCAGACTGTTCCAGGATCCTCTTCTTGCTTTCAGGAGGTGAGCACCTGGCCCGCTGAGCCTCCCAGAGCTGCCAGCCATGCCCGGGATCGTGGTGTTCCGGCGGCGCTGGTCTGTGGGCAGCGATGACCTCGTCCTGCCTGCTGTCTTCCTCTTCCTCCTGCACACCACCTGGTAAGTCTCAGCACGAGGGCCACAGTCCTAGGTTTGAGGAGGAAGGTCTGGAAGGAAGCTTTCTGGTTACCTGTTCTTCCATGTCAGGCCCAAACCTGACTCTGTCCTGCTCCCAAGTGCTCCTCCAGGTATTCCTCCCGGATTCAGGACCCCTCCTGGCCAGCAGTCCTTCTGACCTTGGCAGTGGGGATAGTAATCACTGCCAGTGCCTCCCTGTGCTGACAGCTGGGCACATCAATGGCACCCAAAGCCAGGTGGACAATGTTCCTGTTGGGGAGATACCTGTCTGCTTTTCCTCCTACTGTGCTGCGCCAGGTCTGCCAGCCAGAGGCAGCAGGAGACACAGAGGCAGCCCACCCTTGTTCACCTGTATCCCTCTGCAGGTTTGTAATCCTGTCCGTGGTGCTCTTTGGCTTGGTCTATAACCCACATGAGGCTTGCTCCCTGAACCTGGTGGACCACGGCCGCGGCTACCTGGGCATCCTCCTGAGCTGCATGATTGCTGAGATGGCTATCATTTGGCTGAGCATGCGTGGGGGCATCCTCTACACAGAGCCCCGCGACTCCATGCAGTACGTGCTCTACGTGCGCCTGGGTAAGGGACCCTATGAGGGGCTGGGGCCGCTCTAGGGCTCCACACCCTTCTGTACTCATTCACTCCCTCAGGGTTTGGTTACAAACACAAACTAAGAGCCAAACCCTGAGGAGCAAGGGGTGCCTTACTGGACTGACAGTCCAGCCTACCAGCTGTTTTGTGAATCTTTTCATTAGGGAATACACCCACTTACTTATATGTTGCTTTTTTGTGTTTTGGTGCCATAATGGCTGTTGAGAAATTGCTTTTGTGAATGGATGGCCACAGAGTCTGAAATGCTTGCTCAGTGGCCCTTCACAGACAAACTTCATTGAGCCCTATTCAAACTGTGAGCTTGTCTGCAAAATGCGTTGGTGATCCTTCTGAAACAGATCAGGAAACCCCTGAGGCCAGGCTGAGCCAGCTCCCTAGAGGACCAGCCTATATCACTTTTGGGCCTTGTCCCAGCAACCTCTAGGGTATTCCCAGGGAGCACTTCTCTCAAACTTCTCCCCTGCTACTGGGGAGGAAAGTGTTAACTTTGTTTTGAAGAAGGCCAGGAAGACTAATTAGCTCTTTCAAGGTCACACAGCAAAGTCAAGATAGTTAGCCAGGCAGTGGTGGCACAGGCCTTTAATCCCAGCACTTGGGAGGCAGAGACAGGCAGATTTCTGAGTTCAAGGCCAGCCTGGTCTACAGAGTGAGTCCCAGGACAGCTATACAGAGAAACCCTGTCTTGAAAAACCAAAAAAAAAAAAAAAAAAAAAGAAGAGTCAGAGCTGGGATTTGAACCCATGCTGCTCTTCTAGCTCCATTGTCTAGGCTCTTAGCTGCTATACTTTGCTGGCCATGCCAGGCTGTCTTATCTCCTTCTCACTCCCACTGGGGCTCTGGACCTAGTTCCCTGATGGACTGAGTGCATGGCCATCATTGGTTGGCTCCTGGGCCTCCTCTCATCCTCCTACCCCACCAAACCAAGATTCTAAGTCTTCTGAGAAACAGTTTTCACAAGTTCCAGTCATCAGTGTCCTGTGACAGAGTTATTGGCAGTCTCAAATAGGGATGAGGAAACAGAGTCTCAAAGAGATTAGCTAACTTGCCTACAATGAGTCTGATTCCAGAGCTCTTGCATGAAACTCTGAAATCCTGAAGAAGCTGGGAAGTATTTGTCCCCTGTTCACCTGTGCAGTCACAGTCCTGGGAGGAAATGGGGACTTGAGAGCACAGTGCAAGAGACCAGACTTGGCTCTGTGCACCCCTACTGTGAGATGGCTTAGAGTCCACACAGCAGGAGCCAGGATGAGGTTCCTGGGCCCTTCCCTGGTGGCAGACAGTGGCCTGTAGCCTTTAGTCAGAACCTGCCTCTCCTTGCAGCCATTTTGGTGATCGAGTTCATCTACGCTATCGTGGGCATCGTCTGGCTCACACAGTACTACACCTCCTGCAATGACCTCACTGCTAAGAATGTCACCCTCGGTATGCACCCCATCTGTCCCATCAGCCAAGCCAGCCCTGGGGTGGAGGTAATAGGACCCAGCTTGCAGAGAAAGGGGCTCAAGTGCCACTCTAGGGAGACACCCAAGCGCGGGTGCACCCTTCACTCTGTTCTGCTTTCTCACTTGGGGTCCTCACCAGGTGAGCAGCAGCAGACACAGAACTGTCCAGGCAGTACTAGGGCTGTTTGTCACCTTCTCAAAAGTCCGCTGTGCACCATGTGTGGGCCTTGAAGACCACAGCCTTCTGAGCCTTGCTCTTGAGCCTAAGAAACAGCTGGGGACATAGAGGCCACAGTGTCCCTTGTTCATTGCTCATGACCCACGAAGGTGGACCTAACACCAGTTCTTTCTTCTAATTGCTGCCGCCACAGGAATGGTCGTCTGCAACTGGGTGGTCATCCTCAGCGTCTGCATCACTGTCCTCTGTGTCTTTGACCCCACCGGCCGCACCTTCGTCAAGCTGAGGGCCACCAAGAGGAGGCAGCGCAACCTGCGGACTTACAACCTGCGGTCAGTCGACTGGGTGGGTGGGTGGTGCCCTAGTGAGCTTTGCAGACTGGTTGGCAGAGGAGGGTCCTGTTCCCTCCAAATCACACACCAACCTCACCGAGCCACTGCTCTTTGTGAAGACCTCACAGTCTCACTGCCTCTTCTGTTCTTGAAAAGATAAGAATAGGCTGGGTGTGGTGGCACATACCTTTCATCTCAGCACTCAGTATTTGTGAGGCAGAGGCATTCAGACCAGTTCAAGGCCATACTAGTCTACACAGCAAGTTCGAGGCCAGCCAGAGCTACACAGTGGGATTCTGATTTTTTTTTTTTAATTTTAGATATCCAAGAAAGTACATGGGTGTGTATAAAACACAATAATATACACATACATAATAACAATTCGTGAAAAGAGCAAGGAGAAAGAAGAGAAAGCACTCAAGGAGAGTTGTATGGGAGGGCTTGGAGGGAGGAAAGAGAAGAGAAAATGATATAATTATATTATGTTCCCAAAATAAAAGAAATAATTAAAAACAAAAGCATGCCTGTGACAGCATTGCCTGCCAAGGGGGTAAAATTCACCCAGTTTACCAATGTTAAAAGTGAAGAGTTATGCCGCGCAGTGGTGGTGCACGCCTTTAATCCCAGCACTTGGGAGGCAGAGGCAGGCAGATTTCTGAGTTCGAGGCCAGCCTGGTCTACAGAGTGAGTTCCAAAAAAAACTAAAAAAGAAAAAGATATATAACTCTTCACATTTTTTTTCTTTTTTCTTTTTTTTTTTTTGTTTTTTGAGACAGGGTTTCTCTGTGTAGCCCTGGCTGTTCTCTCACTCTGTAGACCAGGCTGGCCTTGAACTCTGAAATCCACCTGCCTCTGCCTCCCAAGTGCTGGGATTAAAGGCGTGAGCCACCACTGCCCGGCTCTCTTTTAGTTTTTATTCATGTGGGCACAATGCGAACATAAAAATTAAAAAATAAAATCTGAAAATAAAAAGTAAGAATAGCAGTTGCTGGCTCAGGATGTCATTGTGAGATTTAAGTGAGATAATATATACCACGTGATTAACACTGTGGGCAAGGGCTGAGTTAATGGAAAGCCACTCAGAGGCAGCAGCTGGACACATACTCAGTTATGGTAACAGCAGAAGACACAAGCATTGTTCAGAGTGAGTCACAACCCAGGTCCTCCCTGTAATGGGGGTGGAGCAACCAAGGTCCAAAGTTCAAGTGGTTGCCTGGTTACCTGGTGATGCTGGGAACCAGCTTTCAGCCTCACTTTGGAGCCCTTAATGGTTAGGTGAGGCTGCCTCTGGGTCTCAGAGGTTGTAAGAAGTTAATCAAGGAAGACTTCCTGGAGGAGATTTCACCTGGTATTTAAAAGAAGTGGCAATGGAAGAGAAAAATGAGAAGATGGTATCCATCATGGCCATAGTGACTTCTTTATTGAAAACAAGGGACGCTCCCAGAATGAGTCACCATAGCCCCCACAGTCGGGCTTCTCCTGGAAGGCCCGCCCCATGCCTTTAGCCCTTTGTGGTTTATCAGTCCTTTTGCTATCCCAGAGCAGCTGTGAGACCCCCTTCTACAGATGAGGGATCTGAGTCACTGCCCCAGGCCACAGTGGTGGGGTGTGGAATGCACCCATCTCCAGCCCAGGGGAGCAGGCTGCCAAGACCCCTGCCCAGCAGGCCTGACCCCAACCCCAACTCATGCCTCAGACCTTCCATGTCAGCCCACCAACGTGTCACCGCCTCCAGCACCACACCCATGCCTGGTCTGGCCACCTCCCAGCCTGAAATGTCAGGCCTTGGAGCCAGGGCTCCACAGACCATTTTTCCCTCAGTGCAGCTGGCCACCGCCCCCTGTCCCACTTTGCCTGCTCTGAGCACATGCCGCACCCGACCTGTTTCTGGGCTCCTGGGCCCTGGAGAAAACTTCCTTCCCTTCCAGACTCTGGGTGATTGCCTTTGGGGCTCCAGGCAGTAGGAGCCTGTTACAGCAGGGGCAGGCGCTCACTGTCATTTTAATTAGGAAGCTCCTGTGGTTTCCAGTCAGAGGCCATAGCTTGCAGCCCTTGACCTGTTGTGGTTTCTCCAGGTCTCCTGCGAGGCTGGAGAGCACAGTCTGGTTGTGGGGCTGTCAGGCTGACCACCTGCCTGACTCTCCTCCACTGTCTCTAAAACTAACATTTTTTTTCCTACAGGGACATTTTTCAAGCTATCCACTCCCAAGGGCAGGGACATGCACACCCCGGCTGTCACATGGTTGTTATTTTGGTTTCTGAAAGCCGGGAGTGTGTCTAAGTTTTGGTCCTTTCTCTTTCTAGTGAAATCTGAGACTAGGGGAGGGTGTTATGGCCCCCCCCCCCCCCCGCTCTTTCCCAGGAGGCTTGACCTTGGGTTTTTGTAGAAGGAATGTTTGTCCCCTCTTACATAGTGAGCCTTCCAACAGACAGGGCTGTCGGGGTCCGTGAACTTCCTGTGCAGACTTGGTATGTGTCTCCCTGGCGTGGCCAGTAGCCCGAAGGGTGGCAGCGCTTGACCAACCTGTCAGCTTCTCACACAACCGTACGATCATCTGCCCCCTGGCGTTCATGTGTGGTTCTCAGTGTTGTGAGCATTTCCATCTGGCCAGAGGCTGGGGAGGAAATTTCTCGTTCTGCATTTGAAAGCCCTATTGGATCCGAAAGCAAAACATACGTGATGCCCGGAGAACTGAGCTTCACTCCCTCGTCATAAAGCCCCGGAGTGGTGGGCATTGGTGTAGGATGCAAGGCTGTTCATTTTCTAGGGACTGAAGTCCCCGGGCCAGCTGGTCTCTTACATCATCCCTAGCCCCACCCGGTGCCTCCTTTTTGGTCAGCTGCCTATATAACCAGGGTTAAAGGAATGGAGAACAGTTCTTGGCTGCCCATAAGAGCCAAAAGGCACACCAAGAGCCAGTCCTGATGACTGTTAAGTGACTTGAATGTATCTGAGTGCCGCCTTGCCTTTTGCCCCTGGTTGGGTGACAGGCTTTTAAGGGGACAGAACATTGCTCAGAACCCAGTTACAGCCTCTTCTGGCTTTGTTTTGAGATTCACAGTGTTTAGTGTCAAGACTATTATCTTTTCTTCCTTCCTTTTTTTTTTTGAGATAGAGTGTCTCTGTGTAGCCCTGACTATCCTGGAATTTGCTCTGTAGACCAGACTAGCCTTGAATTCATAGAGATCCACCTGCCTGCCTCTCCCAAGTACTGGGCTTAAAGGAATGAGCCAACACCAGTGATATTATCTTTGTCCTCAAAATGCACCAGCTTCCTAGGTGCCCAGGATGTAGATGCCTTCGTGGGAAAGTAGCTTGTTGTTCTCTCTGCTCACTGACTCCTGAAGCCTCTTAACTCCCCACCTGACCTGAGGAGGGAGAACAGAAGGGACAGGGGCAACCATGCAGGCAATGTACCTGCCCTACCCAGACAACAGCTCACCAGGTTGGCTAGCAATACCCTGGCTGGCTGACAGCTGGGTCACTGGCCACCAGGCTGTAGCTAGCCTGCTGCCTATCCTCCCCAAGCTCACTGGAGAGCTCTTTGTGTCCTGGAAACAGGCCATCCTATTTCTATAACATCTGGCCGGCTCCCCTAATCCAGACCCGTGACCTGACTCATGTCAACTGTATACCTTCACAGGCACCGGTTAGAGGAGGGTCAGGCCACCAGCTGGTCCCGCCGTCTAAAAGTGTTCCTCTGTTGCACCCGGACAAAGGATTCCCAGTCAGTAAGTACCCATAGTTGCTTGCCTCAGGTCCTCTGTCTGCCATGCAAGTGCCTTTCACTCCTCTGGTAAAGCTAGGTGGGTGGGACTGTAGGAGGCGGGGCAGAGTGACAGCCTGCTTGTGGGACAGTCTGCCCTTTCACTGAAGTACAGCCCCACCCTGCAAAGCAGATATTCACCCGATTCACTGTGGAAACAGAAAGCCTTGATGACTGATTTGGTACCTTTGGAACATGTTTTAGTTTAAAAGAAAAGTATCCTGTGGTCAGCAGTGAATGGATCTGGAAGGTCTGGGGTGCTGTTGAGTGCTTAGCCTGGGGCTGGGTGGCACACATCTCTGAAGTCTGAGGTGTGGACAGACCCACAGTGTTGAGGAGTAAGCTCTGCAGAAGGTGGCTCTGAGCAGGAAGGGAGCTAGGACCCCTTAGCATAGGGTAGGAAGGTTAGAAGTCATCCAGCCTCACCCCTCATTTTGCAGATCAGTCAGCTGAGACCCAGAAAGATGGAATGATTTGCTCAGTATCCCACAACTAGGTAGTAGCAGAGCTAGAGAAGTCAGAAGACCACTCCTTCCTGGGGAAGACAGCAAAGTGCCCACCTCAGACACCCTGAGGAGGCCTGGAGTGGCCACTCCCCATCAGCACCTTCCAGGGATCTTAGAGGGAGTAAGTACCTAAGAAAGGAAGCCCCAGTGTTCCCTGCCAGGTGGTGGTAACTTCTGGGGCTGTCTAGGGATGCCTGAGAGATCCTGGTCCAGGCCTGGCTGCAGGTGTGCCTTGCAGAGGGCGAGGAATGGAGCCCTGGAGGTGGAAACCAGGCCTGCCTGGGCCTGTGGTAGGCATACTCTTTTCTCTGTGAACCCCGGGGTCGGGGATGTTGTAAGAAGCTAGTGTAAAGGTCACATGAACCCAGAGCATGGTCCTGTTAGACACAGACAGCCCAGGGGCAGATCCCAAAAGAGTGATTTTTCTGTAGCTTGTATGTTGTTACCAAAGAACTATGCTTGAATTCCAGTCTTTGAAAAAGTTACATAAATGCCTGTATGTTCAAACCTGGCACCTTGAGCGGGCAGCTGAAGCTGAGCAGGAATTGGCTCCACGTGGCTCCTTAGAGGTTTGAGCTGGTAGCCATTGGCATTTTTCTCCTGACTTGCCGGACACTCAAGGATGAGACCCAGTGAGACAGATCCAGTTGCCATGAGTTTGTTCTCACTCTTCCCTCTCCTGATAGGTTCAAGGCAACAAAAGGCAGTGGAACCCAGGGCTTGGATGCCTCTGTCCTTTCCTTTCCACCCAAGGCCCAGGGCCAGCTCAAAGCCAGAGAGGCCACTGACTGTGAAATTGTACTTCTCAAGTACATTGCAGGGGCCACTGAGCTGAGGCTGCTGAGAAGCAAGGGGAGCTTGAGATTTGGGAGATTTAGCAGGACTTCCAGGATCACAGCTGGTAGGACAGCGGAATCCAGATCCTTTGTGTGGCTTCTCTTCTGGAGAAGGGCTGCCTGGACACCTGTGAGCAAAGGGAAGCATGGGCTCTAGGACCTCAGTGGAGAGAAGAGGCCTGGAAGGTGGAGGGAGGGTCAGCAGCTAAGATGGTAAGGTTCCTGGTTCCAGGTTCCTGCTGTACGGAGGCACCACATGCCTGAAGGGCAAAGTTGGCCAGGATTGTGGAGGTTTCTGGTAAACTTGCCCTGGGTGTTCACTCATGGTCTCTCCTTTCTCCTGCCGCCCTGCCACTGCCTCCTGCCTTCCTGGGCCTTGCCTGACAGGATGCCTACTCAGAAATTGCCTACCTCTTTGCTGAATTTTTCCGTGACCTCGACATCGTGCCCTCCGACATCATTGCTGGCCTGGTGCTGCTTAGGCAGCGGCAGCGAGCCAAGCGCAATGCGGTGCTGGATGAGGTAAGTATCCAGTAGCTCTCCTGTGGGCCCCTGCTGCAGATCCTGTGGCATCCTCTCCCCTGGGTTACTGTTACTGCTCATAACCATCCACTATCCTAGCTGAAGCCTTCCACCAGCTATTGCACTGCCTCCTGATACGGAGAGTTGTCTGGACCACATGTGGCTGCTTTTGAGGCCAGCCTCTGGGGATGTCCTGTTCACTGATGCTCGATGATCAATGCCAGTTTGAGAGCTTCAGCCTCTGTGTGAAATTTGCCCTGGCCCCCTGTCCTCACCTACATACTAGCTCAGGTCTCTGTACATCTCACACAAAATCCCTTTCCCTCTTGGGTGGCTCAGGACCGTCCCTTGGGGTTTGCAGGTCTGGGTAGAATGGGGAAAACTAGGAATACAGGGAAATGTGATTTCGGAAAACTGCTGGATATTAGAAGAGCTGCAAGCCACATGGTTCCTTCAGACCTCTGAAGCAGGCTCAGACTGAACTCCCTTCTCATCTTTACATCTGGACCGCTGTCCATCTTACCGCGCCTGTTTTCCAGGCAAACAATGACATCTTGGCTTTCCTGTCTGGGATGCCAGTGACCAGAAACACCAAGTACCTCGACCTCAAGAACTCGGTGAGTGGAGCCTCTTCCTTTCTCCAGCGCCTCTCTGTACCTCCCCACAACTACATGGCGTGAGGCAACCCCACCACTCTTACTCAACTGTCCAGGGAGTCTCAGATCAGGTCCTCAAGAGCTCTCACATCATGCTGTTCAATAAAAAGGCCCCTGGATCTCTTAGCCAAGTCCAAGACATTTGACCTCTGCTTCTGGAGATTGCATAGTGCTTTATTGGCATAAGCTATGACATTATTGCTGCTGCTGCCCTCACAATAGGCAGTGGGGCGTGACGTTGCCATTTAAAAGCGTTTTTAGCAATAGAAACTTTCCTCAAGCACCTTTAGTAGAAAGCCCACGTGTACAGGCAACGTGGGTCCCATGGTATGAAGGAAGGCCCCGACCAGGCCAGTGTGGCCAGGGGTGGAACCACAGCTGGTAGTCAGCCTGGCACAGGAGAGGCAAACTAATTCAGGTGCATCCTGCTCCATTGCCTCTCTCTGCTACCTGGAGCAAGCCTGTCATCCTCAAAGCCTTCAGGACAGGTATGAAATGCCCTAGGCACACCTTGCACCCAGAGCTGCAGTAGGAGGAACTGACCCATCCTAAATCCAGGCCAGCAAGGTGCTGGAAGCTCGGTGCCAAGTAAGACAGGGCTGGAAAAGTTTTAGCCCTTAGGGATCTTTAGAAAATCCCCAGGCATCTGTCTCCTCAAAGCAGACCTCACTTCATTTTACCAGCCACATACATACACAGTCCATGCTGCTAGCTAGCTCCCTGCCACTCACTAGGGCCTTGCCTGGCTGGCTCTTACCACCCCTGGGGGGAGGTGCAGAGTCTGCACCTGCCACCTGGCAGAGGCTACCAGCGCCCCGCCTCCCTGTCCTGTCACCCAGGGTAATTGCCTCTGCAGCTACTGGCTCCTTCCTGAGTTCCTGAAGAGCAGGCAGAGGGTGCTGATTGAGGCCTACCTGTTTCACTTCACAAGATGACTAATCACCCTCCTTAACTTTTACAAGGTGACTAATTCCCTCTAAGTGCGGCAGTCCTGGTGCCCAGGGGCTGGGGACTGACTGACAGGCTTTGCTGGGACACTGCCGTCCCAGCCTCTGGACAGCTCTTAACACTGATACCAACCATCAGGGGCAGCTGTTGGGCGGCAGACTCCTGGTTTTCCAACTGGCACCTTTCTCTAACATGATTCCATTCTCAGGGAGACAGTCTTCCCCCAGCCTCAGGATCTGGGACTATGAGTCAAGCCTGCGAGAACTAGTGAGCCAGAGGCATTTGGTGACCGGTTTCCATGCCCAGTGTGGCTCATCTGGTTGCCCATAGGCACTCCCAGCCTCAGACCCTAAGATTTCGCAGGATTAAGTTCCCAGGGCCTGATTGCTGAGGTGCGGGTGTGGGGGGGGGAGACTGCCACTCACACCCCATGTTCCCTTCCTTCTTGAGTAAACAAGCCATGGCTTCTAGGGGTTTTCTGTCCCCAAATCATAAATTCTGAGACAATAGTTGTAGGATAGATCTCATGAGTGTGCTGGCCTGGGTATAGGGAGATAATTGGGCAACGTAATTAGTGTCTGGAGGGACTGTTCCTCCTTGGGGCCCAACAGCTGTCCCCCACTGGAGCAGGTAGGCAAGCTCCCACCTCAGGGACTGGTGGTGGCTGAGGTAGCAGGCAGGAAGGGCAGAAGTCACCACCCCTGCATCCTGTCTTCCAGCACGAGATGCTACGCTACAAAGAAGTCTGCTACTACATGCTCTTTGCCCTAGCTGCCTATGGCTGGCCCATGTACCTGATGAGGAAGCCCACCTGTGGCCTCTGCCAGCTGGCTCGGTCCTGCTCGTGAGTATTCAGCCAGTCCCCAGCCACATTAGTATACAGCATAGGCTGGATGGAGGTGTAATGATGAATTGGTATCCCCTCCCCCTGGGGCTTTGAAACTGCTGCCCGGCCCCTACCTCCTCTGTGTCCTCCTCTTCCATACTGTCACTGGGCCACTGGCTTCCTCCTGCTTCCTTCCTGGACTGGAATTATACAGACAGACTTTCAGTTGCTGCCTTGGGCAAGTCAGTGTACTTCTGTGAGCCTCACTTTCTACATCTGTGAAATGGGATGTTGATACCTCTGTTTTTGAGATGTGATACTGCAGTGTCTGCACTGCTAGTTTTCTTCTCTTCTTTGGGCCTTCCTCTGCTCCTACAGACATTCCCTTCTGCCCACATCTCCCTTCTCTTGGCTGCTCTGCTGTGTGCTGCCTGCCTAGAAGAATGAACTTTCTTGGGAAGTAGGCCCACTCCATGGAGGTCTCTAGAAATGCACCAAGAAGGCACTTTGGTACAAAGTTCTGAATAGACCTGTACCCAGATCTGACCTGTAGCTGGCTTCGCCTTCAGCCCTGCCCCTGTGGAAGAGGGGTGGGGCTCTGTGCTTTTAAGTGGGCCAGAGAAGGGCTTTGGAAGGACCCTGTCCTTCTATGGTGCCTCTGTCCTCAGTCCATGATAGGCAGAAGCAGGACAGTTCCCTGGGCTCCTGTTCCAGAAAAGCTGACCCAGTGGGCCAGTACCTCTGTCCTCCACGCCTCCTCCCAGAGGCGACAGCATCCATGCCTGTGCCACAGTGTCTCCACTTTGAGAAAGCTGCTGGCTCTTGGGACCTTGTTCTCATTATTCCCAGATGATCAGAGAGGACCAGGTCACTGTGTGCTACTCTTGTCTCTGCCAAATGTACATGCTCGCCACTTCCCTGCATTCCTGGGGCACTGAGTCTGGATGGAGAGACTCTCAAGATGAGCTCTGGGCCATGACCCCCTAGACCTGTGCTTAGGTGGGCCCTCACCACTTCTCAGAAGCCTGTTTTCCCAGTTCTAGCAGATGCTATCAGCCCATAGGACAGTTCCGAATCACAGAGCCACTGGCAATGAGCCTCTGAGCGCTTTGGGGACAGTGGGAATATCAGCACCTGCATGAACCATGAACCAGTACTGAAATGGCAGAGGACAGAGTCCTCGGCTTTGGTGGGACACAATCAGGTACAGGACTCTTGGAAGAATGAACCTAGGGTGGGGTGGAGACAAAGTAACAAAGGATGGGGACAGTTGGAGACAGAAATGACTGGGCACCATTCTTAGCATCTGTTATCTGCCTGCTGCTTGTCACTTCCATGGACTCTCAGATCCTGCCACAGTGGGCGACACATCACCACTTTGTAAGGGCCTGTTTTGTGTGGAGGGTGGAGTAGGACAAGGGGTGTGGCATAGGGGACAGGATAGGGTCTAGTATCTTTGGGAAGCAGCAGTCAGTGCTAACTCTGACAGGAGGAAGCCAAGGTTATCTGGACCATGGTTATGGAATCAGAACGTGATGTATCAGGAAAGATTTGAACCCACGTCCTACCTCTCCCCTCCCTCGTTTGAGCCCTCTGCTCAGCTGAGGGAAGAGAACTTCCTGAAGACTTGAAGGCAAACCTGCCACCACGTAATCTGACGGTGACTTCTCCAGGCACATCTCTGGGATGAGTGTCCTGTGTGTTGTATCCTATGTATGGGGCAGCCCCTGATCCAAAGCTCTGGCAAGCTCAAGTCTTGACTCTGGGGTTTCTCGATAAGGCCTCTCCCTGTTGGGAAGTCACAGTCCCACAGGCGCTGCTCTGAGAAGACAAACACTTCATACTGAAAGTCAATTCAAGACAGCTGGCAGCAGGGTCATACTTGCCCCCAGCTTTGAGTACCCAATCTGTTGGGTGCTGGCTCCCTCTGGTGGCCGGAGAAGCAGATGCATTTTTCTCCAGCCCGTACCTAGTGGAGTGAGCAGTTCAGCCCTGCCTCATCTACCCTGGGGAGTGTCCTGTATGCCTGACAGGCTTGGTGATCGGGCAAACATCTGGGACTAGCACAGAGTAGACCCTGCCCTGTGTAGCACCTGCCATGGCAGTACACAGGTGAGGGACTCTGGGACAGGTCGGTGGAGCACATGGATGTTATGGAGGGGCATAGCTGAGTGCCAGACCAGGGGTCAGGTCAGGACTGGCCCTGTCAGAGAGGTAACTAGAGTAGACCTCACTGTGAGGTCATATTTGGATGGAGACTGAAGGGTATGGGGTTGGGATAATATGCACAGAATCTGGTGAGGGAGGTATTTAGGCAGAGGAGGGAAAGGTAAGAGTGGTGTAGATGAGGGTGTGTGGAGGTCAGTTAGATGAGGCCAGATGGGGCAGAGCCTGGAAAGGACTCAGACCTTTATGATGAAATGGGGAGCATCTCTGTGGGATCCTAAAGGGAGACATGATAGTGGCTTGATGTGCCTTTAAAAGGTCCCTCCCTGTGCTTCTGAGTTGGTAGTGGAGGGGGGGGTAGACAAGAGAGAGGAGGTCAGTCTGCAGACAAAGCAGGTTTGGTTTTAAATGTGAAGACAAAGTGGACCGGTGTGGGGTGACTGGGAGGAGCTGGTATGATAGCCAGGGAGCAGGCTGGGGTTCCGGAGACCATCAGTACAGCTAAGGGGAGATGCCATGTGGGAGTCCAGTTAGGTGCCGTTGGAGGTCTGCAATGGGTCTACCGCTGTCCTAAATGAACTTACAGAAAACACATGGAGTAGGCTGCTAGAGGGGAGGGAGGTCAAGATAGGCCCAGGACCTTGAAAATGAAGGGCAGGCTGAAGAGGAGGCTCAGCCTGGGAAGAGAGAAGAGCACCGAGGTCTGCAGCCAAGAGGGGAGGACTCATGCTCCAGGTGGCGCATCCGTGTGTTAGACTGTGTGATGAACTGGTTCATGGTTTGACCACTCAAAGGTCATCAGGTCTTCGCAAGGGTCATTCAGGGAGACAGACAGGATGGGCTGAAGCCCCACCTGGAGTCACTTCCAGAGAGGATGGAAAGGAAAAAATCACCCCACTGGTGCTGGCCTGCCCTAAGATTTCTTTCACCCCATTCCAGGTGCTGTCTCTGCCCTGCACGACCCCGATTCGCCCCAGGAGTCACCATTGAAGAAGACAACTGTTGTGGCTGCAACGCAATTGCCATCCGCCGTCACTTCCTGGATGAGAACATGACTGCTGTAGACATCGTCTACACCTCCTGTCATGATGCGGTGAGGGGCCATGCTGGGCCCAAGGTGCTCTGGAGGCCACTGGGGACCCAGGCCCAAATCATCTCCAGTGTATAGTCCAGAGATGGCCTCCTTCATGTTGGTGCCTGAGATTCACATTGCCTCAGACTGAGTGGAGAAATAGATGTCAATCTCATTCAGTATTAGGGCCTCCAGGCCCAGCCTTAAGGGACTGGAAGAGACAGGAGGCACTGGGGAGAGGCAGCGAGCCATTTGGACTGAGTACAAGTCTGCCTGAAGTCAGAGTGGAAGGGCCAGGTACCAGGGAATCCTCAGTGACCTCCAGGAACCCTGGCTTTGGCAGGTGTTAGGGAACCTGTGGCCCATGGGGAGTTTCATCACCATAGTCTGGCCTCTTTTTGGGGTCACTTAGGCTCATGAGCTGGTACTCCTAGGTCTATGAAACTCCCTTCTACGTAGCTGTGGACCATGACAAGAAGAAAGTGGTGATCAGTATCCGGGGAACACTGTCTCCCAAGGTAAGCGCCCATGTGGCAACTCCACTGGCCCCAGTACTTGCGGCCCTTGCCTGTTCTCCCCTTACCTGCCTTTTTCTTTCCCCAAGGATGCCCTGACTGACCTGACAGGAGATGCTGAGCGCCTCCCTGTGGAGGGACACCGAGGCACCTGGTTGGGCCACAAGGTATCAACCTCAACACCCTGAGGTTCCCTTACCTTTGTCCCCATCCCTGACAGCACTCAGGTGCCTGCGGTTAGCATGGGGATCTTCCTTTGTCAGAGATCAGCCAGAAGGGTATGGTTTAGCTTTCCTGCCCACTAAGGCTGGGGAGCTCAGGGGCTATCCCTAGAAGCATCTGGGCAGGCAGCTGGGGAGATGTCACTCCTGTTTCTATTAGGCAGACATACCTCTGAACCTCCATTTTCTCATTTGGAAAATGCAATTGAAAATGGAGCCAAAGAAGTGACCACCAGCCCTCAAGGCCTGTTTGTTAAGGGATGGAAGGGGCACTGGCTGAGATTACTGGCTATTGTGGTTCCCGAGGCTTCCCATCAACCCTATTTACTCTGTTCCTCCTACCCAGGGCATGGTACTCTCAGCTGAGTACATCAAGAAGAAGCTGGAGCAGGAGATGGTCCTGTCCCAGGCCTTTGGGCGGGACCTGGTGAGTTTTCCATGACATCCCATCCTGGAGAGGAGGAGTGAATGATGACCCCTTCCCCAAACACTAGCTGCTGTCCCTCCCTCCTACATCCCTTCTAGCTGGCTCCAACTTGCCCCATCCTACCTCCCAGGCCCCCCTTTCCCAAAGTATCCTTTCTCCATACTCTGCACCCCAGTTACCAAATGTGTACTCTGCCAGCCTTGTGGTCAGGACCACTTGTTACAAGAAATTTTATAAGCTAGTGACAAAAACGGCTACAAGTATGGACCACTTTTTACAAGAAATTTTATAAGCTAGTGACAAAAACGGCTACAAGTATGGAGAAGGCTGCACCTGAGCTGGGCGGCAGCCTGGGTTAGCCCAGCCACTACTCCCTATATTGGCAACTCCTTGGGGTGCTGCCAGCCCCCCATTCCCAGGTTTTACACTGTAGGCTAGTGGTTAGGATGGAGGAATAAGGACAGGTAACCCAATTATTAGAACTGTAATCACCAGAGTGGTCAAAGGGTGAGAACAATGCCTAGGACAGAGGGAGCTATTTCTGAAAAATCAGGGAGGTCTTCCTCGAGGAAGGAATTTCTGAGCAAGGCTTTAGCGGATAAGTAGGAATTTGTGAAAACAGTCTTACTTTACTCTGTGAGGGCCTAGCTTGACTCTCCCTCAGCCCTAGCTTGACCTCTTGTCCTCCCAGTGTCAGCTGGGAAACGGAGGCAGGGCTCTCAGGCATCTCTTGGTCCCCCAGGGCCGTGGAACCAAACACTATGGCCTGATTGTGGTAGGCCACTCCTTGGGAGCAGGCACGGCTGCCATCCTCTCCTTCCTCCTGCGCCCCCAGTACCCGACCCTCAAGTGCTTCGCCTACTCCCCGCCAGGAGGGCTGCTGAGGTAAACAGCTTGGGGCCTCAGAGCTGGCTGGAGCAACCAGGACCCCTGAGAGCCAAGGGCTGACTTGGGCTGGCCAGGACTGGGAACTGGTGGCTGGACTGGGCAGCCCCGCTTCTGATCACAGGACGCCTGGGAATGGCAGCACTGTGGTAGTAGGATGGGGGCTTTAACACCCCAGGTAGCCCTCCCCCGAAGTCTCGTAAAGCACAGGCAGGAAGGGCAGAAGTTGAAGCCCAGTCTGGCACTATGAGCTCCCTAGAAAAGCGAGAGCCAGGTGCAGAGTCAGGCCACTCCTACCCAGGCCCCGCTCTGGGGCCGAGCCCTTCCCTTGACTTCTCTTGTAGTGAGGATGCCATGGAGTACTCCAAAGAGTTTGTGACTGCTGTGGTTCTGGGCAAAGACCTTGTCCCCAGGTAAGTCCGTCTCTCTCGCTACAGTCTTCCCACTGCTCAGCACTCACACCTCTCACTCAGCCCGCCTCACCCTCTTCCTAAGGAGTCTAGTGCCCCCTTCCCATTTTTAGTGGCCCTGTGATGAGAGGGCAGTGCAGGTACCATACCTTCCTGAGCGGCCTCTCTGACCTGCACGCTTCCTCTACATCATGAACCAGGTGGACTTGTCGCCTTGTCCCTGGGACCTAGGTGCCCCACTGCCCCTCTCCTGTCCCGCTCCTAGTCCATGACTGGTCCTGGCTGATGCTCATCCCCCCAACCCCCCCGCAGGATCGGCCTTTCCCAGCTGGAAGGTTTCCGCCGGCAGCTTCTGGATGTCCTGCAGCGGAGCACCAAGCCCAAAGTGAGCCCCCACAAGCTCCTTGCCCACTGGGAAGTCCTGGCTGTCCCTCTTGTCCCCCACGCGTCCCAGGGACAAAGGGCAAGAGGCCACAGCTGTGTTATGGATGGTGGATGATTCAGGTCATCAGACCCCCAGTATCCAAGCTCAACCCATCCAGTTCTTGCCATTGTGAGGAGACCAAGGCCCGGTGTGGAAGGAACTTTGCTCACAAACTAAGCTGTCATGGTGTCATAGCTGGAACTCAGGTGCTTCTCCCACAGGTAGCTGGTGTGAGAAAGGCAATCCCTGATGAGGCATGGTGCTTTGAGCAGGCAGGGAAGACCTGTTGAGGTTGGCCAGACTTGAGGAAGACTGCTGCCCCATGTGGAGGGTCTGGCTCAGTTTGTTCTGCTAGTCTGCTGGCGCCAGGAGAAAGCCAGCTTGTTCTAACACATACCAGGTCTTGGAAAATCCTGGGGAGCCCTTTCTATGCTGAGGACCTTCACTGCCAGGCAGGTGGGGTGGGGTAGGGTGGGACAAAGTTTTGTGGCCAAGCATCCTGGGGTAGGCCAAATGTAGGAGGCCCTTTTCAATCAGTGGGTGCTCCATGAGATATCTCCCCACCCCTAGGTGGGTCCTCACCCTCCTTCTGCTGCCTATATGCAGTCTTCCTAGCCTTGGTGCCTGTGACCCTCTGGCAGAAAGGACCCTGGGTCAGGTGGCAGGTGACCCTGGGTCAGCATAGCTTTATGAGACTGTCTCCCTGAAAGCCTAGTCCTTGGAAGCAGTATTTGATTCTCACAGGGCTAGGCCCAGGCATATCACCCAGAAGGTCCTGCTGGGTCATACCAAGGCCTGCCCCGCCTCTGCCTTGCAGTGACCTAGAGAGATCCCTCCCCTCACCAGCTATGTCTCCTACCCACTAGATGAGGGCTTGGCTAGTTTTCCAAGCCCTTGTCAGCTCTGAAATGCAACCATTCTGTGTCACCTGTTCTTGGCATCTTAGTGGCCACCTGGCCATTGTACAACTCAGCCATTACCTCTTCAGGTGGGCATATACCTTTAATGCCCCAGCCACTGCCTCCACCTCAGCCCTCTCCTCTCATCTGTTGAGCCCTTCTTTGCAAGCACTCCTGATCCTACCCACTTAGCCAGAGCTACTCAGCTCTGTCCCCCCTCTTCATGGCCCCATACAGTGGCGGATCATCGTGGGGGCCACCAAGTGTATCCCCAAGTCGGAGTTGCCTGAGGATCAGGTGGAGGTGACCACTTTGGCCAGCACACGGCTCTGGACACACCCCAGTGATTTGACCATCGCCCTTTCGGCTAGCACCCCACTCTACCCACCTGGCCGCATCATCCACGTGGTCCATAACCATCCTGCTGAGCAGTGCTGGTACGTGCTGATGGAGGTCTGGGCCATTCCTGTCAGTGTGGGTTCAGGGAAGGGGCTGCTGAGAGCTGGACCAGCCTCTGCTTAGCCACTCACAAATGGGGCAGAGATAGAGACAACAGTCCAGGACACCCTTCCGTAGAGAAATTACCCCAGCTTCTAGTCATGGAAAGGGAACCAAAGACTCAGTCCACAGCCGTCTCCAGGAGGAATTTATGATTCTGTGTCTCCCTGAAGGAGTCTAGTCCTTGGAAGCAGCATCTGCCCTGCGCAGGGCCAGGCCCAGGTATTCATCAGATCCAGAAGTAGGGACCAGACCCAAAGGCCGCCAGGCCTGGCAGGTCCAGCTGGGCTAGACTGAGTCCTGTCCTACCTCTGACTTGCACCCACTGTCAGCCCTTCACTGGTATCCCCCAAGGCTGCGGCAGTCCCTATTCTTGGTGCATCTGGGAGTAGATGACCTGTAGCAGCCACCTGGCTCTGGGCTAGCTCATACTTCAGTGTTCCTGGGTTAATTGGCAGACATATGTGGCCAAGAAGGGGACCAAGGCAAGAACAGCAACAGTGTGCTAGTAGGTTGACCTCTCTGGCTTCCTACTCTCAGAGCCTTGGGCTCTGGGCTCTCTTTCTTAACACAGGCTGTCCCTCCTGACAGAAAGCTGGGAAGCTGAGCCCTGCCCAGGGATAACAGGTAGCCTAGCCCCAAAACAGATGGGAGGCCTTGTAGGGGCTATAGCTGCGGCTCCAGATCAGCCTTTCATAGGCTGCTGTCAAAATAGCCAGGCATAGGAACACGCACCTGCTGCCTGGAGTAGACAGGAGCCTCCAAACCCAGCCTGTAGATTCCCTAGGCAAGTGCACAGTGCTGAGCCTCTGACCCCTTTCTCCCTTACCCATGTCCCAGCTGCTGGGAGCAGGAGGAGCCCACGTACTTTGCCATCTGGGGCGACAACAAAGCCTTTAACGAGGTGATCATCTCACCAGCTATGCTCCATGAGCACCTGCCCTACGTGGTCATGGAGGGGCTCAATAAGGTGAGTGCAGGCAGGGCCAGTGGTGCCCTTAGATTGAGTCCCTGGATCCCTTCTGAAAGACAGGGGCCGGAGACTCAGATGCTCGCCAGCCCAACCACTCCCCAGCTGGGCCCTGGTAGTAAGAAAGATCTGCAGTCTTTCCACTCCACACTCCTGGCTCTTTCCACATGCCATGTTTCCCTATGGTAGAGAGAAGGGAATTTAGAAGATTCCTAGGGGCCTATCTCCGAGAAAGACTGAATTGAGAGGCCCTAAAGGCTAGCTGGCCATTACCAGATACATAGTCAAGTGGGGACAGCATCTACCTTCATGGGCTCCTGAAGGACTGAAGAGGAGAGTACTCCAACTTGGCTTCTCTAAAGACAAGCATCCCATGGCAAGTTCCCGAATGAGGTGGCAAGGGGACCCACTGAACCATCAGACTGTTTGGTCTGGAAAGCCACAGGGCTGGACTAGCCACCCCCTCTACCACCAGGCCCCTGCATCCTGTTCCCAGGTGCTGGAGAATTACAACAAGGGAAAGACAGCACTGCTCTCTGCTGCAAAGGTCATGGTGAGCCCCACCGAGGTGGACCTTACTCCTGAGCTCATCTTCCAACAACAGCCACTGCCCACGGGGCCACCTCTGCCCACTGGCCTGGCCCTGGAGCTGCCTGCCACAGAGCATCGCAACAGCAGTGTCAGGTGCGTCTTGCGTTCCCACCCCACCCCAAGGGAGTGTGGGTTCAGAGTCTGCATAGTTGTGTATGTGTACGTCCATGTGTTCTCTGTGCCTCTTGGACCCATGCATATTCCCAAAGCTGTGTCCATGTGCTCAGTGCAGAAGCCAGTCTCTGCTCAGGATCTCACTCTGCTGCAGCTGTCTCTCACCTTGCCATCAGTGTCTCAGGATTTCCCAGACAGGGTAGGTTTCAAAGCACACACAGACCCACATACAGCAGACCCAAACACCAATTTTCCCATTCCCACTTGGATCCAAACAGATATATATATACTCAGGTGTTTACACAACTGTGCATATATATTAGAGTTTATGACAAGCTTTACTCATAAATATACAGAATACTCCACACAGGACATACACCTAGGCAGGCAGAACACACATGGCTATGGGCACATGTGGACAGGTAGACATGTAAATGCAATGGCTTTCCCTGGGCCAGACCCACAGCACTCGGGTCCATGTGGTCCAGCTGCACACGGGTGCCAAGGCACACACGTGCACTCTCAGACGTCCACACACAGCATCACGGGTTCCAGAGTGGAGGCTCTTCAGGGGAAGCTTGTCCTGCCTAGCTGGGACCGGACTCCAGCTGCTGAGAAGTGGGGGTGGTATCACCGTTTAGTAGGGGACTCCTCCCCACTTCGCCTTGTGTGTTTCCTGTGGTGGCTACATGTCTCCATGAAGAGCCAGTGTCCATCTCTGACCATTGTTCATGAGGCAACCACTCATTTCCCAACTCCTCCTTCCTTCCCAACAGATGCAGGGGGCTCCAGAGTTTGCTGCTACTTCCAGCATGGGGCTGTGTTGTGGGAGATGTAGGGGACCCTGGGATGAGGAAGGGATGGAAGAGGCACTGGAAGGTGCTGGCTCTTCTCTTCCTCTATTCTCTTTCTGTTCCTGTCTCTCTGTCCTTCCCTCTGTCTCCCGTTCACTGTAGCCTCAGGACTGAGCCAGAGCATCCAGTCTCTTGATGCCTAAATCTTCTGGGTTAGTACCATGATAGGTATAGATGTATAG
Source organism: Uromys caudimaculatus (assembly GCA_028551405.1). Lineage (NCBI taxonomy): Eukaryota > Metazoa > Chordata > Mammalia > Rodentia > Muridae > Uromys > Uromys caudimaculatus. Next base: position 47,519,202 of record CM052703.1, read on the forward strand.
AACCCAGAGTCCTCTGGGATCTTAATGCTCTTGGTGGGGGTTAAAGCCTTTTAAGGACCCCATATCTCTTTTCCTGGCTTCTGCCTTTTGTTTTCTACTTTAGCTTCTGAGTTGGTTTTATTTTATTTTATTTTAAATTTGTTTTTATTATTTATCTGTGTGTATGTATCTATTTGAGTATCTGTGTACGTGTATGCCCATGGAGGCCAGAAGAGGGCATTGAATCCCCTAGCGCTAGAGTTACTGGGGGCTGTGAGCTGCCGGATATGGATGTAGGATCTGAACTCATGTACCCAAGACTGAGCAGAAAGTACTTGTAACCTCTGGGCCATATCTCCAACCCTTATCTTTATTTATTTTTAAATGTATTTTTCATGTGTATGGGTGCTTTGCCTGCATGTATGCCTGTGCTTCTTGTGCATGCCTAGTGCCCTCGGGGGTCAGAAGAGGGCATCGGCTCTCCTGGAACTGGAGTTACAGGTGATTGTAAGCCACCATGTCAGTGCTGGGAATGAAACTCAAGTCCTCTGGAAGAACAACCAGTGCTTTTTTACAGCACTGAGCCATTTTTCCAGACTCTGAACTACTCTTCAAAAGTCAGGCTTCCCTGCCCCAAACTATTCAACAGTTCTGTCCTTGTACCTCTTCCTTCTAGCCTGGGAAGTAGGGGTTAGTCTCATCTGCCTTTTGACTCTTATCTTCCGCTTGTTCTCTGTAGGAGCAAGTCTCAGTCTGAGATGAGTCTGGAGGGCTTCTCTGAGGGGCGGCTGCTGTCCCCAGTGGCTGCTGCATCAGCAGCCCGACAAGACCCTGTAGAGCTGTTGCTGCTGTCCACCCAGGAACGACTGGCAGCAGAGCTGCAGTCCCGGAGGGCACCACTGGCCACCATGGAGAGCCTCTCCGACACTGAATCACTGTACAGCTTTGACTCACGCCGCTCCTCCGGTTTCCGCAGCATCAGAGGCTCACCCAGTCTCCATGCAGTACTGGAGCGGGATGAGGGCCACCTGTTTTACATCGACCCGGCCATTCCAGAGGAGAACCCATCCCTCAGCTCACGCACAGAGCTGCTGGCAGCCGACAGTCTGTCCAAGCACTCACAGGACACCCAACCCCTGGAGGCAGCTCTAGGCAGTGGGGGTGTGACTCCTGAGCGACCACCAAGTGCAACCAATGAAGAGGAGGAGGCAGCAGGTGGCAGTGAGGGTGGTGGGGTGGCCCCACGAGGAGAGCTGGCACTGCACAATGGGCGCCTGGGGGACTCACCCAGCCCTCAGGTGCTAGAATTCGCTGAGTTCATTGACAGTCTCTTCAACCTGGACAGCAAGAGCAGCTCCTTCCAGGACCTCTATTGCATGATGGTGCCTGAGAGCCCCACTAGTGACTACACTGAGGGCCCTAAGTCCCCCAGCCAACAGGAAATCTTGCTTCGGGCTCAATTTGAGCCCAATCTGGTACCCAAGCCCCCCAGGCTCTTTGCAGGATCTGCTGAACCCTCCTCTGGCATCTCACTCTCACCCTCCTTCCCACTCAGCTCCTCAGGGGAGCTCATGGACCTGACACCCACAGGCCTCAGCAGCCAGGAGTGTCTGGCCACAGACAAGATCCGGACTTCTACCCCCACAGGCCACGGGGCCAGCCCTACCAAGCAGGATGACCTGGTCATCTCAGCACGCTAGCACTTGGCAGTGGCCGCCAGCTCCTCCCCACAACCAGAACTCAAGGCCCTGTGGATACCTAATGGCCACTTGGGGCCCAGTAGCTTTGGAGAGAGACTCCCAGAGGCCAAATGGTCTCAGGCCCTCGAGCATTGCTGCTGAGCAGGGGGTCCGCATCCCTACCTCAGCCTAGGACCCCCAGAACCAAGATATCTGGGAAAAGCAGGAGTAGCTTGGGTAACAGGGAGGAGATTTCAGGTTGGATGGCCAGTCCTCAGCCCTCAGCCTGACTCCTCTATGTGGGCAGCATGGTATCTCTGTTCTGGGAATGGCACTAGGCAAGCTAGCTTCCTGTCACTGCCCTCTAGCTACTCTCCCAGAGCCTCGGCAGAAAGCAGCCCCCCCGCCCCCACATATTCTCACATGGAGTTCAAGTTGGCACCTTGCCCTGGCCACTCTCCCCCAGATCTGGTGCCTGCTGGCCAGCCCCCTGGGGTGATCCCCACCAAGGTGGCCCGCAGTGCTGTATATGTTTACAGAATCTGCTGGGCTTGGCTCAGGTTGTATCCTGGGCTTGTAAGCCCCAACTCCCAATCATGTGTTTAGTTGTCCCCTCTGAGTGGGACCTAAGGACCAGAGGAGCCCCGAAGGGAGGTGGGGTCTGGGATGCCCCTTCTTTGCCTGGTGCCCCTTATCTTCATCGGTCCTGGCCACTGGGCCTGCCTGCCTATCTGCCACTCCCTGGCTTCCTGGCTCACCTTCTACCCCCAGGACTCTGGCCATTCAAAGGGTGGTGGACACTCCTGTGACATCACCCCTGGCTGCAGAGTCAGGGCCCTGGGAAGAAAGAAGGCATCCAAAGCCCTGTCTCCTTGGTGTCCTGCCTGACCCCTTCTGTCACCCCACCATGCCTAGGCAGCTCTGGGCCATGGGGTCTGAAACCAAACATGCCTCTGCCCACTTGCTCTCCTGGCTGCCTAGCTCCTTTCTGGGTCTGGGCTCCAACTCCCACCGTGTTCTGCCCATAAGAAGAGGGGCCAAGAGTAGGGTATTTTGGGACCTGGCTAGAAACCCCTGCCCACTGCCAAGGGGAGGGGCCCGGGATTCAGAGGCTGTCCCAGGTTAGCCTGAGGCCTTCATAGGTTTTCCTATGCTTTAGAGAAGCAGTTCAGGAGGTAGGAACCCAGCCCTTTCCCCAGGCTGGGGGAAGGGGGGAGGTTGTGCATGGTAGTGTCAGGTGTGTGTGTACATGTGCATGAATGTGCACCACTCCTGAGGAAAGGGGCTGCAGAGGGCTGCCCGCCTTCTGCACGTTGCCTGCCTCCTGCTCCTCCTGCCCTGCCAAGAATCTAGCCTGTGAAGTGAAGCCTTGGGACAAGCCAGCCACTGGGGTGTGCAGGCAAGTAACTGCCCACCCTTGTGCTCTTGTCTCCTTGGAAGCATGGTCTCTTCCACTCTAGCCCCACTCCCAGCCTCTCTGGCTGCCTAGGTTCCCCTGAGCACCTCATGATCATAGGTATCTGGGCCTGAGTCCCGACTCTAACCCCCCACAGTTGGGGTTGCCTGGATAGCTAGCTATCCACCCTAACAGATGAGGACAGAGACCTGGGAGCTGGGCCTCCCCTTACTCTGTGACCCCCCCCCACAACAGACTCCTGGTCACCCTGCCCCCTGCTGAGGCAGTGCCTCAGCCTAGCGCAGAAGAAAGATAAAAATCACTGGTTCTTAGAACTCAAATATTAGACAAAAATCTTAAATCAGAGGGATAACCCAGCAAGTACCCCAGCTGGCACAAGGAGAGTTGTGGATCTGGCCTTTTAACTCTTTTCCTCTGTCTGGGTAGGTCTGGGGGGGTCCCTCTAGGGTGTGCCCCTATGCCCAGGACTGAGCCATCAGGGACATACCCCCCACCCCCAAGGCTGCAGCCATACTATGTTACAGGCTTGGGGCTGGGGTAGGCTTGGACTCAGCCCTAGACACGAAGGGCCAGCCCACCCCTCCCTGTCCCTTCCCTGCCTGACCCTAGAAGGGTGGGCCTGATGCACGTTCCCTTCATTCCATGCCACATCTGGGAGGTCTGAGCCACCCCCTTCTTCCCAGTTCAGATTGACCCCACACACTGTCCCCCAGACCCGCAGCACAAGTTCTCCCAGCCGTGCGCTGGCCTGTCCTCCCAGGGATCTGGGTGACCTCCATATGCAACTAGTAGCGAACAACCAGGCCCCCATGAACCCTCTGCACTCCACGTGCCATTCTCCCATGACCTTTTTGTACCTAGTGTATGAAAGATCCACACCAATATCGCTGTAAAAAGAAGAGACAAATTAATATAGCTTATTCTATGAATATATCTGTATATAAAGTTTTCTGTATATTGTATAGAGCTGTGTATAAACTGAATGTAGAAGCACACCTCTGCCTCCTGTGGTCTCTCTTCCTCTGGAGGGGATGGAGGCAGCATGGGGAATCACAGCAGGGTAAGGGAATGTGCCTCTGAGACCATTTCCTAGACGAGCCAGAAAACATTAGGGAAAACTTGAGGATCAAGCCTTTTGTGCTCCCAAAGTTGTGTTAACATGTAAGTGCTAGGCCAGCAAGATGGCTTAGCAGGTAAGTCAAGGCACTTGTCATTAAGCTGGGCCACCTGAGATTGATTCCCAGAAATCATATGGTAGGTGAGAAGTGACTCCCATGAAACTGTCTTTGATCTCCACATGCCTGCACTGTGGCACGTGCACCACCTCCCCACAAATAAATACATGAACACAATACAAATTTAAAACTAAAACACAGATGTGGTTCACTAGGTTAGGGAGGGCCCTGTGTTTTTCATTGGCTTCCTGCCACGGCGGTGTCCAGGCCCAAGACAGCTCTGAATTATATCAAGAGGGCAGAAGTCCCCATGTGTGTAAAAGCAGCCACTCATTGAGTCCTGCCCATGTGAGATGTTTTCGGGAAGGGTTTGTGCCCTTGAAGCATGTAGTCCTTTGCCCTCCTGGAGAGCTCTGAGACTCAAAAGTAGGTAACCTGCCCCAGATGCTGAAACAGAGATTGGAACACCAGGCTTCATCATGCCTACCCACCCTCTGCCTCCCACCCCATGCTGTGAGCTAGGGCAGGAATGGAGGTCCCAGAGGGGTAGCATTGAAGTGTGAAGCCACAAGCTCTATTCAGGGCTTCTCTGGGGGAGTATAAACATCTGGGCAGCCACAGAGAACCCAGCTCAGCCCTGGTCCAGAGCACTAAGGCTGGGAAATGGCAGGAGAGGGTAGACACGTAGTGTTGAGCATCCTGTCAACCTCAGGCCTTGAATCTTCCACACAGCAGGGGGCACTGTTTCTCCAATTAGTCCCACTATGGCCTGAGAGCCTGGTGTAGATGCCCTGACCCAGCCAGGCCTCCAACTCCTTCCCATCAGACTGCCCCCAAGTCTAGTATGAGTCCGCGTGATGAGGAACTAGCCCTCTTGACCTTGAAGGCTGTCTCCCCCTGGCAACCTCTGAACAGCCCGCTCTGGAGTATACCAGAGGTACAGACTGATGTAGGACCAAATCCAGAGATTTGTTCTCCTAGCCTGCTACTCTCACCTAATAGTGGTTTCCCCTCTCACTAATCTGCAAATGATCTGGGCCTAATGGAGGAGAAGCAGAGCAAATGACCAGAGAGACACTGCCGCTTGCCCAGAGTCATACAGACGACAAAGTCTGGTACAAAATTCTCCCTAGGCTCCTTGACCATCCCAGGCACCTCCCTGCTGTGGGGTAGGCCCACCTGTGCTTGTAGGCCCCAACTTCATCGTGGTGTCTAAGTCTCTTCCTTCCATGAGAGGCCCTGGGTAAGACTGTTATTTTGCTCTGTGGCCTAGTGGAATAGGGGTGTTGGCAGGGCCTGAGTTCCCTCAGTTGGGCCAGCTCCCTGGAGATTAAAAGGCACCTGCATCCTGCCTGGTCTAACTAACCTCGGGGCTACCCTGGATTTTAAAGTGTTCATCATCTTGATAATGGTCTCCTCCATTCTCGGCTCCTGATGAACTGACAAGATGACTACTGAGGTCACCAGGCCACCCTTAGACAGTAGACATTTAGGCGTGGAACTCAGGCGTGAAGTACAGAGGAAAGATCTTTGGGTAGTTGGGATCTCGAAGGAGATGCTATTTCTCTAGTGGTCCCAGGCAACTCAGGAAATAAATTCATCTTTGAAAGTTGCATGGTATGACTGGGTATTCACATTGTCTGTAGGCAGGCCTGACCCTGGTTGGAGGAGGGGCTGGAGTGCAGAATAACAATTGTCTTAGGGAAGTCTGCAGAGGAGACAAACCTCTGGATGCATGAGCTGGAAAAGAATGGACCGCTCAGTGTGGCCCCCTCCCCCCTTGGTGGGGCCCTGGCTGGAAAGAGGGAGCTCTGGTCAGTGCCCACAGCTGGGCCTCCAGCAAAATCCCACTCTATATACCTAAGAGAGGCAGCTCTGAGAACCGCCCCCCAGAGGGACAAAACCTCATTGTGAGGCACCGCCAGCCTAGGCATCCCCTCCCCCAAGCCCTCCTCGGAGGGCCACCACAAGCCTGCTGACTGGGCCACATCTGGAGCTCAGGCTCTGGCTGCCCTTCCCCCATGCTGGCCACTGAGAAGAAGGGAGGCAGATGGGAAGACAGGGGAGCTCATGGGGTCTCACTCGACTACTTGCAAAGCTGGGTTTGTGCCCCACCTTAGTTTGGCAGCCACTGCCAGGAACAGTCAAAAGTTCTAGGCTGGCTAGGTTAGTATCTTGATTTGATAGTACGTTTTCCTACCCTTCTGGGCTGGTGGTGGTGGTGTGTGTGTGCGCGCGTGCTCATGCATGCGTGCGTGTGTTTTGAGACAGGGTCTGACTTTGTAACCCTCACTGATATGGCACTTGCAACCCTCCTGACTCAGCCTCCCAAGTACCTTGATTACAGGTGTGTACCCCCATGTTGCGGGAACAGTTTCTCTTTTCCAGACAGTGGAAGAGCAGGGTAAAGCTTTCCGGTTCTGACTTGCTATGCCTAAGGGTTCTCTGAGGTTGTGCACTGAACCACTCTGTAGAGCGATGATTTACTGGGTCTGGGATTCCAGAATCCTAGATCTGGGTTTCTGAAGTTTGCAGATGCCATTCTTCATACACTCAACCTGTACTTCTTGAGCACCTGCTCTGTGCCAAGTGGTAGGGTTTTTGTTGGTTTTTTTTTTTTTTTTTTTTTTTTTTTTTTTTTTTTTTTTTTTTTTTTTTTTTTTTTTTTTTTTTTTTTTTTTTTTTTGGTGTTGAAGTTATAGCAGTGCCCTCATAGGCCTTCTTTGAGAAGGAGACTAATGGAAACTATGTGAAAAGCTATGTTCCTATGAAGGTGAGACAGGCTGAGGTGGAGTAAACCGCTTTGGAAAGAATACTGATGTGTGCACTGAGGCTTGGTGGCTGAAAAGAACTGGCCTTTTGGGAACAAGCATCATGTGCTTTGGCCTGTGGCAGATGTGGGCCTGGTATGTTTGGGTGATGGCAAAAGGTCTTGGTAGCATTGGTTCAGTGAGCCACGGAGAAAGCAGTTGAAGCTGAGGTCATTGTTTCAAGTAGAGCGAGATGAGCCAAGGTCTGAGAAACCAGGGCAAGAGGTTTAGATGTTGTAGGGCAAGGGGAAACCACTGGATTTATAAAGGCACAGGATGATCTGATTTCTGCTTTATGAAGAATTATTTGGGAGGATTGCAGGGGGATCATTAGGAGAGATGCTGTGTCATGGGGCAAGATGGAGGTGAGAGTCAAAACAGGAGATGGAATGGCTTCATCCCTAAGTGATTTCATATTAAACAGGTAGGACAACAGGGAATAAGAGTATGACTCTTATTAGTGGTGGTAGTGCAGGCCTTTAATGCCACACACGGGAGGCAGAGGCAGGCAAATAGATCTCTGAGTTTAAGGCCAGAGTGAGTTCCAGGAAAGCCAGGGCTACCCAGGGAAACCCTGTCTCGAGGAAAAATAGTGACTGACATTAAACTCTGAATCCTGTTGACCTTGAACTTTTCCACCTGTACTGCCCAATACCACCATGGTCGCACATGACTAACTAAGCTCAAAATAATTAAAATAAAACGAAGCTGAAAAGATCAGGTGCTCAGTTCCCAGAGCCACATTTCAGATGCTCAGCTGCCACTGTGGCTAATGACAACACCTTGAGTATTTCCATCAATCCAGAAAGTTCTACACAGAAGCACTTCCTTAGACGGGCACTCATTAAGCCTCAGTTTCCTCATCTGTAAATGCAAATCATAATAGTTCCTTCCTGATGGGTGAGGTAACCAATGCCTTTAATCTCAACTCTAGGGAGGCAGAAGAAAGCGGATCTCTCTGAGTTTAAGGCCAACTAGTGAGTTTCAGAACAGCCAGACCTACATAGATTTGGTGTACGTTTGGCAGGGGTAGGGGGCTGGGGGTGGGGGGTGTATGTTCTTCCTTAACAAAGACCTGCCATGATTAACAGAGGTAACACCTATAGGGTACACCGTGCAGGCCTAGCACAATATAAACGTTCTTTTGGTGCCTGCACGTTGCTTTCTCTGGGATAGGGTGAGTACCGAAAGGAATAGGAGCCATCTCTGAGATCTGGTTCTGAAAACTCTCAGATTCATAATCTGAAACCCTACCTATCCCAGAAAAGAGTAAAAAGCGACTGATTTTTGGCTTCCCACCGACTTGGTAAGGCAAGGCAGTACCCAGGACACTAACGCCGTGTCGAGCGCCCCCTGCAGGCCACGCGGCGCACTGCTACCCGAGGTTGCGGCTTCGGGCGTACCGCCAGAGGGCGCTGAGAGCGGCGGGCGGGGCGCGGGGCAGGCGGAGGCCGGGCTAGGGCTGCGGGTAACGAGCGTGAGGCGAGCCTGGCCGGACTGTACGGGGAGCCGGGACTGTCTCGCGGGTCGCGCGGGCGATGCCGCGCCCCCGGGCCAGGCTGTAGCGGGGCTGCGGCCCGAGCGCACGCATCGGGCAGGCGGGCCATGGAGGTGGTGGACGAGACCGAAGCGCTGCAGCGCTTCTTCGAAGGTGAGAGAGCACAGGGCTGGCGGGGCGATCAACCTCCTGCTCTGGGATAGCCAGTCGATCTCCCTGAGGACAGGACTCCCATGGGGTTCCCACCATGCAAGGATCCCCGGAAAGCCTCCTTTTGGGCGGGGACTCTACTCCAGACTGGCAACAGCAAGGTGAATGGCTTCGAGATTTGGAGTCTCTAGGTGTCTGCCCACGCCCGTTGGACTTGGGTTTCCCGAATCGGCCTCCACTCAACTTCCTTGGGGATGGGTTCCCTTCCGTGCTCGGCTCTCCTTGAAGCCTTTCGGGTCCTGCAGTCTCCCTGAATGGTGATACTCCAATCCTCAGCACACTTCTGTAGTCTGAAGACGCCGTACTCCATCCATGCCAGCCTCCTACTCCATCTATTCTGGGACTTCCCTTTTCGCTTAAGGCTGGGACCCCAGAGCCTAGACTATCTCCTAGGAGCAGGGACCTCCTGACTGTGCTTCCTGGAGGCTGAGACATCCTTGGAGACTGTCACCTGTCTTGGGCAATGCTGCTTCCTCCACTAAGGCTGAAATTTTCCTTTAAGCAGCTACTGCTTCCTTGCTTGAGGCAGGATCCTCTATTTATTATGCTTTCCTAGAGGTAGAAACCTCTTGAAACTGGCTGACATCTCTGCCACCAACTATCTCTGCCCTAGGAGACCTCCAGTGCTGTAAATGGCACCCCACCAGCCCTATGAGGCGCCTCAGGGTTGGGTCTCTCACACCTGTCCCAGGAGCTATGTCTCCCCTGCACCAGGAGTAACCTGGCCCCCCTCACCTTGACCTGAACTTCTCCAGTAGGATCTATGTACGCTCCATTATATATTTTTCCTCATCCCCGCACTGATTTTAGAGTCTGCTCCTAGTCTAAATATCGCCTCAGCTTTTCCTGAGCAGCCCCTGCCCCTCCCCCCTGGAAGCTGGGTTCAGGAGGGAAGGGACTGGTGTGGGAGGGGGAGGGGAAGTGCAGGCTGACTCCCAGCCTGCTGGGTTTCTCAGACCCTTACTGAGGCCAGGCACTTGAGCCCCTTTTGTATCTGTCCCCACTATGCTGAGAGCCTATTCCCTGCCTTACCCTCTTCCTAGTCCCTAAGCTAACATCTTGCTCCTAAGTACTGAAAGAGGCTTCCATGAGCAGAACCTGTTCCCTAGACATACCAGGCTGGGACTGTGAGTTGCATGATGGAAATCACGACCCAAGTTTAAAGCCCAGTGCCCAGTTTCTGAGAGATTTCCCCACGTAACTTTATTTGTTTCTTTCTGTGACTTGGGGAACCACAGAATGGACTTTTGTCCACTCCTACAGGAGAGGACAGCCCTAAGGCTCAGCTAACTTCACTCTAGGATGCCGAACACCCAGGAAGAACAAGTCTTGAGGCCCCAAAATGCTAGACTTGAACTAGATTCAATGATCAAGCTATGCCATTTGAGGGTGCTAGACAGCACCCCCCTCAGTCTTAGGAGCTCTCTGGGAGCTTCCCAACATTGTGCAATAGATTAAGAGGAGTGCTCTGGGACTTTGTGAGTAAAGACCGTAGGAGAGGAGAGAAGTCAGTAGTCCTTGTTGGGTACAAGTACTGATTGGGGGTGCCTTGTGCCTGCTTGGTGCCCCTAGTGACCCATGAACCAGCACTCCTTGATTTCTGAAAGTATCCCTAAGTTCCCTCCCCTCTCCCCACCCCCACCTGGGCTCTGGGCACAGGGGTGGGCCTAATTGGCCTGGGCTCCTCACTTCTGAGCCAAACTTTTCCTCCTGGCCTGAGGAGGGGGGGTGGATGGAAGACTGACGCCACAGCTTAGCCATGCAGCTGCCTGGCAGGGAGGCTGTGTTGCTCCCTCCAGAGAGATAAGAGGAGACTCAAGAATGTCTGTGGGGAGCAGGCGGGGTGTGGGGCCTGTTCAGGAGGGCCAGGCTTCAGCAGTCTTCCAGAGCCTGGGAATAGGAGCAGGGTGGGTGGACACCTGGTTCAAGTCCTGTAAATCTGTCTGAGAAGGGAAGGCTTTGGCAGGAAATCCACTGGGTGGTGAGATGGAGGGTGTCATTGTAAGGTGAAGGGCCTGAGGTAGCAAGCATAGAGCAGTGGTATGTGCTCATAAACATGAATGCGCCCCTATAAGAAAGTGTGAAACTTTGTTTTATGGATGCGGATGAGTCATTTCTCAGCCCCTGGTGACAGTGTATGCTCTCACACTCAAATGGCGACCCTTGAGTCCTCATCCAGATTCCCACATGGCCTCCGACATTCCCTATCGGCAGTGGGTAGAAATCTCCATGGTTTGGGTTCTGGGCTGGGAGACAGAATGGCTCCTGCTGAAGGAGCAATCTAAAGAATCTCTTCTGTCATGGCCCCCACTAGCTCAGCACACAAGAGCATGTCCTGCCCTGCTCGGGGTGGATAGTGAGACTGGGGGCTAAGGCGCTTTGGACCTTTGGTGGGAGGCTGGGACAGAGCGTCCCCCTCGAGGCTGGTACAGCTGGGTCCCCGTGACTGCCCAGTTAATCCCCTGGAGATAGGCACCAGCAGTCCAGAGTGGAAGGCAAAAGGCCTGTAGAGAGTGGACCCTCCAGACAGGATGCATTGGCTCCCAGCAGGTAACTGGGTATAGGGGATGATATATTTCTCTTCTGCTGAGTAGTGGGGGCCTTGACCTCTTAGAGCCAAGTCAGGGATGGAGCAGGGGCCATGTTCAGAGGACTTGACCAAGACCTCAAAAGGCTGATTCATGCTGGGACACTGAGCGCTGTGTGATCCTAATCAGAGCCTCTCTGTGATTTTTTTTCCCTCACCTGGCACATAGAAGTCAGTGGTAGAGGTCTCCATTAGTGCCTCCAGCACTAATGAGCCTTTTGTCCCAATCCTGGGAAGGGGGCCATTTTAGAATAGGAACAGAGGATTCTGGGAGGAGGCTGTGCTGACGGTGAGGCTAGCAGTTCATGTTGCCTAGCTAGTGTTCCCCAAAGCAGTCTTATGTAGGGAGTAGTTTGGATACTGAAGGAATTGGGTCTCCAGAAAGTCCAGATAGCCCACTGAGGGTTTGGAGGCTGATATGGGCCTTGGAAGCCTCCGAGGCTGGAGGAGGAGGCCTGAGTTTCACTCTTTTTGAATCCAAGGGGGAGCCAGGACTGATACCTTCCTATTTTCCTGGTGGGGTAAGTCAGTAAGAGCTGCTGTTGCTTCTCCTCCTCCTTCTCTTTCCCTCCTCCTCTTCCTCCTTCTCCTCCTCCTTTTAGACTGGATTTCTCTGTGTAGCCCTGGGTGTTCTGGAACTCACTCTGTAGACCAGGCTGTCCTCAAACTCACAGAGATCTGCCTGCCTTTTTAGACAACTAACAAACACTAATTCATGGCTTATGATGGGATACACAAGGTAGACAACAGAGTTCTGGGTGGGAGGAGGGAGGGAGGATGGTAATGGACTTACTTCCCAGGGGCCAAAACTGAGACTCTGAGAGATAAGGTTAGCTGGGTAGTAGTCTAGGCCAGCTTCACTCCAGCTTTCTCCTCTGCCATCAACCACTTGGGGTTAGTATCCTTCATCCCTTCCAGAGGGCGAGAGTCTCATGTGGAGGCTACTTGGTAACTCAGGAGGGAGGACAACACTCACAGCTGGGCTGTGAGATGGAGTGGCTCTATGGCCTCTTGTCATTTATCTGTCATTGTTGATACACCCAGGAGCAGGTGGGTAGGGAGGCACCCTATGTAAGCTTCCCTGGAGAAGAGACAAGAGGCCTCCTGGATCCAATTGGAACCCACCCCCAGTCCCACAAGTCTTCTGTCCCAGCCTCAGTAGCTGTAGTGAGCTGATGGCTAGGCCCACTCTTTAGGCCCTGAGCCAGGTAGGAGGGGAGAGATAATGGAGGGGTCTGACTCATCCCTGTTTCCCCACACCTATCACGGAACTACACAACACAGAGCAGGCAGGAAATGCTCCCTGCCAATGAAGACCATGATTGATCAATCCATGTATATATATGTGTGTGCATGTATATATACATATATATATATATATATATATATGTAAAGGAGCCGGGGGGGGGTGTCATGGAAAGCCACTCTCTGGGTGTAGTTGGGATCATATCAGGATCAGGAGAGTTGGTTACCAGTCCCTTGGCCTTAGGCCTTTCCTCAGTCTGGGTATGCTGAATAAGAGTACCCCTTGAGGCCTTACGCAGGGCCAAGAAGGCTATTTGGGGACAGACCACTCTGGGTAGAATGGCATCTCCCTGGGAGAACTGCTCAGACAACTCTCAAAGGGTTACAGCTCTGGGGCTTGGGGGCTGGCAGCAGAGGCTACTGGGTAACCACCAAGCTAGGCTGTTGATTGGCTGTTGCTCTCGGACTTTGCCCTCCCTGATAAGAACAAAGCAGAAATCATTAACTGGATTATTAACTAGGGTGGCCCCGCCCTGAGTAGGCAGCCTGCCTTCCCTTCCTCCTACTCACTAGGTCTCAAGCATCCCACTGTACCTCAGTTTCCTTCATTTCAAAGTCTCTAGCCATTATCACTGAGTGTCGGTGGTCCACTGATCAGGAGCTGGGATAGTCGATTCGAGGATTTTGTCTACACACTAGTAGGCAGAGGGAGCTGCAGCTAGCCCTGTTATCCACATGGCCCTTTTCTTGGGTTTGTCAGTATAGTTGACTGGGCTCTATTGTCTCAGCTGTCAAAGGGCCACACAACTGGACTAGTTAATGGTCACATCTCAGAGCTTCTGTGGGGTTGAGTAAAATAGTGCCTGTGAAGGGCCTCAGGACAGTGCCCTGCCTGTAAACTGCTCCGTGAATGTCAGCCCTATTTAACCTACCTCCCGTGGGCTTGCACAGCCTGTTTGCATGCCCTAGGATAGGTGGCATGTACCCATCTTCAGGACTGTTGATCCACTTGCCCAGTAGGTTGATGCCTTAGGCTTGGGCTCATATTTGACAGCTAGTGCTGTGTGCTTTGAGAAAGACCCTCACCCTCCCTGGGATCCTTACTCCAGAAGAGTGGCAGTCATAACCTGCTGAGTGTATTCAGTGTGCAAGCAACTGTATTGTGATAGCCTAGCTTTGCTTCATCTAGTGTCAGGTCTTGATTCGGTCACACCAGTTATGTCTGCCTCCTCCTCCATCTCAGAGATGTGGAACTTGTTTCCTGGAGCAGAAAGAAACTTGAGCACTCTTGAACTTTGTGTAAGGAGCATCCTGGCTAGAGTATTCTACAGATGTGCAGTCCTCGCCGCAGTGGGAAGATAGTTTGTACAACCTCTTTCCAAGAGGGAGGAGCTGAAGGTGATGTACCATGTTCATGCAGGAAGCCACACAAGCAGGAATGGGGTTCTGGCCACAGTCGGAGCCCTTCTAGGGTAGGTAGGGAAGGGGATCTCATTGCATACTGAGGGGCCATGAAAGATGTCCCTCCAGACCTTGATCTTTCTGGAGCACGCAGCCCTCATTTGAATGGTCCAGGCTGCAGGGTGTCCACAATGAGTACCGAGTGGAAAGGAGAAAAGGGGGGAGGGGCAGAAGAGGGAAGCTCCGGGGTGGGTTGCAGTTGACTCCAGAGGCCCCGTTGGTCTCTATGATACTTAGTCTGTCCTTGTGCCTTGTGTCCTGTCTTTCCTGTACTTCTAGCAGGGGTTGTGGCCTCTAAACTACCCACCAAGTGAGGCAAGGAGCTACCTTTCTGGGGAACTTGGGCCGGTGACATGAATTTGTTTAGTCCTATCTGACTCCAACGGCAGCTGATGGAAGGGTCTGACATTGGACTGTGGGGGTAGGAGGAAAGTAAAGGGCAGAAGCTTGTGCTGGGGACCCTGACTCAGGAATATGAACCTGTGTCTTGGGAGGGGTGGTAGTGGAGCTAGCTTTGGGCCAGTCTTAGTTATGTGTGTGAGCTCTTGAAGACTTGCCTGGGAAGTATGCTGAGATGTAAACTCGGACCAATAGTCTTGTGCCAAAGGCTTTGTTACCACTGCCTTGCACCCTTGAGACTGCAGCAAAAGGGCTGGGGATGTGACGTAGTTGGCAGAATGTTTACCTAGCTGATATGCACATGCTGTCCCACCAAATCCTTAAGTTCAACCCACAGCTGCCTGGGTTTCCTTCCAGTTCCACACTAGAAACAGAAGAGTCCCCCGCACCACCCCCAGTCTCCTTTCAGAGATCTGCTCTTCCAAGGGACTCAGCCTCTCAGCTACCCTTGGGCTATAGCTGCATCCTCCCGTGTTCCCCACACAGCCATCACCTTGTACTCAGGATAACCCAATCTGAGCTCAGCACCAAGATGTTTCTGAAGCCAACCAATCTGCCTCCGGTTCCTAGGAAACCCACACTGACCTAAAAGATTTGCTCTTTACTTTGGGGGCACAAGGCTCTAACTCCATGGGCAAAGAGAGCCCCACCTGGTGTCTTTGACCCTTTCTCACAGTAACCAGGGTGGACCCACCACACATACTGTGGGAGGACCCTGCAGCAAGGAGCACTTGGTTCTTTATCAAGTACTGTTGATGTGTGTTAACACGCCAGCATGTCCCCTGGGAATACACTCCAACAGATCGACAGCATACACTGCGTGTTCTACAGGGGCTCCTTCATTTATTCAGGAAGGTTTCCTCAAGCCCCACTGCAGACAAGTGAATTGCTAGTGTTCAGAGAGAAGAGACATATACCTCCTGCCATGTGCATTTGACATTCTAAGGGACAAAGTCAACTGACAAGGTAATCCAGTCACATACACCCCCTTTGATACAGGGTCTCCTGTAGCTCAGGCTGGTCTTGAACTTAGCATATTCCTGATGATGACCTTGAACTTGTGATTCTCCTGTCTCTACTTCCGAGGGCTGGATTTACAGGCATACTCCACCACACCTACTTATTTGGTGCTGCGGATCAGACCATGGTGCCTCTTCTGAGTCTCTGGTGAGCAACTGGAAGGGACGCAGACAGCCGTGACTTAGGCTTGAGGATTTGCTAGGACTAGAGCTGCGTTGCTCTCAGGTGTGGCTCCTGGCCTCAAGCTGACTGAGAACCTGATGCATCAGTGAGAGCTGCGTGCACAGCCAAGCTGCAGGCACTCAGTTGAGAAGGCCCTAGTCACAACTGGAAGCTTGAACAGGGCCAGCAAGCAGCTTTGGGTATCAGTGAAGATAGAATGTCTAGGTCAGAGAACTGTGACAACAACGGCACAACACAAAAATTTTAAACTTAAAATTTCGGTTGGGGTGACCTCGGAGAACAAAAAATCCTGCGAATGATTATAACACAGACCCACTGTGCTTTGCTGTCGTGTGGACTGATTGGAGCTCATAGCTTAGTTCACCCTGGGAGACAGACCAGAGCACTGGAGATCCTCTGTGGCTGGGTGACTGGGGAAGACTGTCTGTGCAGGCTGGAAGGGAGTCACAGAACACATCCCTACTTGGGTATTCTGGAGAAGCAGAATAGCACTGGTCACATACCGGGAGGGTCTTAGGGGCAGGCAGGCCTTCAGAAACTCAAAGGCACCAGGAAAGCTGCACTACTTGAGCAGAGGCAGGAGGGCAGGAATGGAGTGGGGACGCTTGAAATGGAAAAACAGGATGCTATGTTGACCGAGGGATAGCTCTCTGGGGTGCTACCATGTACATTTGGTGGAGAAAGATGCTGAGGGTCAGCAAGGTCAAGGAGTCACTCTACAATTAAGCTGAGGCCCATGTTGGCAGCCAGGCCTCTCAGAGGATCACAAGGATGCCAAGGTGAAAAGTATCCAACAGACATCAAGCCACTGATGGATCCAAGGTACTTTCAGATTCAGACACCTGAGGTTGACACTCAGGGCCTTCAGCCCTGGTGCCCTGGCCATCCTGAGTTCAGATCAGCCCACCCTGTCCATGGCCACGTGGCTGACGGGATTTCCGCCATGTTTGGGGTATGAATTGACAAGTACTCCATTGACGGGGCAGGGGAGGGGGTAGGCAGGGCACAAGACTCCCACTGTGTTGTGTCTCCACCCTCCCCACCCGTCAGGACAATGGCCTAGACTCAGCCAGCAGCCACAGCTGTGGGGGGGGGGTGAGAAGGGGGACAGGGACAGGGAGGGGTCTAGGGTGGAGGGACCACCTGGGTCACTGCCTGCTGCACCTGGCTTGGGTGTTCTGGTCCCCCTTGAGTGGTCTTAGGAGGAGAAAAGAGGAAACACAGTTTTCCCACACCCTGGACCCCGGGTTGCCTGGGAAGCAACAGCCTCTTCTGAGTCTGGCTCTTGTTTCAGGCAGGTAATAAAGTCTCTAATTAGTGTGGTGCCCTGGGGGCCCCTCTGCAGGACAATGTGGGACCTGGAGAGGCCCTATCTAACCCTGGCCTATAGGTCCTTCATGGCCTGCCCAAGGTCTCCAAGCCTGGCAAAGCCACCTCTAGTTCTTGGCTCATCATCTTGTTCATTCATTTATTCTGTGGTTATTGATCATGACTACGGTATACTGGGATCCTTACCACTGCAGGGAGCCATAGCCCAGTCCCTGCCCTGGAACTATAGGCAATATACCCACTCTCAGCTGTAGTCTCTTCATTTGTACAGTAGAGGACATCTGCTTCATAGGAGAGATGCTCTTTAGACTGTGGAAATCAGATTATGGGTACTCACTCACCTTCCCCAGGGAGGTGTGAGCCGGCCAGCTGAGCAGGTAGACAGCTAACATGAAAATACAAGAGGACAAAGGAAGAGTCATGAAGGTCACTGGGTTGGGGGTTGGGGTGGATAATAGAAACTTGCAAAAGAATGGGAATTAGCTTTCTCTGGTAGAGGCAACGGCATATGCAAAGTCCCTGTGGGTGGCATGTTTGTCCCTTACAGGAAGGAAGCAGAAGCTGGGCTCCAGAGAGCCCCCCAGGGGAGGAGGCTGAGGGGAAGCAGGCTTTTCCAAGATGCTCTGGGTTTATCATTTGCTGGGCATGAATTTGTTGGAGGGTTTGGGGAGCAGGGGGACAGATACTGATCGGTGACACTGGGGTACCACTCCCTGACTGGTGGCAGGCCAGGGCTCACTGTTCAGGTGGTCTTGAGGATTAGAGACTGCCTTCAGTCTGCAGCCTTGCAGGCACTCCTCATTGGGACCCAGTGCTCCTTGGTTCTTTTGGCAATGGGGCAGCACTCCTATAGTGTACCTTGAGGATTGTGCCCTCTCCTGGGCCCCTGGGGGGCCCTGTTTCAGCCTCAAGATCCCCAGGCTCCTGCAAGCTTTCAAGACACAGATCGCTATTGTATGTCAGAACCCCTGCATGGAGTCTGGGCAGTGTGGGGAGAAGACCAGGCTTGTGGGGAGAAGGAGGTGGGGGGTCCTGCATGCCTCAGGAAGCCTCAGCTTCTCCCCCTCCAGAGCCCTAGACCCACCTCACTCTGCCATCAGCCTCCTCCTCCCCCCTCCGTCCTCCCGGACCCTGGCACGAGAGGGTCCCTCCTCCCCTAGCTACATCTGGTTCTTGTTAGGGTCTCCCAGGATGCCTGGACCTGAAGGCCCCATCCCCCCGGGGGAGGTGGACAGGAGGATTAGGGGCGATTAGGAGTACTCCTGGCCAGGGAAGGAGGAGCCCAAGAGCAGGGGCGAGGATGGTTATAAACAGCAGCCCATGACCGCATCAGCCCATCACTCACCCAAGGTGCCAAGTTCAGTCTCAAAAACCTGCAGCTTCAGCAGCTGGGGCAGTGTGGGGGTGGGGCTCTAGGCTCTCCTCCTCCCTTCCTCAGAAATCTTTAGCAATGATGTGGAGCAGGGACCAGGCTGGGGGAAGACACCGAAACAGCGACTACACCTTTCTCCCTGGGATCATACTGGTTTGTTTTCCTGTGTGGCTTTGGAGTGACGAGTGAAGTTTTTGAACAATAATAGCTCATGGGAATGGCTGATCGGTAAAATGCAATGTGTCAATACTTAAGCAGTACCTTACCTGAGCATGAGTCTCCATCATTGTCACCAGCATAGTGTGATCTCAGGAGGACTGCTAGGCACTTCCTTATGACCTACTGTCACCAACAATGTCATTTTCCTTGAACAATGGGTTGGTAGGATTTAGTGACACTAATGTGTGTGAAGTTGGCAGAATGCCTCATATATAGTAACCTGGGTGATAAGTATGGCACCCGAAATATTGGAATCTATTACTACCCGAAACAGGTGAGGTGGGGTTGGAACTTGGGCAGACAGACTGACCATTTACAGTCCCATAGAACATGGCCAGCAAAACCATGCATGGTGGGTGGATGTCCTCTGTTCTCAGCTGGAGTGAGCTGGGGTAGGGGGTCAGCAAGGGGCACAGGCAGCGTGTGACTCCTAGGAAGGCTTAGCCGCTCATGCTCATTAATTCATTAATCACCTAAGCGGGGCTCAGCATTCTTCAAATGCCAGACTGGGGCCAGGGAGGGGCCTGGGCTGGGGGCTCGGAGACCCCAGGGTGCTGGGGTTCTGGAGGCGAAGGCAGCCCCTCCATTTGTAGGTCTCCCACTGTGTGCTGGGCATTTTATGATCTATATCTTTGCAGCTTTGCAGCCATCACAGTTGCCCCATGAAACAGCTGTTCACCTCCACTTTCCTAAGATGGCCTGCTTGAGGCCACACAGTAGGAATGGCTGAGTTGGGTGGGATTTGTCCCTCACGAATCTGAGCCCTGTTCCCAAGACTCGCCAGAGGAAGGACTCAAGGTGCCAACCCAGGATTTAAGACTTTACACTAGAGTCTAGAGGGTCTTTCCTGCCTCAGTGGAGCTGGCCAGCCTGAATCTGCAGTGTGGGTGGAGTGTCCTCCACTATCGGGGGTTGACGCATCTCTGGAGTTAGCCCCCTTATCACTTCTCCCTCTGGCTACCCCCCTCCTTGCCCCACAAGGTGACCCTGGGAGAGGAACGCCATCACCACTCCCACTCCTTCCTTGCCATAACCAGGAACCCTGGACTGCCTTTTCTTTGTCCTTCCCCCTCAGGGGGCTGAGGCCATGGGGGAAGGACCCAGGAAAGGACAAGAGTGGCTTCTCTTAGCCCATACATTGGGCTATTGGCCGCCTGGGAAACTGAGGGGTATCCTTGAGGCTTGTGGACAGGCATTATTTTTGGAGGGGCATTAAGGGTGGACAGTGAAGGGCCATACAAAGAGGGGAGCTAGGTCAAAGGTTTCAGAGAGCCAAGCCTGAGGAAAGGTGGTGGGCCTTAGCCTGGGGTCTTCAGGGAGCTGTTTCAAGCCCAGCTGCCCCTGCTTTTCAGGCCATGACATCAGCGGTGCCCTGGAGCCCTCCAATATAGACACCAGTATTCTGGAGGAGTACATTGGCAAAGAGGACGCCTCTGATCTGTGAGTCACCTCATCTGAGACCTCTGGGCAGTTCCCTGAGGGAGGGCATGGAACTTCCCCTCAGGCCTGGGGACCTGGGGGCTGAGCTCCTCCATTCCCCACAGCTGCTTCCCTGAGATCTCTGCACCAGCCAGCACTGCCTCCTTCCCCCACGGGCCGCCGGCCATTCCCGGCTCCAGCGGGCTCCACCATCTGAGCCCCCCTGGGAGTGGACGGTCCCCTGGGCGCCATGGCCCCCTCCCACCCCCGACCTACGGCACCCCACTCAACTGCAACAACAACAACGGCATGGGCACCGCCCCTAAGCCCTTCCTGGGGGGCTCTGGGCCTCCCATCAAGGCAGAGCCCAAGGCTCCCTATGCCCCAGGGTGAGTGGGGCAGGGAGTGGGTGGGGACAGGATTTAGGGGCACAGTGGCCACTGTCCAGCAGATGTTGGCCTGTGGACTCCGTGGGAAGGGCTTAAATGACAGAGTCCCTTATGGGTTGGTTCAGACAGGGGTGACACCAGGCTGATAAGAGATTTCCATGCTCCATTCTGAGGCAGTGATGATCAGGGCTCAGAGGAGCACTGTGACAGGGTAGTGCTAAAAAAGTCTCAAAGCAAAATAGGGACAGAAGAAGAGAGGCTTGGGACCCCAACCGCCACTCACAGGAACCCCACCCCACATATGCACGCTCACAGGGCGTTCAAGCACACTCCCATGCCCCATCTACCCACGGAGCATTTAGCTGACAATTCTGTATCCAGAGAGTTGCCCGTACCTTGTACCTCAGCTATGGCCTTGCCTTGTGGAGCCAAGGTCAGTTACATCCTGAGGAGGCTTCTTCCTGCCAGGGTCCCTCATCTCTCTGAGACCACACTGATGTCCTGACCCAGGGCTGATCCTGTGCCTGGCGTTGACCACCTGCAGCCATAGCCTGGCCAGCCTCCAGACTCTGGTTCTCAACCTTCCTAATGCTGTAATCTTTTAATACCGTTCTTCATGTTATGGCGACCCCCCCAACTATAATTATTGTTGTTGCTTCTTCGTAACTGTAATCTTGCTACTGTTACGAATTTTAATGTAAATATATGATATGCAGGATACCTGATATATGACCCCTGTGAAAGGGTCATTTGACTCCTAAAGGGGTCAGGACCCAGAGGTTGAGAACCACTGTTCCAGAGCATACTCACAGGGAACTACCCAGAGCCAGGGTTCACCTGGCTCTCCACAGACCTCAGTGAAGTAGGGCAGAGGTCTTGTCTTTAGGTACAATAAAGCTACAGGATGCATAGATGTCCAGCAGTCGGCCATCAGTCTGGCTCTCCCATTTATCAGCCTCTGGGCTTGGTGACGCATGACCTCTGCCAGAGGCTGGGTTTCCTGTAGAATGAGCCTCACATTCGTGGTGGAAATTAAGTGGGAGAAAGCGGAGAGGAAGTTTTGGGTAGATATTCAACATTGTGAGCAGGGACCCCTAAGTGCCTGGCTTACGGTAGCCGTACTGGAGGCCAGGCACACAGTGCCAGGGGCAACCTTAGTTGCTTGAAGGTGTCTCTAAAAGTCAAGCTGCCTGAGGGTGGAGGGGAAATAGCTTAGGTTTAGCAGGCACAAGTGAGCCCCTTGGCAGGGCTTGTCCAGAGTCACGTGGGTATCCTGGTCTAGGCTTTGTTCTAAATGATAAACAAGACGGACATATGCCCACCCCATCATGGGTGACGAGAGAGGTATAGATGTATCACAGGGCTGAGGGTGCTGCTCAGGCATAAAGTACTTTCTAGAGTGTGCAAGTTTCCCTCTCTAGCACTATACAAAATAAAGCAATTCACTCCAAAGAGGAAATAACAGGTGAGAATATGAAAGAATGCAGGGTCATGTGGGCTGGGACATTTGACAGCAGGGACCAGAGGCTGTGAGAGAGAGACCTTGACCTATTGGAGGAGCCTAAGAACACTGTGGAAAGGAGTACTGGGAGCAGGTGGGACAGAGCTGGGTCAGCCCAGGGGCTGAGGCCATAGCAATGGGCAGGAGGCCTTATCCTGTCTACTTTTCCATGTTATCCTTAGAAAACCTTGTTTTACGGTCCACTTTTTTTTTTTTTTTTTTTTTTTTTGAGACAGTGTTTCTCTGTGTAGCCCCTGGCTGTCCTGGAACTCAGTCTGTAGACCAGGCTGGCCTCAAACTTAGAGATCTTCTTCTGCATCCCAAGTGCTGGGATTAAAGGTGTGCATCACCACTGGCTTAGGATCTACATTTTTTGTTTGTGGTTCTAAGGATTGAATCCAAGAGCTCTTCATGTATGCTAGGCAAGTGCTCAACTACCAAGCTACACCCTGGGTCCTTTTTTTCACATGTGTGTGTATTTATATTTTTATTAATTAACATATTTTTTATTTTATGTGCACTGGTGTTTTGCCTGCATGTATGTTTGTGTGAGGGAGTCAGATCTTAGAGTTACACACAGTTGTGAGCTGCCATGTGAGTGCTAGGAATTGAACCCAGGTTCTCTGGAAGAGTGTTTAGTGCTCTTGACTGCTGAGCCATTTCTCTAGCTTCCCTTCTTTTCACTTTTTGAGACCGTGTTTTACTAGCCCAGGCAGTCCTTGAACTTGTGATCTTGAGTCTCCTGAGTAGCCTGGGGTATATGTCTGCACCAGATTCAGGGTTCTTATTCTTGAACAAATTTCAGAGATGTAGTGAGACCTCCAAAGTAGGGGTGGAGGTAAGAAGGAGTGGCCATGGCCATGGCTTGTCCAGGGACACAGTATAATTCTGCAGTCAGAGCAAGAACGTGTCCATGATGACCTTGGGCCTTTCTGGTGATCCCTGGGCATAGTGGAGGGGACCCTCTCCAGATGTGGAGATGAGAGATGACCAGAAGTTGGGTCTCTGGGCAGCCACAGTCTCTCTCTGGGCAAGTACATGTTTTATACAGGACGTGTTGACCTCTGGGCTTGAGTTTGTTCTTTTGCCTGAACCACTGATAAAATAAAACTTGCAAGGAAAAAAAAAGAGCCCAGGCCCAGAAATACTGGCTCCCTGCCCAGTCCACACCTGCCTCTGGCAAGGCAGCTCCTGGTGACCCACTGAACCTCCTCAGACCCAGCTCCTGGGTCCTAGGATTTCCAGGAAGCTGGAAGCTTCGGTGGGTGACCAAGAGAGGCAGATGCCCAGCTCCTCGTTCTAGGGGACGGGGGTCTTCCAATCTGGTGCCACCACCAGAGACCGCTGGCCCACAAATAACCCATTATTAGGTCTGGAGATCCAGGGCAGGATTTTGAAGTCCTTCACCCACAATTAAACCCTGGATCCTGCCAGGGTTCTAGGATAGGTGGGCAGAGATACCCTGGAGTAGATGTGAGGAGATCTCAATTGCCTCAGTCTCTGGCATGGGATGGGGATGGTGGGATCTTTGCAATCTTGCCCACCAGAGGAGCTGCCTGGCCTTAGGGTTGGGTCTGGGGGTTCAGCTGCTGGCCCAACCTTTTCCCTCCTCCGCCCCCCCTGCAGCACACTGCCAGACTCGCCCCCAGACTCAGGCTCTGAGGCCTACTCCCCTCAGCAGGTGAATGGTGAGTCCAGCGGGCAGCGCCACCCTCCCCCTCTGGGTTTGGGCAAGTGGTTGGTGCAGCCTTATCAGGGAGAATGGGAGGAGGGAGGGAGGGGGCCAGCGGCTGCCCAACGGATCAGATTATCGCTGGTCAAATATTCCTCGGCGCTGGCTATTGTTCCCCAATGGGCGGGTGGGGAGCCCAGTCCTGCCTCAGAATTAGTGTCCCTGCTGGTGATGCCACCGTCTGGCCCCCCTGCGCCATCATGGACGCGCCCTTTGGCGGTAAGTGGACAGCTGAGGAAGGCTGCTGATGGGCCCACCTTTACAGGGTGCCGAGGGACCCAGTGGCCCCCATGTGGCCAAGAGTAGAATGATCGTGGGCACACTGAAGAGGGGTCAAGAGTTCTGTTTATCCTACCAAAACATCCCTGGAATGCTTCCTGAGGAACAAAGAGAGAGCTGCAGCCCCCTCAGCCTGGGGGACTAGCCTCTGGAACTGGGAGCGGAGCTGCTGGAGGGAGGAGGCTGGATGGGGGACTGGGCCCGGGTCTCCGGGAAATTCTTCAGGCTTCAAAGGAGTTAGAGGTGGGAATCTTCTGAGGGGCTTCGCCCAAACAGCTTATGGGAGAGAGCTGCTAGAATGGGGAGCCTCTCTCACAGAGTCTTGCTTCCCTGCTCAGCCTTTAGCTGGCTGTCCCGTCCGCCACCCAGCCTCTGGCATGACTCAGGAGGAAAGCAGGAGACTGTGCCTAGGGAAATTGGGTGAGGCGGGTCTCTGACTCCTGTTCCCCATCTCTTCCTTAGACCCCCATCTTCTGCGCACCATAACCCCGGAGACTCTGTGCCACGTGGGAGTTCCTTCCCGCCTGGAACACCCGCCCCCACCTCCAGCCCACTTGCCAGGCCCACCCCCACCCCCGCCTCCTCCACCTCACTACCCTGTCCTGCAGCGGGACCTCTACATGAAGGCTGAGCCCCCTGTACCCCCTTATGCTGCTATGGGGCCTGGTCTGGTGCCCCCCGAGCTCCACCACACCCAGCAGACCCAGGTGCTACACCAGCTGCTGCAACAGCATGGAGCTGAGTAAGGCTTGGGTAGAGCCTCTTATCAGGAAGGTGGGGTGGAAGTCAGGGCATCAAGAGGGGGGGGGGGGGCAGAGTAACCGGAGGGAAAAACAGAGGCCCTACAGGAACGATGCTTTGAGGGCCTATAGCCATAGCTGATTGGTGACAGGTACCTCATTCACAGATGGGTAAACTGAAGTTCTACGAAAGGAAAATAGTTTTCCCAGGTAATGGATTAGGAAAAGGCAGTGCCAAGACTTGAACCTGGAACTGAATTCTTAATCCAGACTGCAATGCTTTCCCGCCTACTTACTGAAATCCTTAGGGTTTTTTGTTTGTTTGTTTTAAGATTTTATTTTCTGTACATGAGTACACTGTCACTGTCTTTGGACACACCAGAAGAGGACATCAGACCACATTACAGATGGTTGTGAGCCACCATGTAGTTGCTGGGAGTTGAACTCAGGAACTTGGAAGGGCAGTTAGTGCTCTTAACCGCTGAGCCACCTCTTCGGCCCCATGAACTCCTTGGGTTTCTAAGAATGACGATTGCAGGATGCTCTGTGTAACACAATGCTCTGTGTAGGCACATACTAATCAAGTGTGACCCCTGCCTACCTCCACAGGGGTAAGACTGTGGCAAAGACAAAGAAAGGGAACGCTGAGTGACAGGGTCGAGTAGAGAGGAGGTACCTGAGGGCTTCCTGTAGGAAGTATCTTACTGGCGTTGCCTTCTAAAATGGTGCTGAGGGGAGTGGAGTGGACAGTGCATAGGAGAAGAGGGCTCAGGGAGAGAGAACAAACCCTCATGCCACCCACCTCTGCCCCCCAGGCTCCCTCCACACCCCTCCAAGAAGAGGAAGCACTCTGAATCACCCCCCAACACCCTCAATGCCCAAATGCTGAACGGAATGATCAAGCAGGAACCTGGGACTGTCACAGCCTTGCCCCCACACCCTGCCAGAGCCCCGTCCCCTCCATGGCCTCAGGGCCCACTCTCACCTGGCACTGGCTCCTTGCCCCTCAGCATTGCCCGAGCACAAACTCCACCTTGGCACCCACCAGGTGCACCCTCCCCAGGTAGGTGACTGACTGACCGTTGACACTGGGGACTGAAGCCCTGGGTCTAGATCTCACCATTGCTCCTTCCCTCCAGGCCTCCTGCAGGACAGTGATAGCCTCAGTGGCTCCTATTTGGACCCCAACTATCAATCCATCAAATGGCAGCCACATCAGCAGAACAAGTGGGCGACCCTGTATGACGCTAACTACAAGGAGCTGTGAGTGACCTTGCCACCTAGCCACCTCATCTTGGGACAGCTCAGGACCCCATTGAGCTCCTGGGTCAGGGCCTAGAAGGAGTCTGGGTATAAAAGAATCACATTTGACAGAAGAGTCAACAAGCTCAAGGAAGAATCAGGCTCAGGGCTCAGGCATTAGGGCCTCTGGTTAGCCTAAGTCTCTCTTTAGGTAGCGGTATCTTCCAGGAAGGGGTGTGGGAGCTAAGTCAGGAAGAAGTGGGCAGATACATGTTTTCTGGCCCCTCCTTCATGTTCTCCTACATTCCAGGAAGGTAGCCTGAAGTTTAGCATAAGCTTGCAGTAGCCCCCTCCCTGTGGAGTGGCTAAGACAGGCGACCTGAAGTGGGTTCCCTGAGCCCTGGAATGTCTATCCAGTAGCTCCCAGGGCTGGATGGGGTGGGATGCCCAGTTGTGGCAGCTAAAGTGATGAAGAGGGCATTTATGGGATCCAGTCACTGTGGTCTGGAGATTCCTCTAGTCACACCTTCATAATCCTTGGGCATCTTGCTATCTCCGCACTTAGGCCCCAAAGCCAGAGAGCTAGCAGCAGAGGTCTGCAGTGTGACCCAGGAATTTTCTGGTACTTTCTTAGGTCAGACAGATGGGTGGGCCCTGTAAGGGAAGAAAGGATGAGACCAGACCTTCCCTTGGAACTTGCTCTTGAGTGGGGAGGCATCCTCCCTGTCCAGCTTTCTGTGGGTGGGCACTAATACTCATGTGCCCAGCCGGGTACCTCTAATGCATGTTGACCCAGGGGAGAATGAGACAAGTTGTAAGTCAAAAGTGCTGTCTATACTGCCCCTGGAGGTGCCCTAAAGGCTCCAGACACTGTCTCAGTGACAGATGACAAGCTTCAGCTGTTCCTGAGGGGGAGGTCAGAAACCAGAAGTACTCCCCTGTCTTTGGGGCAGTTGGGGGAGTCAGAATGAGGGCACTGGGGGCCTTGAGCAAGGAGGTGGGCCAGGTTGGATCAGGGTGGGCCCAAGGCAGAGCTGGCTCCTGGTTCCACCGTTTCCTTGGCAACCAGCTGTCAGGCACAGTGAGACTCTACAGATGCAGGTCCTCTCATCCCATCTCCCACAAGGGAGGGGGGCTTCAGGGAGTGTGTGGGAAGTGGTTAAGGGTACTAAAGAATTGCAAAGGCCCTCCTCTCCAGTCCCCTCCCTTCTGGTGGACCTTCAGAACCTTGTCTTGCTTCCTTCATCAGCACAGAACAATGGGAGGCCCCAGGCACATAATGAAAAACCTGTGCAGCTCCTCTTATAGGCTTAGTGTCCAAACTTGGAATAGAGATTGACTCCTTGCTGGTTTGGGGGATTTGGGGGGATGCAGCGTAAGCACTGGGATTGGAGTGTTGGCCTGGAGAAGGAAGCCATCTTCTGTCTTCAGCTTGGGGACTACTGCTGAGTCTCCTTCCCTTCCCCTTCCCATCTTCAGGCCTATGCTCACCTATCGTGTGGACGCTGACAAGGGCTTCAACTTTTCTGTGGGTGATGATGCTTTTGTGTGCCAGAAGAAGAACCACTTCCAGGTGACCGTGTACATTGGCATGCTGGGTGAGCCCAAGTACGTCAAGACGCCGGAAGGCCTCAAGCCTCTGGACTGCTTCTATCTGAAGCTGCATGGAGTGAAGGCAGGTTTGGGGTTAGGCTTGGAAGGGAGAGCAGGAGGGCCAGGAAACTCCAAGATGCGAGTGATGAGGGAAAACCCCACAGCTGGATTCCACGGCTGCCCTACCCCTCTTCCTCTTCTAGTGCCTGCCACCTAGATGTAGGGTTTCTCGGACCTCAGCATCTTCCCTATGTGCTGCTTCCCTCTCCACCCCATACCCCAAGTCTTCATCTCCAACCCAGGAGCCATCTCCTCACCCACTCACTGATACCTCAGCTCTCAGACCCAAACCAGACTCCCTGCCACTGTTCCTCTCCCCGCCTCACCTCAGGATCCCGGCTACTCAAGCGATATATCTAAAAGCTCTCCTACTCTCCACTTGTCATGCGTTTGGCTCTGTTTGGAAGCTCTGGAGGAGCCCTTGCCTCCTCTCCTTGCCCAGAGTCACCCCATCCCATGTCTGAATGTTCAATCAGCTTCTATTCTGCCCCCAATCCCTGTAACACATGTAGATGCAGTACACCCCTTCCTCCTGACTCCAGTGTCTTCCCAGCAAAAGCCACCATGTCCTATAAGTTGCACCCACAGGGGCCTTAGAAATCCAGCCATTTACTCCAATTCTGTGTGTGCTGAGCCCCACATTTGCAGTCCTTGAGATGCCCTCTTAGGGTCTCATCCCAGCATCCTATCCCACTTCTCTTGTCCGGCTCCATTCTGATGTCCCTCTGGGAAACCTGCCCTGAGACCCTTTGTGACTGAGGGATTCAATAGCACAGCCACTGGAGCTCAGCAACTCCCTGGGGACAAGGCCAGGTCTGTGTGATTTCTTCACAGGCTGGGCCTGGCATGTTGGCATGGCTCAGCCAGTGTTTCTGAAGAGATGAGAGGCTGTGGGTATGTGAGAATGTCTGGGGTGCCCTCTCTCTCTCTCTCTCTCTCTCTCTCTCTCTCTCTCTCTGTGTGTGTGTGTGTGTGTGTGTGTGTGTGTGTGTGTGTGTGTAGGCTGACTGCTGTGAGAAGAGTGTGCAGGTATGGGTATAGTCATAGGCTAACTGGAAAACATGGGCATGCGTGTAGAAGCTAGGGAGTCAGATGATACTGTGATGTGAGGCCATCGTGGAGGTGACCACAATCACCATGCAGAAGTAGGGGAAGCACTGAACTGTGACCTTCACAAAGGCTATGTGTGTGCCCTTGAAATGGCTTGGGAGTGTGGGGTATATGTGTGGAGGCCCCTGAGTTTGTGAGCAAGTGAGGGAGAAATATGCCATGGACCAGGGTGAGGGGGTGAAGGAGGAAGACCAGGTGGGAACCTTGTTCTGAGGTGCCCTCGGCTCATTCCTCTCCAGCTAGAGGCCCTGAACCAGTCTATCAACATTGAGCAGTCACAGTCAGACAGAAGCAAGAGGCCCTTCAACCCCGTCACGTGAGTATCCAGCCCTGTGGGGTGGTGCCTGGAAGGGCCCATCTTAGAACTGGCTTGGGAGCTGGGGAGACGAGCAGGCACCCACAGTGCCCTGTGCCTGCAGTTGCTCTGCAACACAGCTCCTGGCAGCCTCCGCTTTTGCTCCTGAGCACTCTGCCCATTCTCTGTAGGGTCAATCTTCCCCCTGAGCAGGTCACAAAGGTGACCGTGGGGCGGCTCCATTTCAGTGAGACCACTGCCAACAACATGCGCAAGAAGGGCAAGCCCAACCCTGACCAGAGGTGAGCAGGCCGACCTGGCCACAGGCGTCCCTCCCTTCTGAGGAGCAGGGTCAAAAAGGGGCCTCCATGGAGCGTGTCAGGCTCAAGGTCCACAGATGGCCTGTTTCCCAGAGGAGGAACCTGAGGTTCAAATATTTGGCAGAATTAGGGACTCAGGCACAGAAGACTGGCTTTTGAGATCAGAAACAGTTCTGGGGCTCCTAGTGGTGGACCCAGGGAAGAATTCTGCCCCCTAGTGGAGGCTCATGTTTCTCCTCTGTGGGCTACTGTGATAACTCCACATCCTGGGGGTGTGATGATAGAGTGGGGCTATGTACCCTGACATCTGAGCCAGGGAGGATGGCTAGGAGCACCCCTGAGTGTTACTGAGTCCCCGGTATATCCCAGGTATTTCATGCTGGTGGTGGCCCTCCAGGCACATGCACAGAACCAGAACTACACACTGGCAGCCCAGATCTCAGAGAGGATCATCGTGCGGGTAAGAGTCGTCTCTCCCCAGGGGCAATGCCCTCCCCCTCCCCCAAGCTGGAAGAAATAGCTATAGGAAAAATACTATGGAACGGGGCTGGGTTGCTGTGCAGCTCTTGCTGGATAGTGGCTGTGTGGCCTTGGGCTTTGTCATCCTGTCTAGGCCTCAGGGCCTTCTTCACTGTAAAGCATGAAGGTGGATCACACCTAGTAGCTTCCTGGGTCCCACAGGTGACTTGGTGTTGTCACAATGGATGGTTTATTGGACATGGTGGGTAAGGAAACTTGACTGGCCTAGGTGTTCCTGGGATTTCCCCTTTTCTCAGGGCCCTAAAGTTTTCCCTACCCTCCAAGACTGATCCAGACCCAACTTGCTGTAGGCCTCTAACCCAGGGCAGTTTGAAAGTGACAGTGATGTGCTGTGGCAACGGGCACAGCTGCCAGATACCGTCTTCCACCATGGCCGTGTGGGCATCAACACCGACCGGCCAGATGAAGCGTTGGTTGTACACGGCAATGTCAAGGTGATGGGATCGCTCATGCACCCCTCAGATTTGCGGGCCAAGGAGCATGTGCAGGAGGTAGGGACCAGGTCACAACTGGGGGACGGTGCTGTGGGTGATGAGTAGGACCGTTGGGAAGGACCAGGACGCCAGGGTAGGGGTGGGGAGGCTGGCTTTGCACTTCTGTGTCAGGGTCTCCCTTCCGCACTGCGGCACTTGAGGCCTGCTCTGGGAGGGGGGTTCAGTCTTGGCCCTATCCCCTGGTAGGTGGACACCACTGAGCAGCTGAAGAGGATCTCGCGGATGCGGCTGGTGCACTACAGATACAAGCCTGAGTTTGCTGCTAGCGCAGGCATTGAAGCCACTGCACCAGAGACAGGTAGAGATGTCCCTGTGTCCCTAAACTCTTGCCAGTCTGTCCTGTCTCCTGGAACCTGTTCCTAGGAACTCCTGCATTGACCTTTGGAGCCCCACCCTCTGAAGTATTGACCCTTTGGGGTTCTGCACCTCTGCAATTAGAATATCATGCTTCCCAGGTCCTCGGATCCCTACCCCGGACTCACTTGACTTGAAGTCTTTGTCACACGACATTCAGAGATTCTGTACCTTCTTAGAACCCCATCTCCTTCCCCCGAGGGTCCCCTAGGATCCTACCCATCCAACAAATCCCACATCTTGAGTCTGGGAACTTTTTTTTTTTTTTTTTTTTAAGATTTATTTGTTTTACATATGTGAATACACTGTAGCTGTCTTCAGACACACCAGAAGAGGGCATCGGATCCCATTACAGATGGTTGTGAGCCACCATGTGGTTGCTGGGAATTGAACTCAGGACCTCTGTTAGGACAGTCAGTGCTCTTAACCTCTGAGCCATCTTTCCAGCCCGAGCCTGGGAACTTCTAAGCTATAAACAGTCATCTGAGAAAGTCCCTACTCCAGGGCTCCTTAAAACTCAATGCTCAGGCACTTCTCCAGAAAGCTATGAGCAGGACCCCAACCATACACCCTCGGCTTGTCCCTCCCCAGGTGTCATCGCCCAGGAAGTGAAGGAGATCCTGCCTGAAGCTGTGAAGGACACAGGGGATGTAGTCTTTGCCAACGGGAAAACCATAGAGAACTTCCTTGTAGTGAACAAGGTCAGTTATGGGGACCTGAAGGAGGCTCTGGGTCAGCGGGCCTGGCCAGCTGGTGGCCCTGGCTGGGAGGTGGAAGAAGGGACAGCTTTCCTCCCAGTATACCTCCAAGAATCCCTCCCTACCATACAGGAAGGGGGCCAGTGTTCAAGATGGAGAGGCAAGTTAACCACTGGAGGCTGTTTGGTACAGGGCAAGGTTGTGCTCCCTCCACCCCCATCAGTTAAAGAGGGTAACAAGATGTGTCACCTTGTTGTCTCAAGGCTCAAAGATGTGGTTTATTATGAAGGTGACATTTGTACTCAGTGACATGAACCTTGTACACGTGTACTTAGAAACAGACACATGATCTATTTTTACCTGCCTGAGGGAACAGGTACAAGGGACAGAGCTCTGACTTGAGGGAGGCAAGGCCGTGTAGGTAGACACTTAGACTAGGCTGGGGGCAGCAGACGTGCCTTGTGAACCAGAATTTAGCTAGAGCAGAGGCCACCCTCAGGCAGGAATATTTCTAGGGCCTCTGTTGGCCGTGGAGAATGGGGATTCTGCTCCTGCCCCGATCCAGACTGCAGCTTGGAAGCTTCTTGGGCTGATGGTGCCCTCAAGGCTGTTGTTGCCCGGGGCAGGAGCGAATCTTCATGGAGAATGTGGGGGCTGTGAAGGAGTTATGCAAACTGACAGACAACCTGGAGACTCGCATTGATGAGCTGGAGCGATGGAGCCACAAACTGGCCAAGCTGCGGCGCCTTGACAGCCTCAAGTCAACTGGCAGCTCGGGCGCGTTCAGGTGCGGGCACCGGGTGGGATTGGGGGGCCGGAGAGACGTCCTTCTGAAAAGCATCCTGATCCTTGTCCTCTTACTGCAGCCATGCAGGGAGCCAGTTTAGCCGGGCAGGCAGTGGCCCCCACAAAAAGAGGCCTCCTAAACTGGCCAATAAGGTGAGGCTGTGCAGGGTTGGGAGGCTTCCTCGTCTCTCATGGCCTTCCCTTTCTAGTTTGCACCACCCCAACCTCACCGACTCCAGCTCCAGCCCCTCCCTCCTCCCCTCTTGACCTTGTAGCCCTTCCAGCCCTCTTCTGCTTCCTTTCTCTCAGACCATAAAAAATGGGGTGGGGCGGGATGGGGTGGGGGTGGGGGTGGGGGGGATTGAGCAAGGAAGCAGGCATCCTAAGTCCACCATCTTCTGCTGTGTTCTTTCCTCTTGGTCCCCAGTCATCACCAGTGGTCCCAGACCAGGCCTGCATCAGTCAGCGCTTTCTGCAGGGAACTATCATTGCTCTGGTGGTGGTCATGGCCTTCAGGTGACTTGTCTCTTAGGTTCTAGGGAGGCTGGTTTCGAGAGTAGAGCTACCCAGTGAGTTAGATGTGCCTGGGGTCCAGGCTTTGGAGTTGGGGGAGGAAAATGGACTGGGGATAAAGCAGCTGAGGTCAGGGAAAGTGGGCCGTCAAATCTGTCTCCCCCTCCATGGTCTGGGACGGCCACAGAGCCTGTCGTAGAGAAGCAGTGTTGGGTGGTGGCTTGCGTTCAGACAGTGACCCTTTTCTGTGGCTCCCAGCGTGGTGTCCATGTCCACACTCTATGTGCTGAGCCTGCGCTCCGAAGAGGATCTGGTGGAAGCTGATGGGTATGTCCCTGGAGATCGGGCTACTGCTAAGCCCTCAGGCCAGGTGGGACTAATAGAGAGTGGCTTGGGTCAGAGGAGCCAGGGATGCTCTCTCTCTAACAGGGTTCAGTCTTAGGCTTATAGCCTGTTGGGGGTGGTGGTGGTGGGTCTCCTGGATAGTGGATGCTTTCTATAGGCCCCCCTCTGGCCTGTTCAGTATTCCTTCAGTAGCTGTCTGGAGGACACTTGTCGGAAGGGGGGGTGCAGGGAAGGAGGACCAGAGTAGGACCTTTGGCTCTATCACTGTCACACCCTAGCTCCTGGGGTCACCTCTGACTGTGTCTTTTTCTCTCTCCTCCCCTGTGTCTGTTTCCCTCCTGGTGTCTCTCTTGTCTCCTAGCTCTCTTGCCGTGTCCACTTCCTGTCTTCTGGCCCTGCTCCGGCCCCAGCACCCTGGGGGGAGTGAGGCCATGTGCCCATGGTATGTCTAGCCGAGCATCCCTCCCCCCCTCCCACTATGTCCTTCTTCCTGCTCTTGCTCCACATTCCTCCTCTCCACCAACTCCTGCCCACCCCAGCTTCTCTGAGACTCCCAACCCCAGCTCCAAGGCTCTCCCAGTGCCACTGAGCTTAGCCCACTCTTTCTTAGCAGGTCCAGCCAGAGCTTTGGGACCACACAGCTCCGACAGTCCTCTATGACCACTGGACTACCAGGCACACAGCCCTCTTTGCTGCTGGGTGTGTGTCTGGAGGGATGAGGTGGGGCAGGTGGTGGAGTGTGGGGCTCCAGTGTCGCCCTCCAGCTCATAGCTTTTGGCTTCCTTAGTTACCAGTTCAGCCTCAGGTCCAGCTCTCCGTGCCTTGGACCTGTGCTCCAGCCAGCCCTGCCCCATCGTCTGCTGCTCTACTCCCATCTCCAGTCCTGCTACAGATCCCAGCCTTGGTCCCACTGTGACTCCTTCTCCAAGCCCCAGCCCTAGCCCCAACTCTAACCCCAAGCACTCAGGTATGGATGTTTTGGGGGCAGGACCAGGGTTGGCAGGGGTGTTTGGTATTATTTGTATCCAGAGAAAGGCCCCAGAGAGAAGGCAGGAGGGACTCCTGGTGGAAGTTTAGGGAGTCACCCCCACAGGAACCAGAAAACTCATGAAGGTTCACAGAAGCCCGGGACAGGAGGCAGCTGGCTTCCTTTTTCTCAGTTTATCCTGGCTTCTGTCCATAGGCCCTGGCCAAATGGCCCCCCTGCCAGTCACCAACATCAGAGCCAAATCCTGGGGCATTTCAGCTAATGGCATCGGCTATTCCAAGCATCCCAAGAACCTGGAACCTCTAGCTAGTCCTGTGGTTCCCTTTCCTGGAGGGCAGAGCAAGACCAAGAACAGCCCCAGCTTCAATCTCCAAAGTCGTGCCCGCCGAGGAGCCCTGCAACCCAGCCCAAGCCCTGCCCAATTCACTCAGACCCAGGGCCAACTAGGTACTTGACTCTCTCAACACTTCACAGCCCGGCCTATTCAGGCCCATTGTCTAGGGCCCATTTCAGCCTGGTAACATGGCTTCCTGGGCACAGAATTATTAGTCAGCAGACATTAGGAATCAGGCCTCATGTAGCATGTCATTTAATCCTCACATCTTGGCTGAGGAGATAAGTCAGAAGACTTGCTTTGAAAGCATGAAGGCAGACTGTATCAGGCATGGTGGCCCACACTTGCAGTTCCAGTGATAGCAAGATGGAGGTGGAGTCAGGGGGATTCCCCGAGCTCCGTGGACAGCTAACCTAGCCTGCTTGATCAAGTCCCAGCTAATGAGAGACCTTGTCTCAGACCAAAGGAGGGAAGCACTGTTGCCATGGTTCAGAAGAGGATTGGAGACTTAGGTGAAGGGTCATAGAGCCAGCCCATCAGCAGTCCAGCTAAAATTGTCTCTAGTTTGCCAAATCCCACATTATACTTCCTCTCTCTGCCAGGGTGGGGAAGGTGACATACTAGGACCTTAACCTCAGATCTTTGGTTTTTACCAAGATAGAACTCCTTTTAGTGTAGATGTGGTTTTCTGCAGGCTGACTTGTATCTCTGGCCTCCTGGTAGCCATAACCAGTGTCTCTGTACTGTGATGTGGGCTTCCTCACTTTGGCTTTGTGGCTTAGCAAACAGAAACCTAGAAAGTGTGGTTTGTGCAGACAGATGTTCAAAGTGGTGGGGCAACTTCAAGGGGTGGAAGCTCCCCTCAGCTCCATGGATGTTTGAGATATGCATGACTCCACCAGAGTGTGCACAGGTGAAGACACCTCAGAGTGATGGATCCCCAGAAGTAGAGAGGGAACTTAGTCTAGGAGGACCAAGGAAGGAGGCAACCAAGGAAGGCTTCCTGGAAGAGAGTGAGCCATCTTTGAAAGACATCTGGGGGTTTTGCCTAAGAAGAAAGCCATCTTGTCTATATCAGGTAGCTTCACAGGGTGTTCTGGGTGCTGCTGCATACCTTGAGTTTGTTAAAGAGCTGAAAATGTACCAGGTCAAGCAAATGTTGAGAGGCTGGTGTCCATAGCTTCCCCTTCTAGGATGAAGGACTAGGCAGCAGCAGGCCTGAGACAGTGAGATGAACATGTAACCTCATCTCCCAACTCCATGTTACACCTCAGCACCTCAGCAGTGAGCTGGCTCAGTGACAGCCACATGCTGGGGGCAGCCCCGGCTTTCTGTTCTATCCTTTCACGGCTGGTTTCTGGCTGCCACGGTGATAACTGCTGAGCCCAGGCCTGGGAAAGAAATGTGCGTGGTCAGGAGCAGAGGCCGGAGAGTGGGTTCCTGTACATTGCTGGCCAGAGAAGGACGTCTACTTGCTTCTGAGTGTCTTGGTTTTGTGAAAGAGGCAGCTCTCAGGCTCGTGAGAACTAGCTAGTTCTAGGGCTGCTGGGAAAGGGGTGTGTATGATACTGTTGTGAAGATCTGGAAAGAAGAAGTCTTGCTTGCACTGAGGTATGAAAGTCCAAGTGTGATGTCATTTGGATTCTACCTTACGAAACCTTCCTCAGCGCCCCAACAGCCTCTCTTCTTCCAGACCCAGTGCCGTCCCTCACCTCCATCCAGCTGCTGGAGAATTCCATGCCCATCACTTCTCAGTACTGTGTGCCAGAGGATACCTGCAGGTACGGTGGGCTCCCTCTTGTCACTGCAAGGAGGGTCCCTCAGGTGCCTCGTGCCCAAGCAGTTGGATGCTCAGATCTTGGCCCTTTGGGCCAGCCCCTTTTCTGGCCTTTCCCAGTTTCTGGTTTCCAAGGGCTTCAGTGTAGAATGAGTCTGAGGAAGCGAGAGGGAGACTGGCAAAGTGGCCTTGCTTAGGTACCATCTTTGCCCCTTTAGGCTTGGAAACTTCACCTACCACATCCCTGTCAGCAGCAGCACACCACTGCACCTCAGCCTGACCCTGCAGATGAAGTGAGTGCTGGTGAGGAGGAGGGAGGGAACCATGTGGAAGCCCCCAGAGGGATCCAGGAGGCCTGAGAAGGGCTGGAGAGGGGCACTGCTGTTTGGGGTTCAGTAGCTATGAGACCCTGCCTCATGGGGACTACATGGGATGGTGGGAGAGGTTTCCTCCATCCCAAGCTCTAGATTATTCTATGTGGTTCTCAGGCTGTGAAGATAGTTTGTCTCCGGTGGGAGGGATAAGGACATGGGGAGCTACAGCTACTTGAATGGGAACCCACCTATTCCCTAGTTCCTCTACCCCTGTGTCCGTGGTACTGTGCAGCCTGACATCGAAGGAGGAGCCCTGTGAGGAGGGAGGCTTTCTGCAGAGGCCCCACCCCCATCAGGACACCCAGGTAGGGGCAGGTGGGAAGCTGTGGGCTGCCCAGGTCTCAGGCCTTCCTCTTGTCTGGATAGTGATCACCAAATGATGAGAAGCGGAATGCAAGTATGTCTGCTGGGACATACACAGCTGGGCTCCTGGGTCTGGGGGAGGGGGCATGCGTGTCAGTCTTCATCCATCGTTCTCCGATAGGTATCTGTATCCCCTGTGACAGTGCCCAGGGGAAGAGTTTATAAGGGTGATCTGGGATGAGCACAGTGCCCACTGCAGGCAGAGCTGAGCTCCCCACCACACTCCCCAGGAGGCGAGTGTGCGGTCCACAGCCCTCACACTCAGGGCAGGGCAGTGATTGACAGGTGGTGTTAGAAGAGCCCTGGGCTCCAGGTGGAAGGCCAGCTTGGGGTTCTGTTGCTCATGGTGATTTCTGCTTACTTGTTTGAGGCCTCTTGTCTCCTTCCCTGTGCTTCCAAGACCCTGTTCTTCAGAGAGGGAGAGAAGACAGGCATAAAATACTATGAACAGAGGAAGGAGGAGTTGAGGGTCATAAGGGAGGAGACCCATGGCCTTACAGGGAGGGATATTTAAGAATAGAGGGACAGCCAATCCAGTGAGTCACTTTTAGCTGTGGTGCTCTGGTCTAAACTCTCACAACAGAGGCCAAGTCAAAGCCTCAGGTAAGGCAGGTAAGCTGTTTGTGGCAGCCCACCCCCACCCCCAGTCCCTGCCACCATTCTGTGTTGGATAGCCATAAAGACCTGAGTTTGAACCCAGCTCTGCCATATGCGCATTTTGAAGGAGGCAAGAGACTGCAGATGGTAGCAGCACCTCTGCTTCATTGCCCTGTGGTCATCACAGTTAGTGAGACACTTAGAGCATAAGGAGCTACAAGACAAAGGGAGGCCTCAGCTAGGGAAGACAGTCTGCAGAGGGTTGCTACCCCTGCTCTCAAAGTGCAGTGTGCTCACCCCTGAGCTGCGAGCCACGCTGAGAGGAATGCTGGTTAGGACAAGGCTGCCCTGACCTCTCTCTTCCTTGTCTCTCTAGGGCACCTCTCATCAGTGGCCAGTAACCATCCTGTCCTTCCGTGAATTCACATACCACTTCCGGGTGACATTGCTGGTGAGGCCCACAGAGGCTGAGGGCACTTCTATGCAGTGTGGGGCTTGGGAGAGGAATAAAGGCTTTGCACAGCATGGTGGGGCTTAGGGCAACCACCTTTCCCATCCTCATTTCCCTTTCATATAGGGTCAGGCCAACTGCAGCTCAGAGGCCATCGCTCAGCCAGCCACAGACTACTACTTCCACTTCTACCGCCTGTGTGACTGAGCTGCCTCCTGAGGCAGTGCCACAGCCGGGATTGGGGTCCCCGGGCCCTCAACACTGGATTCAAGTGTGTTACACTGGAGCCTGCTGCAGGCCAGCTCTCTGCTCTTCACTGCCTCCCTTGATTGGGGACACTGGAGGTCCTTACACTGGAGTTGCTGGGCCAACTGGTTACCCTCACAGCACAGAGGGGGCTAGAAGCAGCAGCCTCCTGGGTCTTCCTTCTGGCCATTTCCTTGGGGCAGCACAGGACCAACATGGCTGTCTAGTTCTGGTTCCTGGGGGGCTGGCTTGCCCACTCCTACTCTCCCTGCCTTCCCTTCTGAGCTGTGGTGGAGCGAAGACCCACGGGGGTTGGACCCAGACCTCTAACACCTGGCTGGACCCCATGAGTCCATGCAGAGTCAATGACTCTCACCCTTTATGCTGTTCCCAGGAGGGACAGCTTGGTAGTAACTTTTTGGGGTTTGACTGTTACACTAGACCTGGATTTCTAAGCTTTAAGTGTGGTTGGTTCAGGAGTTTTCCCTGGGAGAGCTTAGGTCCTAAGAATTCCTGAGGAGTCAGTGCTAGCCCCGGATGGCTGGAGAAGCTGACCTTGTGCCTTAAGTCTACTAGT
Organism: Uromys caudimaculatus; assembly: GCA_028551405.1. Classification (NCBI taxonomy): domain Eukaryota; kingdom Metazoa; phylum Chordata; class Mammalia; order Rodentia; family Muridae; genus Uromys; species Uromys caudimaculatus. The sequence continues at coordinate 47,557,902 of CM052703.1, forward strand.
GCCTGATAGAGCCACCCTCATAGGGCTGAACCAGTGGGGCTGATAGGCCAGGTCAGCCTTGGACCCTTGAACCTAGAGTACCCTGGAAGGGGCGGTTCCCTGTGAGCTCCCAAGATCTGTGTTCCTGGGAGTTTCCCAAACTCATGATGGAGTTGGTGACAAGAGCAGAGGAGCAGGAATCCCTGCAAACAGAAGACTGGTTTCCACTGGAGGGTGAATGCAGATAACTTTTATTACTGATGTAATTACTAAATGCACTTAAAGCACGGCACCAAGGGGTTAGGACAGAGCTGGAAAGCCGAGTGGGCCTCAGCACGGAGAGACACTAGAAGACAGGATTCCAAGTTCCTCTGTCGTGGCTTGGGCCCATGCTCAGTGGGTCCCATCTCTGCCTCCTCCACCCCCAGGAGATGAATAGTGGGTTTGGGTTAGGAGGTTTTACTCAAGTGACAGCTTCAGCATTTCTTGGTAGCACCTAGAGCATTCTGATCACATGCAGGCTCCTGGAAGGAGTGTGTCAATCATTTAGCCCCATGTCATAGGTTCAGCAGTGGGAAAGGGAACTGCTCTTACCTTGTATTCTTGCCCTTTGGAAACCAAGCCCTGCTTTTTCCAACCTCCCATTCTGAGCTCTAAATGGGAGGCCTTTCTGTAGGGGAGCTGAGTTTGGGAAGCCTCTGAACTGTGGGTCCTGCCAAGGATCTCAAAGCACTTATCCTCAGGATAGGGAAACAGCAGGGATGCCTTGAAGCTTTCTCCCCAACTTGGCTCCATTCCTCCACAAGAATCACAACTCCCCACATCAGGCCACACTTGCCTTAAGACCTTGTTCTGTTCTCCACAAGGTAGTCCTTCCCACAGTACCTTAAGATCGCCTAGCCTCACTGCGTTAGTGGCATGCTGGGGCTCCCTTACTAGAGGGGGAGTGTTCTTGGACTGTGGCCCCTTAGTCCTTAACTGGAAAGTGACCCTCTTCTACCCCTGGAGTCCATCTGGACACAGCCAGCCCTAGGCCCACTGGCAACTGCCTGTTTGCATGCCTGGGAAGAGGTCCTCAGTGTGAGTTGGGGCCAAACTTGGGCTCCAAGCTGCTTGAGGGGGTCAACCTTGGACCAAAGTTGCCTTAAGCCCCAAGTATGAAAGGGCTTAGGGGAAAGTGTAAGGGCCACAGGCTGGAAGCTGACAGCCTAGCTGGCACTCCCCTCCACTCTCCTTCTGCTGTGTTCCTATAGTCATTGGGCTAATCTCCCCCTTGCTTTAGGCTGTATATAGGGCTCCCCCAGCACAGATCCTTGCCCATGCTGTACCCCTTAGCAGCCTGCATGTTCATAGAGCATCTCCCTTCTTGTTAACTCCCCATTTTCTCCATGAGCTCTGACTCCTATTTATCATGTACTCACTCTGACTCTGAGGAAGGCAGAGAGATGCCACTCAGCCTACTTGCTTTCTGTTCCCAAAACGGTCCTTTTCTGAAGTAAATATACATATATAAATAAATGTATAAATACTGCTTTGTATCTGCACTTGCCTCTGGCATCTTCTTGAGACTGTTCTGGTGGGAGTCATCTCAGACCAAGCTGACTAGAATTTCGTTTCTGAGGGGCCTAGAATTCCTAGCCACCCTATAAAAGGACCAGAAAGATAATCCATATCTTTATGCCCCTCATCCTCGGACTTGGGTTGACCACACACATCCAAAAAACCCTTCCCCATGTACCTGCCACTGCCCACCTAGAAAGAATCTATCTAAGGGAACAGGCTGCGCCTAGAGGTCCACAGCCCAAAGACGGGTAGCTGCATTCAGAGAAGACTGTCCAGGGTAAAACTGACTACGGTTAGGTCATGGAGAAGTTTGTTCTAAAACAACATAGAAGTAGGCATGGACCTTTCCTACCCACAGGTAAGCCTTAAACTAATGATAATATATTGCTAAATAGCCCTTGCCCCTATGGGGAGGACACAGTTTTCTAGCATCAGGTACTGGTAAAAGGCAGCTAGGAAGTGGGAAAGGTGGACCTTCAACAGTCAAGGAAACCCCAGTTCCCTCCCCTCAGAATGGACACGAGGCAGGCCTGTCACACATCTGCCTTTATTGTAAACAGCAAGTGGGACACGTAGCAATGGTAAAAAATTAATTTACAAAAGCAGAGACTTGGTGAGTTGCCCGGTGGGAACCTGGAAGAGGAGACAGAATTAAGAATGAGTCCAGTGACCTTTCACATTCCCTCCCTGTAACCCTATGCCCCTTGAGCAAGGGCTGTACAAGAGCCCTTGTTCACTAAGGATGGGTCATCAGAACTGACTTCAATGACCTGTTGGTGTGTTATCTGTTTTAATTCCCAGTTTCCTTCCAAGTCATCTGTGTGTTACTTCAAAAAATGCAGATCTAAAACCCTAGGTAGCCCTCACCCACATCCCTACCAAGTGCACCCCAAAGCTTGAGTGAGCCCTTGAGTACATGGAGTACGGACACACCAGGTCACACGGCTCAAATCCCCATGAGGCCTGGGGAGAGGGTCCTGATCCTCCCCAGTCTTTCTGTCCCCATGAACCACATACAGTCTTGCATGAAGAGAGAGGACCCACTGATACATGGCTGTATGAGGCTTCTTGAGACATGTACCATCTTGTCACAGTTCTTACCCTTGGAGACTCATACATAGATGCCAACCCAGAGCAGGAGGAAGAGGACTCCAAAGCCCATGAAGAGTGAGGCCACCAAGGAGATGAGAAGCTCTTTGTAAATATCACGTGTGTACTTGGTAGAGGTGACTTCGTAACTAGGCAGGACTGCTAAGGAGAAGCAAAGATGGACTACAGTGCAGAGGCTGTCTACGATTACCTTTCATGGAGAAACATATAGGCTAAGGGATTCCTGGGAGGCTTGTCTGGCTTGATGCAGCCAGGCAGAGGCATGGACTCTGATGCACCACACCATACCTCTAACATTCATGAGGAAAAGAAGCCCACAGTACTTAGGCTAATCGCCTTGAGTCATGCATCACTCATGGTACAGCTAGGCCTAGGTGCTAGGCTCCCGACACTTGAGCACGTCCCTGTTTAAATCACCTTTCTGCTGGGTGGAGTGGTACACTCCTGTGACCCCAGCACTCTCCAGAGGAGAGGCACATGGAGCCCCATGAGCTGCACATCAGTCATGTCTGCACAGTGAGACCCTGTCTCAAAACAAGACCAAACCAAACCCCCAAATACCAACAAACCACCTTCCGAACCTCAGTTCGAAGAGCAAACTGAGCTAACTTGAAGTTGGAAAACAAGGCCATGGCACCAGCCTCCTCCTCACTGTCTCAATCCCACCTCAAAGGAAAAAGGCAGCAGTTATTGAATGTGGTTTCTCTCTCAGGTCTATGGTCACTAATTTTGTCCCCCACCCCCAACTGCAAATAAAGGATACACGAAGAACCAGGCAGTGAAGAACATGCCAATGGCCAGAAGTACCACAGTCAGGTGAGGGAAGACAGCCGGGTTCACTGGGCTGGTATACCTACTCATGGCCTCGAGCTCCTAGGGAAGAAAGCAGATCAATCTCAGTTTCAATCTGGGGAGACCTTGGAGCAGCTGTGTACTACTGAGAACTCTTTCAAATGATTCGCTATGGAAATTACAATCCTTGCGTGTGTGTGTGTGTGTGTGTGTGTGTGTGTGTGTGTGTGTGTGTGTGTGTGTGTGTGTTAAATTGTATTATCTTTATTTACTGTGTCTGTGTGGGTTAAGGTACCAATGAGTGCACGGGGAGGTCAGAGGAAAAGCTGCAAGAACTGGTTTTCTCCTCCCACCACGTGTGTCCTGGGATTAGCCTCAGGTCACCAGGCTTGAAAGTAGGTGCATTTACCTGCTGAGCATTCTGCAGCTCATTCCTCACCCCCTTCCCCACTTTCTTTTTAAATATGGGTGGAAATTACGAGGACAACTTTCTGAGAGTCGCCTTCTGCTGTGTTTGAGGCAAGGCCTCTCTTGATTTTTGGTCACTGTAACATGCATTCCAGGTTAGTTAACCCTCAGGCTTCTGGGAATTTCTCTAGAGTCCATTTTCCATCTTGCTATGTGTGTGTTCTGAGATTACCACATCTGGCTTTTTTTGTTTTGTTTTGAGACAAGGTTTCCCTGGATAGCCTTGTCTGTCCTGGAACTCACTCTGTAGACCAGGTTGGCCTCAAACTCACAGAGGTCTGCCTCTGCCTTCTGAGTGCTGGGATTAAAGGCATGCGCCACCATCGCCTGGCCACATTTGTATTTTAAAAAATAACGTGGCTTCTCAGGTTATCAGGCGTGTATACCAAACCATTTGCCCACTGAGCCATCTCCCAGCCCTGTATCACTTCTTAAAAGTAGGGACATGGCAGGCTTTCTGGTAGAGCATTTGTCTAGCATGCATGAAGTTTTAAGTGTGATTCCCCAGCACTTGGAAACAAAACAAAACAACAATATCAACAAAGGATGGCAGCAGCAGCTCTTCTTTCAGTGAGATAAGAAGAACAGCTAAGAGCCAGAGGCTCAGGCATTCAAAGGGATAGAGGAAAATGGCTCTTAGGGTTTTCTAGCTAATGATCACTTTGTAAGTCATGGATGCGCCTGGGGAAGACACATAAAGGAAAAGCTTGCCCACAATTTCCATTGCTTTTGGATCTCTAAACTGTTAGTTTGTGCAGGAAGCCAGAGCCTAGACTAGTACAGGCAGCTCAAATTCTAATCCAGGAGTATTCGTTTTCACTCCTTAGGAGGGAGCCACAGGGATCTCCTGGCAGAAGACAATTGAGATAATTCTGGCCCTACTGAATCATCAGAGTCTGAGTTAAGTAGTTATAACACTATTTGTGTCACAGGGCTGATGCATGATTGAAGAAAGATGAATGTTGACATATCTAGTTTACTGCCCGGCACAGAGTAACTGCTCAATAAGTATTTGTTTCCTTCCTAAAGTCGCAGAGAAGATGATGAGGTAATCCCTGTGAAAGGGCTATAAACGTAAAGTTCTGTACAAATGTTAACTTCCATTGTCACTCCCTAGCCAGTGTTTCTAAAATCCAGAACATAACAACTCCAGAGAAGTAAACTGAGCCCATTGTTCTAAGAGACACAGGAATTCAATTCAGTAAACAATTATGTCCCCCTTCCCCCACTAAAAGAGCCAAGGACAATTGCTGCCATTTATGGAACCTCCAAATGCAGGCCCAGTGTTTGCCAACAGGAATACAAAGACGAATAGACATCATCCCAGAACTAGATGCACGTCAGATGGTGGTCACTAGGAGGCGTGGCAGATAAAAAGAGAAGTCCATGAAACGTGGCAAGAGGTGTGTACAGACTGAGTGCTCCCAGAAGACAGACACGTACCTATGAGAGTTATAAGTGTTTTACCAGGAAATGACATTTATACAAGGGCCTTGCGGCATAAGTAAGATTTCAGCAAGGGAATCCTTCCAGATAGATAATTGATCATAAGAAAGAGAAATAAAACGCGACGGTTTTCAAAGTGCACCCTGTGGCCTTCAGACTTAAAATCAACGACATCATAAGCACATTGTGATGGAAACCTCAGCCTGAGGAATACATGGTAAGGGGCTTGCTTTCCTGTCCCTAACTCAAACTAGAGTTTTAGCGGCATCCCACCCACCGGGCACTGCATACTGAGGTCTCCGCGGAAGAACGCGGTGAGGACCGGGCACATAAGAGCCCTAGGTCCTGGCCCACAGTGCTGTCCGTAACTCCCATCATCTCACCATTTTGCCCCGCACAGGATAAACCACCGGTCCGCCACCGGAAGAACACGTCGGCAGGAGCAAGCGCATTGAGCAACAGGAAAAGGATGTGGGCCCTTGCGCGTGGAATTGTGGGACTTGTAGTCCCACGTTTTCAGGGGTAATTGGAACTAGGACTATGGGGACCTTCCGTGAGTAGCATGGGGTCTGACTGTGGGGGAAAAGTGGTGCAAAGCTTAGGTTTTAATTCATTTTTTTTCCTGGAAAGAATGCCCACTATGAAAGCTGCTATTGGATGTGGAGGGACCTGCACTACACTTCCCAGGAGGCTGTTCGCGCCTGGTACATCACGTGACAGGAGCGCGGGCTTTGGAAGGCGGCGAAGCTGGAAGCGACTTCGGCTCCACAGTGAAAGAACGGGCTCGGAACTGTCCAGAGAACGCTGAGGAGTCCGAACCACTGCTAGCTGCTGAAGCCTTGTGCACTCGAGGCGGAGTGAGGTCTCGCGGAAGCGTCTCTGAAAGCGGCGAAGGCACTAGGGAGCAGCACTAGGAAGCCCGGGGCTTGGGCCGTTCTCACCGCTCCGAGCTTCTCTCTTCGCCGGTAGGAAGAAGGTGATACCCTCCTCTGCGTGAGGACTAAGAGACCAGAGCGTGTTCATCCTAGGGCCCTTGTGAGGAGTATGGAGCAGGGAGGTTTTGTGCCTTTAAGGAAATGGGTTCATGATCTGCTGACATCAAGAGACAGTGTGCTTTCTTGTATTTCTGGCTGAGGCAGGTGTTGGAAAAGTCCCAAGGACATTTCTGGGTGAGGGAGGTCTGGAAGATTCCGCAGAACAGTGAGGCCCAGTTAGTACGGTGATTGATTAGTTGACCTCCGGGGAGTGGGGCTCGGGAGCTAGGTGTGTTTTTATCTTGCCTGCAGGCATTTCATTTAAGGCTTTGCTATCTGGAAGGACCTGTGGAGGCGGGACTGAGACTATCAGGACAGAACAGGTTTCCCTCAGTGTGACATGATGGGTGGTAATATCCTGTATTCATTCTAGCAAAGTAGTAAGTGAGGCGTGAACCATATGGTTGACTAGGGAACATGGCACAGCATCTGGTGATGTGTGTATTCCATCTGGTGTTTTGGTTGACTAGTTCTGCAAGGCAGAAATGATTATCATTCTTATTTTACAACTCAGAAATGACTTGTGTTTCACAATCCTGAAGATGTAGAGCACTTGCTAGCATGTGTGAAGGCTCTAGATCAGCCCTCATTGTTACACACACACACACACACACACACACACACACACACACACACACACACACACACACCCCACCACCACCACCACCACCACCACCACCACCACCACCACCACCACCACCACCACCACCACCAGAGTCAAGGCTGAGTTTCTGGGCTGGGCAAGCCACTGTACCAGTGAGAGCTGCAGTCTTTAGCCCTAAGACTGAACCTTTGCTGCATGTATTCCTAGAGGAACCAAAGTAATACAGACCAGGAAGAAGTAAGAAAGGATGGCAGGAAGAAGACACAGCTGAGCAAAAGAGAGAGGCAGGCCTTTTCACCAAGTTTCCATGGCGCCATGTGTGCCCAGGTGTTTGTAGTCAGGAAGGGGACTACAGTGTCATGGGGACTTCAGAAAAGACACAGTGAAGTAAGATTGGGAACAAATTAGAAGAATTGACAGGACTTTCTTATGGTGTGGACACACTAACATTGGGTGAGCAAAATGACCTTAATAAATTGCATATTAGAAAATCCTTTTATTATACATTTAACACATTAATATGACTGATATAATGCATATATTTTTGTTTAAGATGGGTTCTCCTCCCCAACTTTTTTGAGACAGGGTCTCACTTTGTAACCTTGGCAGGCCTGGGACTTGCTCTGTAGACCAGGCTGGCCTTGAGCTCAGAGATCCACTTGCCTTTGCCTTCTAAGTACTGGGATTAAAGGCATGTGCCATCACTCACAACTAGTTGTTTGTTTTATTTTGTTTTCCTCTTTTTTATTTTTCTGGAAAGCCCATTTAAAGAAAAATAACTAGATAAAAGGGAAATTAATGTTTCGGTTGGAAGAGCCAAAAATTGTGAGGGTAGTTTTGGAAATGCTTCCCTAGGAACAATTTGATGGAAGTCTTGAACCACAGAATTGCAGTATTGGGCTGTGTGAATCCAGCATGCCAGCCCTTAATTCAGGATCTGTGGGGAAGTCATGGGGTTCACGTATCAGACTTAGAGGTGGGAAAAGAGTACAAAGAGGAGGACTTACAACATCTCTGGCATCCTGATAAAAAGAGATCCTCAGGTGCTAAGGGGGATGGGAAGGCTACCAGTATGTGAGATGGCTACCTGGTCCTCTTTCAGAGGTATATTCCTCAGGTCTGCTGCATCAGTTAGACATCTGTGGAGAAACAATAAATCAGACATAGTCATATTGGCATAGCCAGTACTTACCTGCTCTTAAGGGCTCGTGTCTGCCTTTATAATCTCAGGACCCTTCAAGCTGAGCCAAGCACTCTTGCCTTCTATGATCCTTGATGCAGATTAAAGTTGAAGTCACTCTGTGACAGATTGTGCCATTGCGTTATTCAGAGCCCTTAAGTTAATCAAGAACATCCAGAGTCTCTTTCCTTGAAGCACCCAGATCAGGCTCTGATTCTCAGGAGGCCTGCTGGTTAGTTGGGTGCACTGTAGAGGTCTTGAGAATGATGCATCTTGTTCACCATTGCGTCTTCTGCTCTGTTGACTTAGACTCCTACTGTCTTTCATGTTAAATTTGATTAAACATGAGATTGGTGAATGCTGCAACTTGAAACTTTTGTTCCTTTTGGATCCTCCAAGCTCCTCCTCTTACTTGTCTTTCTTTGTTTTAGCCATTGCTCCTGTGTTACCATGGGAATTCAAGGCCTTGCCAAACTAATTGCTGATGTGGCCCCCAGTGCCATCCGTGAGAATGACATCAAGAGCTACTTTGGTCGCAAAGTGGCTATCGATGCCTCCATGAGCATTTACCAGTTCCTGATTGCTGTCCGTCAGGGCGGGGACGTGCTGCAGAACGAGGAGGGGGAGACCACCAGCCACCTGATGGGCATGTTCTACCGTACCATCCGCATGGTGGAAAATGGCATCAAGCCTGTGTATGTCTTCGATGGCAAACCACCACAGCTGAAGTCGGGCGAGCTGGCCAAGCGCAGTGAGAGGCGCGCTGAGGCTGAGAAGCAGCTGCAGCAGGCTCAGGAGGCCGGGATAGAGGAGGAGGTGGAAAAGTTCACCAAGCGGCTCGTGAAGGTCACTAAGCAACACAATGATGAGTGCAAGCACCTGCTGAGCCTCATGGGCATCCCATACCTTGATGCACCCAGCGAGGCAGAGGCCAGCTGTGCTGCCCTGGCAAAGGCTGGGAAAGTCTATGCCGCTGCCACGGAGGACATGGACTGCCTCACTTTTGGCAGCCCTGTGCTAATGCGACACTTAACTGCCAGTGAGGCCAAGAAGCTGCCCATCCAAGAGTTCCACCTGAGCCGCGTCCTGCAGGAGCTGGGTCTGAACCAGGAGCAGTTTGTGGATCTGTGCATCCTTCTGGGTAGCGACTACTGTGAGAGTATCCGTGGCATTGGGCCCAAGCGGGCTGTGGACCTCATCCAGAAGCATAAGAGCATTGAGGAGATCGTGAGGCGGCTGGATCCCAGCAAGTACCCTGTTCCAGAGAACTGGCTTCACAAGGAAGCCCAGCAGCTCTTCCTGGAGCCCGAAGTACTGGACCCAGAGTCTGTGGAGCTGAAGTGGAGTGAGCCAAATGAAGAAGAGTTGGTCAAATTTATGTGTGGTGAAAAGCAGTTTTCTGAGGAGCGAATTCGCAGTGGGGTCAAGCGGCTGAGTAAGAGCCGCCAGGGCAGCACCCAGGGACGCCTAGATGATTTCTTCAAGGTGACGGGTTCACTCTCCTCAGCTAAGCGCAAGGAGCCAGAACCCAAGGGACCTGCTAAGAAGAAAGCAAAGACTGGGGGAGCGGGGAAGTTCAGAAGGGGAAAATAAATGTGTCCTTCCCTCCACTGTCCCTTGACCCCAGGATATCTGTTTTGTACCCTCAGCTAGAGCACATCCCTCTCGTCCCTCGTCTTGAGGAGAGTTCATTGCTTCCCAGCGCCGCCCTTCAGAGCTTTTCCTCTCTTGACCCTGTGGCAGGAAGGCCATAGCACTGCTTTTCCTCACTTTTAGCTCAGGAAAGATGTCAGGCTCAAACCACTTCTCAGGTTAATGGACACTGTATCCATTGTTCTGTGCAGCAGTTTAAGGAAGAAGCAGGGAGAGAATGTGTGGAGATAATTTCCCGCTGGCCAGCTGGTAGAGGAGAGGTGACTAGAACATGACTGACTGCTGCTCTTTCTAATTTCACTGTGCCCTGAAAGACAGCCATCGGCCTGGGATTCGCTGATGAAAGAGCTGCAGTGAGAGACAAGCAGAGAGGAGTCTGGCTGACAACAGATTTAATACTGACTGGCTGTGTTTTGTGGGCAGAAATTTTGAACTTGCTGTCTGGTGAGTCCAGTAGTTTGCAGGGGAGTGAAAAGGCAGTGTTTAGGCTTTGGTTTGTAGTTTTTTGTTTTTGTTTTTCCTCTTCAGTGTTGGGAATTGAACCCAGGGTGAAGGCATTAAGTGTACCAATGACCTGTAGTGATGTTCTGATGGCCTTTCTGAGGCAATCAATTTAATTGAGGTTTTGGAAGAAGAAACTCTTGTTCGTGGGCTATTTCTGTTTTAAAAGATGTGAAGAGAAAAAAAATCAATAAAATTATAAAAATGACCAGAATGTGGCTTTCTGAATGTCTGAAAACACCCTGAGTGCTTTAGTTTCCTGTAGAATAAATATAATGGTCTTCTTTACCCTCAAATCCCCAATAGCCTGGAATTGCCCTGGTAACAAGTGGTTTGTTTATGAGTGACCACAAGGTGGCGCTGTACCCATGTAATGTGGCCACATCAGCTGTGGTGGCATCAGCCTTTTGTACTTCAGACTGAATAGCTTGACTGGATTTCACATGTTCCACCAGTCTGTGAGATTAAGGAGTCCCCTTGAATAGTCTTGTAATTTAGATAAACTATCTCGTAACATCCAGGCAATCTGATAGGCCACTTGTTAAACACTTGCCATTCAGACACCTTGTTCCACCAGGTGGTGGTGGCGCACACCTTTAGTCCCAGCGCTCAGATGGCAGAGACAGGTCAAGGCCACTCTGGTCTACAGAGCAAGTTCCAGGACAGCCAGGGCTACACAAATCCTGTCTTGACAAACCAATAAAACAGGTAACTAAAAGAAGCCTTGTTCTTATTGATATTTCAGGCGTTCAGGAAGAAAGTTTGTAAGTTTTTGAGTACTAGTACATTTAGGGTTCTCCGGAGAAACAGAACAGAATAGTTCTGTATATGCTAAAAGGGGATTCACTAGAGTGGCTTACAGGGTGTGGTCTAACAGTTGGTATCCAACAAAAAAAGCCAAGATTTCAATACTTTAGTCCACAAGGGATGTCTCAGCTGGTCTTCAGTCTACATGAAGAATCCCAAAGAAATAAGTTCTAATACCAGAGAAGGGCTATCAGCAAGAAGATGCGTGGGCACAAAGCAAACCATGTCCTTTTGTGTGGGCTGCCACTAGAAGGTGTAGCCCAGATTTAGGGTGAGTCTTCCTACCTTCACACAGGTTGGCCCAGCTGCTTGGGTTCTAATTGATTCCAGACGTGGTCAAGTTGATAAGCCATTATAACTGGTAAAGCTTAGTGGGGAACTAGCCTGTTTCAGTTCTGATCTCACAATTGTGTTATTAACAGTACATGACTAAGTTGAAAAGGCCTTGACAAATTGAGTAGAAGACTAATATGGGTTTTCAAGTCCTTTAAATTCTATACGGTGGGGGCAGGTGAGTATGTGAGGTGGCATGTGTGGAGGTCAAAGGGCAGCTTTCAGGGATCTTCCTCACTGCATGTTATGGAGGTCAAACTGAAGTTGTCAGGACTTTTACCTGCCATGTCTTTGCACAATGGTTTTCAGTTTCCCCTGGTCACCTTCGCCCCATCCCCCCTCTCCGACACACACACACACACACACACACACACACACACACACACACACACACACACAGGGTCTTACTATGTAGCGCTGGCTGGCCTGGAACTCAGTAGACCAGGAAACCTTGAATTCATAGTTTCCCAAATGAAGTCTTAGGTGAATGTAGAGACACTACACTTTATCCTGAGGGCAGAGCACTTAGTTTGTTCTCTGCCCTCAGCAGTTGATAAGTGGAACTGACTTTGCCAGATTAAATTTGAGGGTTTTTTTTCCCTCCATAATTTGATTCTAAACCTGCAGTGGCAATGAGCTAAGTGCCAAGGTTGCACTGCCGGAGTGCACTGGCCTTTAGGGGCTTGCACCCGGTGGTCGGCAAGCATTTAGAAGTCTGGCTTGCTTCTTCTAGATTAGTTCTAGAACTGCTTGGCCTTTTCTAAGTGTGCTGATTTGTGCTAGGCCCTGTGAATGTTCTGATGTTTCACTCAGCTGTTGAAATACAATGAAAAGGCAGTCTGACTGAGGCCATGAGAAACGTAAACAGGACTTATAGCTGCAACCATGCTGAAATTCAAAATAGGTTCAAAGGGAGAAATGACTCAAAATGGAAAGAAGGGCCAGAGGGTGAAGACTGACCATGACATCCATGAGATCCAGCAGGGGTACCACAGCAGTACAGTATCTCTACATATGGGTATTGGGAGGAAGCAGGCCTTATCACCCTTACATGGCGAGGCACAGTCCTGCCCAGATTATACAAGGGAACTGGCAGTGATTCATGTTCCCAAGGAATTGAGCTCACAGGTGAGAAGGGACTTAGCAGCACCATGAAGGAATCCTGTGTATATTTATGAGTGTTATATTCCTGCATGTTTAAATGTCTAAAGGGCCAGAAGGTCACAACTATCTGCCTTTGTCACTCCACTTTATTTTTCACTGAATCTGAAGCTTACCAACTTGCCTAACGTGGTTGGCCTTAGCAAGCTCCAAGAATACATCTCTGCTTTTGCTGGGTTATAGATCTCCATACCTGGCTTTTACATGGGTCCTGGGGATCTGAACTTAGGTCCCCATGCTTGGACAGGGACTGCTTTACCAGCTGAGCCAGCCCCCCTTCTCTGCACCAGGGTATCTGGTAGGCGTGTGCAGACAAGCAGCACAGATTTCAAATGAATAACAACACTCTTTTGGTCCAAATTAAATTTTATTTTTTAAGCTTCATCAGGATGTGGTAGCAACATTGGCACACACACATACTGACATTAGGCTCAATTAAGTGAAATGCCTGTGGCCAGGAAGTAGAAAGATGAAGGTAATAAAGACAGACATGGAAGCTAGAGTTAAGTTCACATATTCTGCCACTATCTACATGAGTAGAGGTAACTTTCCCTCTAACCCTGTTTTCTTATCCTGTCAGTGGATTTGAGATACCTCACTTTACCATTGTAACATTCTGAGTCTTGTCACTCCATGTCCCCTGTGGCTATGCAAAAACCACAGTGAAGGCTGAGAGAAGGCCACGGTGGTTCATATGCTCTGAAGACCTGGTCTTGGTACAACAGAGCTCACTGGTATTTGCTCAGACTGGCAGCTGAAGGCTCAAAGCCAGTGGGCTTGACAGACTGGTAGTGCCACATCCTTACCCCAGGTGGCAGGGAACGGGCATGGGGAGGGATCTGAACCTATCCTGGAGGGAAGGAGCTAATAAAGGTAGCACTCTTGAATTCTGATTTTTCCTATGCAACCTGCTTCAACAAGTTTTTTTTAGCAGAGTCAACCACTGGGAAAGATCTGAGCTTTTCTGCATCCTGCCTGTCTCATCCCTTAACGCCCTCATCTTGACCACTTGCCATTTCTCCACAAACATGCGATGCGCTTTGCCTTCAGGGCTGAGGGTTTCTAATTCCAGACAGGTGGTTAGCATGCTTCCAGTATAATCTCTTGAGCAGACAACGAAATAATGCCCATGGGTTTGGGGAACAAGAGCATGAAAGTGGGTGTGCAGGTTAGGTCTCTCCAGGCATGTTCCTACGTTCTCTGGAATGTATCTTTTACAGACCAGGATATTACAAAACCCTATCTTATTGTCAGAATTTCTATCTGGCATCCAGTAGAATAAGACACTTGAACAAGTAGACAGGAGCTGCCTAGCTGCAGCAGTGACGTTCACAGACCTCAGTGTTTCTAGCCTTCCTGTTTGTGACAGACATGTAACTGTGCTGTACAGTGTTGGAACATGACAGAGGGAACAGGGATTCTGGGTCTGCTCGGAGCCCTGACACTGAGGAAAGCCTCAACAGCATCAACTTTTGTTGATGGCTGTTTTGTTGAATTTAGAATTACAGGCTGGGGAGCAAAGGGAAACTATGGGAGTCTCGCTCAGTAGGAGGAAAGACCTCATTCTTTGTTTATGTATTCCTTGGGGACTGATTAGAAGAGATGAATCAGTAGAGTTTTAAAGGCCAGTAACTCTGCCATCCACTCTGTCAGGAGCTAAGATCTACTGTTCTCTCTGGAACCTGGATGGAATGAGACTCAAGAACTACGTGTGCCAGGATCTTCCAGGGCCAAATGCCTCCCAAACCACAATCCTGACCTTTGCCCTGCCTGCTTCTGAAACTGAAAAACAGCTTCTCCCAGCAGCCCGAGGCAAGACATGGTCACACCCAGCCTTCAGCAGCAAGCTGAGCCCCTGGGCAGGGAGCAGTGCCAGGCCTCAGAATTCTATGCATGAATGCCCTCTTTCTAGATCTTGTTCCAAGGGGTCACACTGTTCTTCAGAGACTAACAAGGAGAGTGGAGAGTCAAATACCCAGTGAGATGGGCTCATACTTTACAGGAGGGGATATCTAGTGTGGGGTCCTTACTTCATGCAGGGCTCTGTAGGTGCCACCATTTGCCCCTGCTGAAGTAGAAGACAACAACTTGCATCCCTGCCCTGACAGTTCTCTCCTCCCAGAAGGCAAAGGGGGCAGGTGTGAGTACAAATATCTATGTTCCCTAACCTTTTAAACATTAGATTCATAGTGGCATTGTCCCTCAAACTCCTGCTTTGACTCCAGTTGTCCTCTTCCTCCTTCATATGCTGCTATTGGTGAAGGTAAGCATCCAACCAGAGCTGCCCTGACTCCTTCAGTGAGCTGTAGGGACAATAGGAGCAGACAGTGAGGGAGGCTGAGCCACAGCCTGCAGCTTCCCCTTCCCCTCAGAGGCTTTACTCCCTTGCTTAGAGGAAGTTGGCCTGATGATGCCATTGCTGATAACCAGGAACCCTTCCTGTGGCTCCCCACCCCGCTCCATGCCACGTGCCCATCGTCATGCCTCTCCTCCCCACTGCCAGCTCCCAGACCCATACTCACGAAACAATGTCCGCGAAGGCTGTGAACAGGGGCTTGCACTCATACTTGACGCCGTGCTTGGCGCACAGGGATTGTACCAGGGGTGCCACCTTGTGGTAGTTGTGTCGAGGCATGGCGGGGAAGAGGCTTTAGGGACAGCACAGTAGTTAGTGGCTTCTGCTTCTCTACCCATTCTCCCCCACCCCACCCCTGCTTCCTAGGTCTCCCTACTCACTGGTGTTCAATCTGGAAATTGAGGTGGCCACTGAACCAGTTGTTGAAGGCTGATTCATGAACATTGCAGGTTGCCTGCAGCTGGAGGAAAAAGTCAAGGGAGGGCAAGTCTCCATGTCAGAGCGCTCGGTCTTCCCTAGGGAGGCTGTGTGGATCTACCTCCTATCTCCGGTCATCCCCTCAGTGGGAGAAGTCTCAAGCTAACAAGGTTTGTTTGAGGGAACAACTGTGGCTATTTCCCACCCTTTGCAGCAGCTGTGGCATGTCCAGGTCTTCCAAGTGACTGTCCCTTACCTGGGTGGAGACCCAGTCCACATTCTGGTCATGGTCAACGTGCATGGGGATGTGGTTCATCTGTGTCACCCACACAAACCAGTTGCTTTCCAGGAACCTGCGGAATGTGGCATATGGCCATAAACAGCACAAGCAGAGCATGGGGTTCTTATTCCCCAGCTGCAACACCAGCCTGTGACTCTCCCAAGCCAATGCCCCAGTGACCCCCAAGGCCCAGCACGGCCCCCAGACCCATCCACCACCTGTACTTTCCCTGCCAACCACTACATTCCATGACATGCCCATACCTGACAAGGAAGAAAAGCCCCAGTAAGCCTTTCAGCCCCAGCAGGGGCATGTAAGCGAAGAAGACACGGGCATAGAAGCTGAGCATCCAGGCCAAGTCCTGCAGTGGGAGAGTGGTACTGTCCCAGCAGCTTGGGCTCCTTTCCCTCCCATCTCCGCCTGTGGCAGTCACCACTTCTTTCCTGGTGTGGGTGTCTGGCACTCAGTGATCCTCAGCTCCTCTTAGCTGCCTGACCTCAACATCTAACGCCACCTCTTCTGTTCCCAGTGCACCCCAGCCCCCTGCCTGTCCCTTCACAAAGGTCCCCCCAGTCTCCTTGGTGACAACATCTTCTTACCCTGTCCAAATGCTATCAGAGGAACGACCAAGGCTCCATCTATGCCACTGTACTGATTGAAGCTCCAGGTCCTTTTCTGCAGTGAACCAAGCCCTATACTCTTCCCCCAATACTTGAGTCCTCTACACTGAGACCAATAATCCAAGCTCATGCCTCAGTTCCCAGCTTGTCTCCTCAGAGCCTGTCTTCCCCATGCCCTATATCTGAGACCAGCTGGAAAAGCAGACCCAGCCAGATGCCTTTTAAAGATCCCCATAGCCCCTTCGGACTGCATGTCTTTTCTTGGGTCTATCACTTTCAGCTTCATCCTACATTCCTGGAGAGTAGGGACCATCCACTGTCTCTCCCTCGTTGCTCTCTGTGGTTCCTGGAGTGCTGTGCAGCTTGGGAACCCTAGGAGACCAGCTGCATGAAGCCTGGCACGTGAGGCAGAGCACCGGTGAGCCCGAGCCATTTCATCTCATCCAGGGAAGATCCTCTCTCCCTGGTTCTATCTTACTCTGTCAGGCTTGGAGTCAGTCTTCATGCTCCACAAAGCACGCCTTTCCCTATGCAGTACCAGAGAACCTGGCGCACAGGACTTGTGAGCCAGGGATACTCACCACCCATTTCTTCCGCTGAACAACAAAATAGAAAATATACCACTGGAAGAAGAGAGGCAACAAGGCTGGAGGTCCGACTGGGGAGGAAAAGGATACAGAGAAGGAGTGAGCAGCCAGGAGTCAGAAAGGGCTGCTATGGTGAGATGACCCCCAGCATAGGACTGCCTCCTGTCACCCCCTAGTTGCCTCACCACTCCCATCAACCACAAGCTATGGGCACTTGGGTAGGAACATAAGCCTAGAGAAGGCCACCTCTGCAGGATTCCAGGGAAGTTGAGGGCTGGGAGCAGTATCCCTTCCTCCTGGAGGGGGGCATGTGGGAGCTTACGCTGCAAGCATGGAATGCACTCTACTCCCGGGCCTTTAAAAGGGCACATTAATACTCCTACAGTGCCTGGACCACAGCCCTGCCCCCACAGTCCTGTCACATTCTTACTGCTCCACCATGTAGGTCAAAGGGCAGGGGAAGGACTCTGTTGACCCGTCACAGTCTGAGGAACACCTGATGGTATCCCAACCACTGCACGACAGTCCCCACCCATAGCTTCTTCATCTTGTTATGCCACAGAATCTAAAATTCTTTTCTCTCCTTCCCTCCCGACATCTCTACAACGTGTATGTGTGAGTGTGCGCCATAGTGCACACGTTGAGGTCAGAGGTCAACTTTACACAAGTTGCTTCCTCTCCTTCCAACCCTGTCAGGCTTTACCAGCTAAGCCATCTCATGGACCTTCCATCTTTATTTTCTGAGACAGTCTCTCACTAAATATGAAGCTATTTGGGCTGACAAATGAGTTTCGGGGATCTGCCCAACCCTGTGCCTCTCACACCCTTCCCAGTGCTGGGGTTACAGGTGCGTGCTATCACCCCTGGGTTATTATTATTGTTATTATTATTTTTGTGGGTTTTAGAAATCTAAAATCAGGTCACGCTTGCATAACCAGGCCTTTACTAACTGAGCCATCTCCCCAGACCTAAAATTACTTCTTATGGAAGTCTTTACTCAACCTTTCTGCCATGTTCAGCTTTTTCTAGAAGGGAGAGTTAGCAATAAGCAGTTAGATAAATTCCTCCAATTCTTCCCGGGTCTCCCTTTAAAAACTTGAAATAGATACAGGTGCCAAGTTTAAAGCCAGCCTGAGCTACACAAACCCCTCTCCCAAAAAAAAAAAAAAAAAAAAAAAAAAAAAAAAAAAAAAGCCCTCAACACTCATTAAAAGTACCCCCAAACTGGTCCCCAAAACTTGAGGTCTTAAAGGAATTTTAAGGCCTAAATTCGGGCAGTACACAGCAGGCTTTTAAAGTAGGGAGTATATAACCAAAATGTCTTCTGCTCAGTTGCCAAACAAATCTCTTCTCAGACCCCACTGCCCAAGGAGTCATTCTAACTGACCCCACCTTTGTATGACTAGGTTTAAGACAAGGCTTAACACTAAACCCTGTTGACCACTCAGTTTCTTCCTGGAAGAAAGGAAAAGTGGAGGATTGAGTTTGTTCCGGAACACCATTGACCGTCGAAGCATAGCCCGTTGACTTTACTCAGGGGGAAAGGCCATCTGCTCCCAGGCTGGAGTATCCACAGACAGTACTTCCTCCTAGGCCTGTCCTAGGGGAGCCCTCTCCTCCTGTGGGCCCTACCCGTGGCTGACACTCACTCAGGAAGAAGTACTTGTGCTGATGGTTGTACGGCATGTACTTCTTCTTTTCCTTCCCAAGCTGTGAAGAAACAAATGCAAGTCAGCAGCAGAGACCAGACACCCATTTCTCCCCCCCACCCCACCCCCGAGCCGCCAGCTTTCCCCGCGCTGACACCAAGGCCTACTTCCAGAACCTTTAGCTGCTGCTGTCATTGAAAGGCTCTGACAGACCTAGTGCCTGGAGCAAGTGGCCGGCCCTGGATGGTGACCTATATGACTACCATGACAAGGAACACACAAGAATGTACACTAAGCAGTCTACAGAATTCCTGATGGCTATCTAAGTCTCTGTCACATGGCTTCCAGGCCCAACCCCCTCCTGCTTCTGGTACTCTTTGGACCTCAGAGTCTCCACGGAAAAATATTTTTGCCCCTATAGAGGAAGCCTGGTCTTTCCATCACAATCTTTTGGATTCTTCTTTTTATTTAAAAAAAAAAAAAAAAAATCTTATGTATATGGGTGTTTTGCCTGCATGTATGTCTATGGGCCAAGTGCATGCAATACTTGTGGAGGCCAGAAGAGGGCAGCAGACCAACTGGAGTTACAGATAGTTGTGAGCTCCCAACTGGGTCCAGAGAATCAAACAAAAATCATCTGGAAGAGAAGCCAGTTCTTTTAACCACTGAGACATCTCTCCAGTCTCTCTTATAGACTCTTCAACATAAATTTCATAAGTCCCCTTGAAAGTTTAGTAATATATGTAGAAAGATTACCCCGAACAACCCAGCAATCTGAGGGTTTTGGCAAAGCTTTGCCCAGTGGGTAGGTTGTTTTAGTTTTGGTGACCTCAATCCAGAGCACATTCTGAGTTATCTTCACACTTATCCACAGCCATGCCTATAAATCATTCATCAAAACTGTGTTCTGTGCAGGTCGATTTGGCTAGCTGAGGCAATCTTTCTACATTCATGGAGTCATTAACAAGACCTGGCGTGAGGGTACACCACTATTCATTGTTTGAGGTGCTGAGAGTACAGAGGTGAACAGTAGGGAAATTCTTATCCACGTGGATCTTATAATCTGAGGAGGTGAAGTCAATAATAAACTTGGTAGTTCAAGATCATTTACAGATTACAGATGGGAGAGCAGGACAGACAGTGAACAGGACAGACAGAAAGGCAGCAGCTTGAGATGCTCAGGCCTGCCTCCCTTGGGCCCTGAATAATGAGGAGTGGCAGGTATGCACAAATCCAGAGAAAGCAGTCAAAACACAGGGCGGAGCCAGAACCAAAGCTCTCACGGCCCACTACACCAGAAAGCTAGGGAAGGCCAGGGTACTCAGACCCTCAGGAAGCCATGCCTCCACCTACTCAGTACTGCAGGCAGGCCTTGGATATGGCCTGCTCTGTGTTTTTGTGGGTGGTGGCTTTGCCCAGAGGTGCAGAAGTGAACAGCACATGCAGTTACAGGGGAAAATGAAGCTGGAGATGGGTCAAGCTAAGCGCTACCGTGCGGGTACGGTGCAGCGTGGTTTGTTTCCCGGGGGTTCACATGCTGCATGCTTGGTCACCAGTGCAGTGATGTCAAGAGGCACAGCTTGCTGCAAGTCACTGAAATCACCCTCTGAAGG
This sequence comes from Uromys caudimaculatus, assembly GCA_028551405.1. Taxonomy (NCBI): domain Eukaryota; kingdom Metazoa; phylum Chordata; class Mammalia; order Rodentia; family Muridae; genus Uromys; species Uromys caudimaculatus. The sequence continues at coordinate 47,578,055 of CM052703.1, forward strand.
GATTCCTATGATTCCAGTGGATCCTTAGTGAGTTCCCCCTTGAGAGTGATTGTTTAAAGACTAATCTGGCTTCTGTCTCACCCCAACTGCTTTCACAGTCACTCCCGCCAGTGTCTGACATCTCTCACAGGGCTCTTCCTAGGGGCAAACTGATGGGCTAGTCCATCTTCAACTTTCAGTCTCTGAGAACAATAAACTAAGCAGATATGTTTTCTTTATAAATTACCCAGCCTTGGGTATTTTATTATAGCAACACAAAGAAGACAGTTATCAGATAGAGGGGCCACTGAAGCTGGATAATTTGATGGGATTAGCATATAATCTGGAGACAGGTAAAGAAGTCACACAACATTAACCAAGGAGATTCCATAGAAGCAAAGCACCCCTCTTGGTTGGTGGAGTGAGCGGAGACTGCTATGGGAAAGAGCCCTGTCCGCTGCTACCCCCTTAGACAGTGATCAAGTACATTATGGTCTGCCCACGGTGCTTAGACTCTCAGAGTTCCGAGGGTTAAGAGCAAAGTGTTTCCTGTACCACTTTGTTCTCCAAGAGAGTTAGGAGGCATTGGGCAGATGGCACTAAGCCAGAGCATCACTAGGTAAACTGTCCCCAGAGAGACCAAACCAATCCTCCTACATTCATTCATTCTCACGTTCTGTCTCTGTGGGGGTGAGGAAGAGAGGAGTACGCATGTGTGCAGGTGTTTTTGCCCATGCATGTGAAGACCAGAGGTCAGCTCTGGGTGTCTCTATTGCTCTCTGTTTCTTGGGCTGGAATCTCTCACTGAACCTGAAGCTCACCTTTTTTTTTTTTTTCTTTTTTTGCTAGACTGGCCAGTGAAGCCTCAGGACGTGCTAATCTTCACACTGTCTTCTATATCTGGTGTTGAGGTTAGTCGCGGCTTCTGGGTGCTCAGGTGCTTAAGAGCCAATCCTAGGTCTTCATGCTTGCCTGGCATGATCCATCTCCCTAGCCCCTACTCTCTCTTTCTGATGTTTGTGGACTACAGTTTCTTGAAAGCCACAGTACCAAGAACCAGCAAAGGCCTTCCTTTCCTTAAATCATCTCTGGGGACAAGAGAAGTGCTTAGCGTTCAGTGTTCCTCCTGATGAGCAGTCTGCCCTGTTTCGGAATGACACAGGCCAGTTCCCTACTGTGCATTGCTGACGGGGCAAAAAGGGAACACACAGAACAGACCAGCAGAGGCCAGCACTTGGGAACTGTGAAAATGGGAGCTTTAGGGACAGATGGAGCCCAAGTCTCAAGTTCTGAGTGCCCTGTGCCAGCGGAGCCAGAGCTGCCAAGGCTCTTCCACGGTGGGTTTCAGCCAGAGAGCACAGGGCAGCCAGACAACCTTAAACTCGTGCCTGAAAAAGAACTGTGTTCAACAGTTTAATTCAAACAGCTGCCATTAGGTGGGGGGAGGGGAACGGGCAAAGCTCCGGGAGGGTCTTTTATTAACCCTTTAAGGAACTCTGTTGGGCATTCGGAACTTTCTACTGCTTGTGCCAGGCCGATTCACCAACACCCCACCCGGGGGCGCTCTTCCTTCAGCTTACAGCCTCAGCTGACTATTCAGAGCCAATGCTGATCACGCTGGAAGACAGGCTGGACTCAAGAGGGAGGGAGAAAGTACTGCTGTATTCACAGAGATGGTTCCAGGTGTCTACAGATGTTCACGTCCCCTGTTGTAAGTGGTATCCTACTTGCAGTAACTGACCCATGTCTTCCTAGCCCTGCAGGCTGGGAGATGAGCCCCCCCCCCCCCCCATAGGTCTTGCTATATAACCCAGGTTAGCTTCAAACTCTTACTCCTCCTGCTTTCACTTCCTGTGGGCCGGAATCACAGGTATGCGCCACCATGCCTGGCTTCGTTTCTTCCCTCCACCCGATCTTTCTTTCTTTTTGGTGTTGTGTATGGAACCCAGGGCTTCCCCCAAGCCAGGCAAATGCTCTACCATTGGGCTGTACTCAGCATATCCTCTCCAGATTGCTTTTCCTGATACAATGTAAACACTATGTAAAAATAGTTATTATAATGTGTTATTTAGGAACTAATAATCAAGAAGAGTCTAGAGCCAGGGGGTGAGACGCGTCCCTGAGAGGGCTCAGGGAGTAAAGCACTTTTGAGGAAGCTGATGACCCGAGCTCAAGCCCAGAGCCCAAGGAAAGGTAAAACTGTCTCCACTAAGCTGGCCTCTGACATGCGCTCTCACATAATATAAAATGTAGGGCTGGAGAGATGGCTCAGCTGTTAAATGCTAGGCTCATAACCACAAATAAAGTAAAGTTGAAAATCCCAATAGGCTTGTTGGGTAAAGGTATTTGTCATGCAAGCCTGGTGACTTGAGTTCCATCCCTAAGACCCACATAAAGGTGGAAGGAGAGAAGTGACTCCATAAAAGTTATCCTCTGACCTCCACATGTGTGCCATGGCACATGTGCCCACACACAATAATAATAAATTAGCCGGGCAGTGGTGGCGCACGTCTTTAATCCCAGCACTTGGGAGACAGAGGCAGGCGGATTTCTGAGTTCGAGGACAGCCTGGTCTACAGAGTGAGTTCCAGGACAGCCAGGGCTACACAGAGAAACCCTGTCTCGAAAAAAAAAAAAAAAAAAAATTAAAACCAGCCTGTACATGTTCAGGATGGGTGTGATTTTTTTTTTCTGAATATCTGCTTAAATCCACTGATGTAGAATCTAAGTTTACAGAAGTCAGCCGTATTCAGAAGGAGTGTTCTGGGCACTGATATCAGACATGTGAGACAGTGAAGTCCTAGGCAAGACAGGCTGTGCCATAGCAGGGTATCCGATGTAAGAAACAGAAATGCCAAGTGCACGGAGGTGCCTTCTTGGAGCAGAGGTGCCAAACAGCACCCAAAGAGGTATCTTAGTCACCTTCAAAGATAAGCAGTAGCTTGCATAGACTCCCCTGTAAGCCACTGAATCCTTTTCAGAGTGGGGTAGTTTTGTGTAGTAACTGTTTGCTGACTGATTGGTCTTGAACAGTCCTGGTTTATCTGCCCTCCACAACTTCCACAAAGCAAGAGCCCTGCAGCTTAGCCTCTGATGTCCTACCTTTCTGATAACAGCAAACAAGCACTTTCCCTTCAGCCTGTAGAACAGGCTACTCCCTTCCCCTCTGCACTGACACCCAGCTCACCTCCACAGAAAGGACCTTTCCCAAGGCGAAGAAGAGGGGATGCATGTTGATATCGGGGTCTTTGCCGAAGCAGTTGGGCTTGGCGTGGTGCTGGAAGTGCATGTGGTTCCACCAGCTGGCCGGAGCTCCCTACAGAGAACCACAGATGAAAGCCCAGTGTGAGTACCCACACGACGGCTCACAACTGTCTATGACTCTAGTACCAGGGGATCTGGTGCCCTTGCTTATGGCATACAGACATACACGCAAGATAGGTACCCGTGCACATAAAATAAATAAATAATTTTTTAAAAGAAAGAAAACCCAGGGTCATGAGCACGTCTTCCACCCTCTGGCAACCGTGAATGACTGGGGTTTAGGGGAACCCTATAATCTCATTGACCTTCAGGTGGCCAATCACAAAATGTTGTAGCAGGCGATTCCATGTTGGGGTGCTGAAGACTGACAGATGCCCAAAGTCATGCTGTAGCCAGCCTGCCTGGGTCTGAAAGAGAAAGATTAGTGCTCAGGGCAGCCCGTGCCAGCTAGGGTCCTTCTCACAGACCTTGGCAACCCCTTCAGCTTCTCCATACTGGATTGCTGCAATACCTCAAGGAGCACATTGAGATAAGCCATGGGACCCAGGTCCCAATCCCTCTTGGCCCCCGAGTCATATGTAAGCTGAAGCAGACCACACTCCCTTCTTTCCTCTGAAGTGCCATGACTTAGGACAGACTGACATTCAGAATACAGACTGTTAGTCCAAATCCTGGTCCTAGACCATGATTGGCTTGTACCATGCTGGGTAACATCAATGGTGGGGAGGGAGCCAACCATTGGTTCTTGGCATACATGAACTGTGGTAGACCCTGAACCTGAAATGTCAGAGAACAAACTATACAGGAAGACGAGGAAGAGAAGCTGAAGAGGCTGTGATTGGACCAAAATAAGCACATGACTAAAAAGCAGGTGAAAGTCACACACTACAGAATGTGTGTTCTCTCCCGGGGCCAAGTCTCCCAGGAAGGATTCTTGGCCTTGATGTTTTCACTAGGAATTCCAAGAATGACCAGGCAAAGGCACTCACCTGAACTGTACCGAGCAGTACTGCACAGAGGATGAAGGGCACCAAGGAAGTTCCAAAGATCCAAAGAGTGAGCCAGGCAGCCACATCCAGCAGCAGGATGTGTAGCAGGTAGGCCAGGAAGAAGAACTGGTTGGCCTTCATGAGGCCCATTCGCTCCACTGTGGCCCGCAGCTCCCGGAATTCATAAATTAGCGCTTTCTGTGGGAGACTGGGGTTACAATTCTTCTCAGTGGCACCCCAACCCTTGAAGAGAACCTCCCGTGGAGGTAGCTGTGGGAAGTCCACAGTCTTTGACAAAGATACCCTGATGGGGAAGGAGGATAGGACAAGCTCCTATAAATGGCATCAGGTCTGGCAGTTAAACAGATTTAATTTGGGTCTTCACTGTGTGATCTCTGGTTCTGCAGCTTAAACTCTCGGAGCCTGTTTTCTTAATGTGTACATATGTAAAGATTATTTTATGAGTTTACATTGGTACATGATGCTCAGTAAATAGGTCTGCTGTCAGTGATGGAAATACTGATGATGGGAGCACTGGTGATGGGAACACTACTGATGGGAGCACTACTGATGGGAGAACTGGTGATGGGAACACTGGTGATGGGAACACTGATGGGAGCACTGGTGATGGGAACACTGGTGATGGGAACACTGATGGGAGCACTGGTGATGGGAACACTGGTGATGGGAACACTGATGGGAGCACTGGTGATGGGAGCACTGATGGGAGCTCTGGTGATGGGAGCACTGGTGATGGGAGCACTGGTGATGGGAGCACTACTGATGGGAGCATTTCTGATGGGAGTACCAGTGATGAGAGCATTGGTGGTGGTAGCATTGGAAGAAACATAGATTCCTGCTCCAGTGGGCTTATTACCCCATGACTACTCAAGACTCCCAAGAACTGTCACCTGTGGTCCTATGAAGGCATTTGCCCCCTCTCCCTCCACAACTAAGTCTCCAAACAGCAAATATGGCCTCTCACATTCTTGGTGGGTTCAAAACTGGGCTGCTCTGGAGCCAGCTCTCCAATCAGAAGAGAGTTCATATACTTTTTCACAAGGTCCTTGTTGAGGTGGAATGCCACAAAAGGATCCTGCAAGTACAGGGAGAAGACAGTGAGGACCCCTGCCCCCTAGGCTCCCAAGGGCCTCACATCAACAACCATCCTTGGGGCCAAGAAGGTTTGCATCAACGCTGATGCAAAGGCTGCCTCCTTCTGGCTACTGCACTTCCAGCTGTCTGTAAGCCCCAAATTACCCTGCATTTGGGTTGCTACTGAAAGGGCACTTCACCAAATATCTCCCCTGGATGCCACACGGAAAGACCTGATGGAGCTGGCCTTCATGTCTATAGACACTCCGTGTAGGAATTTAGCACAGGAGAGAAGCAGCTTGCAGGAATAGGTGGGGCTACGAGGCTTTTGTTCCTATAGTACTTTCAACAAGTCCTTTTCTTTCTTAGCTAGCTTCTTTATAACTCTTCACATTTCTTCCTCTTTTGGGCAGGGTTCCCTATTTCCCCCAACACTCTGACCATTCTCTGCTCCGGAGTAATTAATATGGGTTATACAAGGTGGATGGGAGGGTCTTAGGGAAAGAGGCTGTAGGCGGAGGTGGAGTCCGTGGGCAGTGGCACCACACATCCAGACCAATCGCTGTCCTTGCCATGAAGTCCTAGGCCCCCAAGTCACACTGAATGGGAAGCCTAGACAGTGCGGGTCTGCTCCATCTGTTCATGAATTGGTATAGGAATGCACTGCTGTTTGGACTCTGCAGTGGTTACTTCTAGTGACTGGCTCATTCTAGACCAGGCTGGTTTTTAATCCGAGTGCCCTCCACCTCTAACTTCAAGAGCGACTTAATAGGAATCCTGGTGACCCCGGGAGCACGTTAGACTGGCAGACAAGCAATAAGAGGTAGGAGGGATGGCATTAGGTAGTTAGAAGGCAGATGGACCCAAATATAGGGATCCAACAGTTGGCAATCCTGTCAAAGAATGCTCTGCCCCAACTTTAGGGTCCAAAGGAGTAAGTCATTCCTAGTCCGACCCTCGGATCTGAGGGAGGATATGGTCTATAAAGAGAAAACAGGGCCACTAGACAGAGGCTGGGGGCGCACGACTCTGCCTTAAGTAAGCTACAACGGAAAAGGGACGCGATCCCGCGAAGTGTCTAATCACGCGGGAGCCCTATTCCTGGAATAGTTGGAGACCTCCCTGGCCTATCGCCAAGTGACTTCACACTAAGAATCCGAGGACAGTTTTACGATTCCAACCACAAGCTTTCTTGGACTCCGGCAGGTTCATTACCCTATCCTCCGGGCTTCACAATGTACAGGTGGTGCCAAAGCACCAGATTCTCAGTGTCACCCCTATCGCGAGCGGTCCTCTCCCACTCCCTTCCCGCTCCGAATCCCAAGTTGGGGCCAGCTTCTCTAAGTCAGACAAGGCTGTGTTCACCCTCCCAGCCCTGCAGACAGGACGTAACTCCCACTCTCTGCTCAGATGCCTCCTCCCACCACCCGAGGCTGCAAACACCGCTGTTCGGGTGCCTGAAAAGCTCACTCCCTTCTATCCCAGCTCCGGATCCAACCCATGCTTGAGACTCCAGAGGCAAAGCACGGACGTGCAGCCAGCCCTTTGTTTGAGAGTGCTTGTCTCTGGCCACCGTCTACAGCTCCGGTGTCTCCGGCGCTTGCATCCTGGGTTCAGAGGCCTCTCACTCTTCCAATGTCCCGCCCGGGGGTGCTGACGCGCCTATTGTCCACTCTCACCGTGGCATCCTGACCCGCGTAGTGGCTGATGACCCGGGAGCCGCCCGGGTGGCGGCGGCAGAAGTCGCTGATGTCGTACACCTTCCGGTCGATCACGAGCCATCGCTCCTTCTCCCTCCCGGAGCGCTGCGCCACCTCCTCCCAAGTAAAGTAGCGCGTTTGGCGGAGCTGAGCGGAGGCCGGGACAGGGGTCGGCACCGGGTCGGGAGCCATAGCAAGCCTAGCCGGGGAATCCGGAGCCGAAGAGGCGCGCACTCGGGGCCGCGGGGCAGCGCACGCCAGCGAACTAGGCGAGCGTCGTGCTGCCGCGAGCGCGCGCCCGGAGACCGCCGTTCGCGCGCAGGGTTTTCAGCACCCTTGGCGCGGACCCCGGGCCCTGCGGCGCGCGCTCCCATTGGCTGAGCCGAGTGGCGTGGGCCACGAGCTCCGCCTCTCTCGGGCCAGCAAGGACCGACTCCCCCCTCCCCGGGAGAGATTCCGGGTACAGCCAGCGGCAGAGACGCGCCCCCTCGCGGGTTCCTGAAAGTGGTCTCCAGGCTATTCTGCTTCTGTATGGGGTTTGACTGAGCGTGGTAGGGACTGACAGGCTAACGGTTCCTGTGGGTGCGTCCCAGCTTGCTGTAGCTAAGGCAGAGGCCCCAAGTGCGTGTAGAAGCTTGGTGTGGAAGTATAGAAGAGAAAATGGTTTCGAGGCAGGTTCTCATGTAGCTCAGGCTGGCCCTGACTCACTGTGTAGCTGAGAATGACTTTGAACCTCTGACTCTCCCCGAGTTCTGGGTTTACAGGCATGGGTTACTATGTCCTGTTTATGCAGCACATTGTTTGGACTAAGGCAAACGTTCTATCAATTTCCTGCCCCAAGGAAACATGTGACAAATTAAACACAGCAGCTTTAACAAAGGAAACAGCACCCTGACCCATTAGATGTTCAGAGATCCCCTTCCTAGCAAGGTGGGCAGTTAGCATGTGTGGAAAGAAAGGAGACTGACATAAAGAAACAGACTGACTGGCTACAGTTCCAGGCTTTTGCTCACGTGAGTTTGAGCAGTCAGAGCCCAAGGCTAACAGGAGGCTTGTCTGCTAAGATTGGCCAACGCTTTTGACTTACGAGAACATAGTCCTTAGAACTTGGAGATGTGTCCATGTGATAAAGATCCTTGACATCTAGCCTGAATACTTGAGTTCAATCCCAGAGACCCACATGGTAGAAGGAGAAAACCAATTCCTACAAGTTGTCCTCTGACCTCCAAGCACACTCACATACCTACAAAATGGAAGAGGAGGACTTAGGATAGCAACAGATGGAGGGAAATAAAGCTTTCTTGATGACAGTGGAGCCCTGACCTATGATCTTGGGAAAGCTGTGTGTGTCTAGGGTGCCTACAACTTCAGGAGGCAAAGTCTTTGGTCACCTTTACTCATTGGTAAAACAGGGATAATTGCAGGAGTCTGCGGATCTTAATCTGCAATGTGTGTCCGTGCGTGCATGTGCGTGTGTGTTCCCATGCTCATGCACAGGTATACATGTATGTGTGTAGGTCAGAAAACAATCACAGGAATGCCTCCTTTGAGACAAGGTCTCTGACTGGCTTGAAGCTTACCAGCTTGGCTAGACGTGCTTGGCCACTGATCCCAGAGGACCCTATTTCCATCTCTCCAGTGCTGAGATTCCAAGCACTTTGCCACTATGTCTAACGTGGGTTCTGCAGATCAAACTCAGGACCTCACGTTTTAAAAGGAAAATGCAAGCACTTTACCAAGTAAGCCATCTTCGAAGACCCAAGGAATCCTTTGGAATAGAGTGATGTGGGTCTAAGATTTCAGGCTCTGAAGTTTTGCTGTATGCAAGTTCCTTCCAATGGAGCTAAAGGTCAGCCTTTTTCTGATGTTATTTTTAAAAAGTGACTGTCTCCAGGCTCTAGGTCGTGTAAGGTCTGGGTGCTACTAGTTGCTGGGTCTCAAAGTATTGCTTGTACCTGGAAAAAATATGCTGTGGCATTGGTACCATATGACCTGTGTGACAGTTTATAGTAATTCTGTTATCAGGAGATGGCTTTCAGCCCTTATTTCAGTCCTTATTGTTTTCCTGTGAGAGTTGGCATGATTATCATCAGGAGCATTAATTAAGATAATTCAGCTGACTCAGTTAGCTTTGTCTAATAGCCTTGGTTTGTGATTCCTTAAGCCATTTTGCAACTTGCTTAGTGAAAGTGAGTCTTGCTCATTTGCTGTTGATGTCTTCAGGAATTCTCCATCAAGGTAAACACTATTTCTAATAACCTTTGAATAAAGAAGAAAAATAAAGGTTGACGAAATGGCTCAGTCAGTAATGGCACCCACCGAGAGGGCTGACAACCTGAGTTCCATCTCTGGAACCCATGTAGTGAGGTGAGAACCGACTCTTGTTAATTATACTCTGGCCTCCACATAGGCATCTTGGCCTACCTACCTATACACACACACACACACACACACACACACAGAGAGAGAGAGAGAGAGAGAGAGAGAGAGAGAGAGAGAGAGACACACACACACACAAACTAAAATGTGGTAGTAATAATAATAATAATAATAATAATAATAATAATGCTAGCTCCATGACTCAGGAGAAGAAGGTGCCTGATGCATAACCAGTGAACTGAATTGGATCCCTGGGACCCACAAGATGGAAGGAGAGTACTGACTTCCACAAGTTTGTCCTCTAACCCACATGTGTAATTCATGGCACACTTATACACACACATACACATGTAAATAAATAAATACATAATAAAATAATGCAATTTTAAAAGATATTTAAAGACCAAAATAAAAATGAAGAAAGGGCAGCCTTGCCTTCTTTGTATGTAGTTTTAACATTTACTATTTCTAGTGATTTTAGTTCCATATTGTGTTTTGTTGTTATTTTCGTCCCTGGGGACAGTAGCCTGGCTGATCTGTGATGAACAGATTAGCTTCGAAGCTGCAATAATTGCCCTGCTTTGCCCTCCCAAGTGCTGTAATCATGGCAGGCACCACTGTGTTTCACTGGTTTATTAACTAGGATTATCCAGTTTTAGTGGCCACAATTGTCAGGAGACACTAGGACACACGTAATCATGAAGTTTGTATCACAGCCTCAAAGTGGTTTCCACCAGCAATGGTGAATCTAGCAGTCTTTGTTTCTAGAATGAAGCGTGTGCTTCTTCGCAGCACAATTTGCCAACTGCGGCATAGAGCCTGTTCTCTTAACAATTCTGTGTATTGTTCGTCTTTCTGTAATAAGAAACTGGGGTTGGGGATTTAGCTTAGTGGTAGAGGGCTTGCCTAGCAAGCGCAAGGTCCTGGGTTCCGTCCTCAGCTCTGGGGGAAAAAAAAAAAAGACAAAATAACAAAAAGACCAAAAAAAACCAAGGTAACTGTAATAAGAAACTTTTCTGGGAACAGAATTCCCTCTCTATCCTCCTAGGATTTTTTGCTCTTGCTTTGGCTAAGTGTGAGAGCTAAGTTGTCTGTACAGACATTTTTCAGCCTTGGTTTTTATTCTTGATAATAATACTAAACCATTCTGGCATAAGAAGTATTAATTTTATATAAAAATTTTACCTTATATCTTACTCTTAAAAAATTTTAATCTTATTTATATATTTAGGGTGAATATTTACCTGTATGTGTCAGTGCAAAAACCATACATGCCTCAGCCTATATATAGATGTCAGAAGACAACTTGCAGGAGTCTGTTCTCTCCCACCATGTAGGTCCCAGGGACTGAACTCAGGTTATCAGACTTATAGTGAGTACCTGCACCTGCTAAGCTGCCTCACAGGCCCTTTGTCACATTTTGAACAATTAATGCTTAGATTGCTGTATTAGTTGCTTTTCCGTAGCTGTGCCAAAATACCTGACAAGGTACCACTTAAGAGAGGAGGGATTGCCGGGCAGTGGTGGCGCACGCCTTTAATCCCAGCACTTGGGAGGCAGAGGCAGGCAGATTTCTGAGTTCGAGGCCAGCCTGGTCTACAGAGTGAGTTTCCGGACAGCCAGGGCTACAGAGAGAAACCCTGTCTCGAAAAACCAGAGGGGGAGGAAGGGGGGAGAGAGAGATTTATTATGGCTCCTAGTATGAGGGCAGGCACAGGCATAGGCGGAAGCCATGGCAGCAGCAACAGCTCACAGCTGTGGCATAGTAAGCTCGCTCATGTTTAGGTAGAGCCAGGAGACAGAGAGAGTCCAGGATTCCATAGAATTGAGCCACTTGCTTTCAGGGCAGTCCTTCCCTCTTCCGGCAGTCTTCTCTGGAAACCCTTCACAGACATCCCTAGAGGTGTGTCTCCTAGGCGTTGGTGATCCATCTAGTCGATACTGATGAAGAATCACCATCGTCGTGGCTTACAAAGATGGCATGTTAAAATGCTAGCCATCATCATGGGTTTTTTGGTTTTTTTTTTTTTCCTGACAAAATTTATACCACGAATTCACTTTATCTGTAAACCTACATAGGATAACATGAGCCCAAGACTGGAGAGATGGTTCAGCAGTTAAGAGCACTTGTTACTCTTGTAGAGGGTTTGGTTTCCAGCACCCACATGGTGGCTCACAAACATCTTTAACTATAGTTCCAAGGGAATCTGACATGCTCTTCTGACCCCCACAACCACAAGGTACATACATGATACACACACATGCATACATACATACATACATACATACAGGTAAAACATTCATACATATTTTTAAAAAAAGATAACATAAGCTCGTTTTACTGATAAGCATACATAAGAAAATTTGTGTATATTCGTTTTACTTCATTTTGAAAATTCTGAAGATATGGCTGCTTTAACTGACCCATCAACATTATCACTTATAAGCTGAGTCACAAAAAGGTGGAAAGCATTTTGAGTAGTTCTTATGTTCTGGGAAGAATAGTTTGTTTAGAAAGGCATTTGCTTTCCTTAAATCCAGTTAAATTGAGCTGTTTTATAGTTTAACTTGACAATATTTGAAGAAAATAGAAAAAACCCCAAACTTTTCGTACATGTAGGCATACACATGTACACAAGGAGACAGAGGCAGGTCTTGTTACTTGTTATTCGAGACAAGATTTCACTATGCAGCCTTGACTGGCCTGGAACTGACCATGTAGACCAGGATGGCCTTGCACTCCCAAAGATCTGCCTACCTCAGCCTCCTGAGTGCTAGAATTAAAGGCATGTGCCACGATGCCCAGCCTAGAGCCTGCGTATTTAGCTTTAACATTTCAGCCATGTGTTAAGTACAAGTTCCCTGAACCCAAACTGGTTGTTTTTTTGTTTGTTTATTTTTTTGGGTTTTTTTTTTTTTTTTTTTTTTTTTTTTTTTTTTTTTTTTTTTTTTTTTTTTTTGGTGCCCTATGGAACAATGTTTCTTGACCTGATGGGCTAAAGGCTTTGACTATATTTATTTTAAAAAGACTTTAAAGATGACTTTATTGGCTTTTTGTAATGAGCCTTTTACAGAGGCAATCTCTGACTCAAAGACCAGATCCCTGATTTTATGGCTTCAGCTTCCTTTCTTTTCCATGTGATTCCCAAGTATCTTAGTTAGGGTTTCCACTGCTGCGAAGAGACACCGTGACCAAGGCAACTCTTATAAAGGACAACATTTAATTGGGGCTGGCTTGCAGATTCAGAGGATCAGTCCATTATCATCAAGGAGGGAGCATGGCAGCTTCCAGGCAGGCCTGGTGCAGGAGGAGATGAGAGTTCTACATCTTGATCTGACTACAGCCAGGAGAAAACGGACTCTTCTGCACTGGGCAGAGCTTCAAAGCCCACTTCCACAGTGGCACACTTCCTCCAAGAAGGCCACACCTCCTAACAGTACCACTCCCTATGGGCCAAGCATATTCAAACCACCACATCAAGTGAAGAGTTTTTCCCAGGTTAAAGCTTCCTCACTGTGGCCATTATAACTCTAAGTTGTCTTTCATACAGCTAGCTTCTTTTCCTCTTTGAGACAGGGTCTCACTGTGTTGTCCTGGCTGACTTGGAACTCAATATGTAGAACTCACAGAGCTCCACCTGCCCCTGCCTCCTGAGTGCTAGGATTAAAGGCATGCACCACTATATCTGCTGCTAGCTCATTTTTAAAAATACACACATTCTGGACCTCTTTTTTCTTGTATATGAAGTTAGCTGGTATTCTAAAACATGCAGTTCTAGACTCTTGAATTCCCAGACTTCTTAGATTTAAAGAAAATATGTTTTTTAAAAAAATACCTGAGCTCTTATTAGATCCAGACTAGTTAATTGTTAGAGCTGGTCAAATCATGGACTGTCTCCAGTTAAAATTGTTCAGAGAGAGTTTGAGAGCTCCAAACACAAATCCAGGAGCCTTATTGGAAGTAGAACTGACCTGAAACCCTCTGGAGGTCAATTAAATCACAATTAAGCCAATACCCATCTGTTAATATAAGAAGAAAAGAAAACATCTTTAGACTAATTAAATTTAGCAGGCTCTATTTGTGTTGAGAAAAGACTTAGGAATCAGAGAGTAGCCTGAGCCAAGAGAAGGTTCAGAAAGAAGGTTCCATGAAGCAAAGCAGGCTGGGGATATTTATGGACAGGAAAAGGAAGTGACATAGAGAAAGCACCCCATTAGTTACATCTCAGTATTTGTCCTATGCACAAGTCTCTTGGGCAGTTGGCAGACTGCAATTGGCTGAAAGTTCAGCTGATGTGGTTGAGATTCTGTTATTTGTTACAAGAATATACCCTTAGGTTGCACTGCATGACCATATTCAGAACTGTTTCAGCTCACTCATGTGACAGGTGAATAGAGGGGCCGAGTCTGCTTAGGGGCTGATGGTGAGGGGATGGGACTTGGAGGCCCGACCCCTGCTGCTGAGGTCATCCCAGGGTCAAGGCTATTTGTGGGCAAGACTTCCAGTGAGGGAGGGATAGCACACCCAGTTCTAAGCCAAGAAATCTTCACCACGGTCTAGGGCTGACCCTCCACGAATCAAAATTCCCATTGCTTCACTGTCTAAAATATTGGGCTTGTTACGCTGCTCAGAAGAATTCTCTGAGAGCCTTTGCCAGTTTAGTGAATGATCATTTATTGAATTGGGTGGTGATTGACAGGGTAGTAATTTACTTAGTATAACATTAAAAATATCCCACAGTTTTTTTGCAATCTTGTTTGTCTTCATTTCTTGTTGGTTTTTTGTTTGTTTGTTTGTTTGTTTACCTAAATTGAGATCCTATGTAACTAATGTTCTCCTAACCTTGAGGCAGCCCAAAGGAAGAGCCCAGAACTTCCAGTCTTTGTCCTCTAGCCCCAGGAGATTTTGCAACAGAAGCTAAAACTCTGATCTCTGGGTGTTAGGGATGGGAACACAGCCTACAGGTAGGAAGTGTGTCAGTTCAGAGGATGATGTCCTGAGAAGATCTAGTGTGGAGGTGCTGAATTCTCTTCATTACCATTTATTCGTTTTCCAGGATTCTTCAGATCTAGGGTACTTTAAGGCAAACAGCTCTACCACTGAGCACCGTCTCCAGCCTCGATTCTCTCTCATTTTTTTTCTTTAAAAAATTATTTATTTGTATTTTATGTTCATTAGTGGTTTGCTTACATGTATGTCCGTGTGAGAGTGTTGGAGCCCCTGGAACTAGAGTTACAAACGGTCACTGCCATGTGGGTACTGGGAATTGAACCTGGTCCACTGAACCATCTCTCCAGCCTCCCCACCCCCATTTCTTTAACAAGCACTTTAGGGAACACTTGTGGAGTTATTTCCTCCACAGTGAAGTATTTCTTCATGAGATGACCAGGGCAGGGGTTTTATAAAATTCACAAGAACGTTCCCAGATCCTCAGTTCCTCTTGAGCATTCCATGAGCAGAAGTCATTGCTGGGCAGAGGAGACTCTTGGCAAGTGGCAAGACTGCAGCTTTGGTGAGTCATCACTCACACTGTGGTGGATTTTTTCTAAAAATTATTTTATATTTATGTATGTTTTATCTGCATGTATATGTCTGTGCACCACTTGTATGCCTGGTGCCCCCAGAGACCAGAAGAAGGATCAGATTCCTTGGGACTGGAGTTACAGGTGGTTGTGAACTGCCAGGTAGATTTTGGGACTTGAACACCCGTGTCCTCTGGAAGAGCAGCTCTTAACTGTTGAGCCACCTCTCCAGCCTCTTGGGGTGGGCTGTTAGGTAGTATAGCTACCTGAATCGTCCATGTGCCTATAAGTCACTCCTCACCCACTTACCCGTGCTCCTTTAAGTAACTCCACCAAACTTGCTGGCTGGCTAAGCTAAAGGTGGGTGTGGTTGGTTGTTTGGTCACTGGTGCCCTATCTAGGGTGAACAGACACTTGTGGGTCCCCAGAAAAAGTATTTGTTGGTAACAAGTACTTACACGTCAAATATAATTCTCAGCGTTTTACACATTTTTGTTCATTTACTTCCTGTTGCAGAGGGAAAAACTAACCCAACCTCACTTACAGAGGAAGAAGTTGAGCCTAAGTAACGTTAAATGTTTTGTCACAGGGCTAAGGTAGCCAGTGTGGATTTGTTCCTGAAGAACTCTTCAGCTCTGCTACCTTTTCTGATTTTGCTAGTTTGGGGTACTCTAATGGTACCCGAAGAATGCCTAGTGTCTTTTTTAAAAAGGTGTTTTATAGAATGCGCACAAGTGTTTGACTGCACATATGTCTGTGCAGTATATGTGTGCCCGTTACCAGAGGAGATCAGAAGAGGGTGTCAGACCCTTGGAACTGGAGTTAGAGATGGATGTGAGCCACCATGTGGGTGCTGGGAGTTCCCTGCAAGAGCAACAAGTGCTCATAACCACGGAACAATCTCTCCAGCCCCCAGTGTCTAGTGTCTTAAAATAACACCTGTGCTAACGTACTGTTGAGACAATTAACCCTAAGAAATTGTGATTCCTCTTTGTTATTGTTTTTTTCAAAACAGGGTTTCTCTGTGTAGCCCTGGCTGGTCTGGAACTCACTCTGTAGACCAGGCTGCCCTCTAAGAATCCACTGCCTCTGCCCCTGGAGTGCTGAGATTAAAGATGTGTGCCATCACTGCCTGCTTTCCCTCAGGAATCTTATCCTGGGAGAAGGAAAAGGCTGCAGCCTGGTGCCATTCAGGAGAGGAGCTTGTCTCCAGAAACAGATTTCACATGGTTCTGCAGAGAGACCAGAGTCTGGACAGTAGTGATGGCAAAGCCTCACCTGGACCAGGATGGCTTGGTTATCATGCATTTTACTTCTATTTAGGCCCGAACAACATGTCAAGGCCCCAAGATGGACTTGGCAGTATGGGAGGGTAAGCAGGTGGTGAGTGGGAGGTCAGGTCTTCCTGCACTTCTTTGTTCCTCTTCCCAGTGTGGCCACAATGAGTCAGTTTCCCTTGTCTGATTTTCACTATTAACTGTATATTTAATAAGCCTGTTGAGGAAGGATAGCTGGCCTGGTTTGTTAGTGCTGCCAGGACCCAGGCCCTGACTCGGACAACTTGTAAAGACTCTCATAACAATTCCAAGGGGAAGAAACATGACTCAATCAAGTACCATATGTAAACTTGAGACCTTGGCACCCATGAAAGGGCGACACAAAACAGGCTAAGGAGGAGCTTGGCGTTCTCTGCAGACAAGCACATCTCTGACCTACTGATGAGAACAGAGGTCCAGAACGAGGAGGGGACTTTCCACCTTCCCTTGGGGAAGTTCAGGTGTTCCAACTTCCTGTAAAGATACCATGGAGGGGCACTTTGCTTAAGGACAGTCCCTGCAGCTGCCCCTCTGAAAGGGCCAGCACACCTTCCTAAAATCCTTGGAGCAACAATTTGGCAACTGTAACAGAGCTGTAAATGTCTGTGATCCTTTGATGGAGTAATTGTGCTCCTGGGAAAGTAGGGGGTAGAGATACTACACAAAAGTGCAAAAATTAGTATGCTTAATAGTAGAAGTTGGAAACAGCCCCAAGTTATGACCATAAGAAAATCCATTCACTCTCTAGAATAGGCCAGCATAGTGAACATAAGGAACGCGTTTAAATGGGTGAGCTGTGAGCTATATTGGCAGGTACAAATAGAGTAGAAATAAAAGGAGTCTGGATTTCCGGGTTACAATGACATAAAAAGACATAGCCCTTGATTAAATGTTTTGAGTTCTTATTTTTTCTTTCCATGCTAGTGACTGATTGATCCCCATGCACTGTGCTTGCTAGCTAGGCAAGTGATTTTTCACTGAGTTCTATCCTCAGCCTTGATTAACCTTTTTGGAATAGTTTAACAGATTTATTTAAAACTCTACAAATGTCCTATGGTTCTATGCCTAAGGATGTATCCTATAGATCACATGTTCTTATATTATTGTAAAGTTTTCATATATGAATATATTATACACTGGACAACTTCCGCCAGCCCTCCCCCTCCCCTTTCACACCCTCCCTTTCCTGATTAGTTTCCTTTCTTCCTGTAGACACTTTCACTTTTACTTTATTGGGGGGGGGTCAGAGCTCTTTGTCTTCTTTTTTGAGACAGGGTCCGTCACTGAGCTTGCACATCACTACCGAGCCACCTCCCTAGCCCTTGGAGCTGCTTTCCTGTTTCATCTATGCCGCCATAGATGGTTTTATGCAGCTACATCAGATCTAGGAGCCACAAACAGGAAAGGTGTATTTGTCTTTCTGAGATTGGTTAATCCACTCAATGTGATTACCTCCAGTTGTATCCATTTTCCTAAAACGAACACAACTTCATTATCCTGTATGGCTGACAAACAATTCCATTCTGTGTGTATAAAGTATATTTTCTTTATCCATCCCTCTGACAGACCATACCATATGCGTACCAGGTTGCATACCATAGCCACTGTCAACAGTGCTGCAGTAAACAGCAATGTGCAGGGATCCTTTTCCTATGTTGTCTTGGAGGCCCTTGGGTCAATACTAATGTGGTACAGCCAGTTCCTATGGCAGAAATCTTTTTAGTGTTTGGAGAAAACGTTATGAAGGTTTTGTGTGTGTGTGTGTCTGTGCACTACAACATGTGTATGGGAGTCAGAGGACAACCTTGAGTGTCTGTTTTTGTCTTTCACCTTATGTGAGACAGCATCTCTTGCTGTTTACTGACCTGTATAGAATTCTCTTGTCTCTGCCTCCCATCTCTCCATAGGAGCTCTGGGATTATAGATATGTTATCACCACAGCTGGCTTCATGTAGGTTCTGGGGATCCAAACTCACAGCCTCACACTTGCACTAGTCATCTCTCTAGCTCCTCTATGTTTTTTTTTTTTTTTTTTTAAGGAAAATGTTTATTGAGAAAAAAGCATTGAAATAGTATTATGACAGCATCAAATCTCAAGAAATACCTTAATTATTATTTTAAGGAATGTTAAGCAAAGAATATTAAAAATTAATATGATGAAACTTCACCTTTGGCATGAATTGTTCAACTGACAGAAACTAGAAGGGAATTTTAGGGGTGATTGCCTAGGGGCAAAGAAAGATAATTTATACAGTCTTTAGTACTGAAATTTTTAAAATGAATGTGTTATTACTTTTATAATTGGGGTTATAATGTTACTCTGGAAAATGGAAAATAAAGCCAACATAGCCAGGAGTAATAGTTCCTATCTAGCCTATAATCACAACAGTCAAGAAACTGATGCAGGAGGATTGCTACTAGTCCAGGTCAGCCTGAGCTGCACAACAGTATCACTAATAAGATGATTTCTTGCCTAACTCCACCTACATTAATCATTATTTTATTCAAGATTTGTGGAATGTCTGTCAATTTGACTGGTGAAGGAACACCTAGTCCAAGACTGTGTGGGCCAGGATCAGTCAAGTCAGAAGGGTGGGACGAACAAGCAAGTCACTGTCTATAGTTCAGTAAGAGAGCGGTGAGTTATTTCATCTGTGTTTCTGGGCATTTCTTTGCATCTGCTGTGTTCACCTTTATTATAATTGCGTTTCTCTCTCTCTCTCTCCCTCTCTCTTCCTCTCTCTCTGTGTGTGTATGTGAGTGTGTACTCGTGTACGCGTGCACCCACACATGCATAACATGTCTACAGAGGACAGAGGACAGCCTATGGGGATCAGTTTGTTCCTTCCACCATGTGGGTATGGAGGACTGAACTTATGTGATCAGTCTTAGTGGCAAGTGCCTTTACCCACCAAATCATTTTTTCAGGCCTTTACTATTGTTTTAAAATGCACTGTTTTGCTTTCAAACATGTTTTACTGCCAAGCAATGCCCAGTGTTATGTCAGCAACAGCCTCTTGCTGTTTACCCAAAGTTCTAAGTGCATACATTTTCTTACACCTGTTTTAATTGGCATACTATTGTCCATTATGGCCTTGGGAGCGACAGTCTATGCTACAGACATACACATGTCTGTACCATGTGGGTTCTGTGATGTTCTTGTGATGATGGGATTGCCTAGAGGCACATTTTCCAGAACACATCTTTCTTTGTGTCACAACTTGTGACCATGATCGAAGTATCCTAGTTGGGAGTTCTATGTGGAATCTCACATGAATGTGCTCTGCAGTGCTTTCCACCCAGAAAAATACTGGTCTGCAAGTCCCATTGCACTCTTCTGTCCCCACCCTCCTACAGATGACCATGCCAAGATAAATTGTATTTCTAAGCCTGTGCAGGGTCAGGTAAATCACTCCATTGCTTCTGGGGCTCTGTTGATCCTGAATAAACTCTCAGTATTCAAGGTATACATCATATGCTTAATTCCAGGTTAGCAATTCAAACCAGGTCTACTTTGACCAATAGAACTGCTAAAGGCCATTGGGAGAGCCTGGGGTAGGTGCTCAAGTACTAAGCTGTTTTGACAGAGTTGTACCTGTAGTTGCTAGACCATTAATGCATTATATGTTTTTCAAAGTCCACGAGCACTTGAGAAGGAGGGCTGGATGCTTGACCAAGACCCTCCCATCTCTAAGATCAGATTCATTGTAGGAGGATCTGGATTGTTTTGTTTTGTTTTGTTTTGTTTTGTTTTTAATAAACTTTGGTGACTTGCCAGCCTGCACTGAGCACAGCGTAGGACTTAGATAAGTGATTCTCTGGATGGACATCCAATAAGACTGTTATCAGGAAGCATGCCACATAGTGCCCAGCCGAGGGGAGAGATCCAGAAGGCACACAGTGCCCAGCCGAGGGGAGAGGTTCCAAAACCTCTTTTCTGTCACAAAGACAGAACCAGGGACATGATTCTTTCATCTTCTTATGTTGTAATAGTGCAGGAGGTTGAGAGGGATCTGGTGGAGAAAAAGATCAGAGGAAGTCTTTAACCAGTTTTCTGGCTATTGTTATATAGAGCATAGATACCCAAGAAACAGGTCTACTGTTATCTGTTGCATAGACACCAAGAGGCAAGTCTGTCAGCCCTTTCTTTTAGAGATAATATGATGGAGGGTCTGGTCTAGGAGCTGGAGTCACCCATGGAAAACTGGCAACTGGGGCTGTTCCAGACTCTTTCCTGACCTTCAGATTCTCTCTGAAGGATTTCTTAGATATCAGGTTCAATGCATGCTTTTGGTACTAGACCTCCCCTCCCCCAGTTCAGAAAGGAGGGTGGTTCAGTCTTGATGTTCTGGCTTCTTTGACTACCTGCTTGTTTCTAGCTGTGTACCTGCCTCTCTCAAAGGAAAGGAAACAAGGTTCAGTCAGGCCTTCAGGTTGCTCCTGGAACTGATCTGGAGTGCTGTAGGCTTCTTGAGGGAATCGTGCAGTTTTTGTTTGTTGTTTGGTTTTCTCTGTGTATTTCTGCTGTCCTGGAACTCACTCTAGAGACTAGTCTGACCTGGAACTCCGAGATCCACCTGCCTTTGCCTCCCCAGTGCTGGGATTAAAGGCGTGTGCCACCACCACTCACTGGGCCTTTTTTTTTTTTAAGGGCCTCACTATGTAGCTTAGGTTTGCCTGGAACTCAGAGAAATCTACTTCAGATGCTTGGAGTAAAGGCTACTACATTCAGCATTTGCAGGTATCTTGATCCAACATTACATGAGATCTCTTAGAAATGAAACAAGAAGGCTGAGTTGAATTTCAGAATGAGGAGATTCTTCAGTGTAGCATGTCATCATTGCATGCAGCATACACTCACACACACACTCACACACACACACACACACTCACACATACACTCACACACACACTCACACGTTCACTCACATGTACACTCACACACACACTCACACATACACTCACACACACACTCACACGTACACTCACACGTACACTCACACTCACACGTACACTCACACGTACACTCACACATACAATCACATGCACACTCACACGTACACTCACACATACGCTCACACATGTACTCACTGAGCAATTAAACTATTTCCTCACTGTACAAACATCATTGAGTACCCTTACCCAACTGAGGCAAAATAGGCCGGTCACTTGTCATGGCCTCTTTGTACTATCAAAAGATGTACAGATGAAGTGCTTGCTGCACAGATGGAAGCTCAGATCTCCAGCACCCACATAGAAGCCAGGTAAGTATTGTGGGCCACTTATAATCTAGCACTAATTGATGAGGTCTGGACTCAGTGAGAGACTCTTGTATCAGTAAATAAGTGTGATTAAGGCGGACCCCTGATGTCAACATTTGGCCTCCACGTGCATGTGCTCACCCACATGTGTACCCACATATATTTAAACACAAATATGTGCATATGTGTCACATACAAATGCAAAACAGGGTGAAGTAAGATGTACAAGTGAGTTGGTGGTAGAGCAGCATATTTTTTTTACAAGAGAAAGAATACATTCTAAAACAACAAGAGGAGGTCTAAACGGCAGTGCATGGCCTATAGCACATATTCACATTACTATTATCAAGCGTGTACTGTACGTAACTGCATGCACTACAGTTTGATACAACTGGCAGCATAGTAGGCTTACTGATGCCAGCATCTCCACAACTATGAATGTCATCTGTTGTCTCCTACATCACTAGGTGACAGAAATTTTTCAGCAGCACCATAATCTTATAGAATCTCTCTCTCTCTCTCTCTCTCTCTCTCTCTCTCTCTCTCTCTCTCTCTCTCAAACACACACACACACACACACACACACACACACACACACACACAATGCATTTAACTTTTTCTCTGTTGTTGGACTTTTGGGTAGAGATTTTTGCTTGTATCAATTTTATAATGAGCATCTTTTGGTATAGATGTTGGTTTGTATTTTGAAGCATGTTCTTGGGACAAATTTTGCATGTGCAATGAGTGAGTCACATATAAAAACACGTTTGGGCTCTTGTTTTGTGCTGCCAAATTACTTCTCAGCAAATTACAGTGATTTTTTTTTTGTTTGTTTGTTTTTCGAGACAGGGTTTCTCTGTGTAGCCCGGGCTGTCCTGGAACTCACTCTGTAGACCAGGCTGGCCTCAAACTTAGAAATCCACCTGCCTCTGCCTCCCAAGTGCTGGGATTAAAGGCATGCACCTGTATTAACAAGGTAATTTCTGCTTCGACCTACACAAGCTGATTCAAGACAATAGGAGGCTCCTGTTCCTTGTCAGACTTCTGCAAAGGTATTTCCTTTTAGCATCTTGGAAGGGCCCTTAATCTCCTTTCCCAGGGCCATGGGGACAGTGCCATCCAGTCACCCACTCTGCTTTTGAAATCACAACAGTAAAAGTCAGAAGAGCAGCTGTGACCAATAAATGGGCTAGCTGTGATATCATATACAAACCTGAATGGCGTAAGGCACAAGAAAAGCCTGAACAGGAAGGACAAGGGAGCCTGGCCACCTTCTCTTTATTGGCTGTCTTCTCTCCCTCTTTGCCTATTTCTCCTCACCCCTGTCCAATTATTACAGAAAGACACAGGAGTGTCAGGCTTTTCTATATTTAAAGGAAATTATGCTGTCTGCTGAGAATGTACCTCAGTTGGTAGACTGCGTAGCCGTCACGCACGGAGGCCCTGTGTTCAGTTGAGCACTCATGTGAACTGGGTGGGCGTGGTGGTGCATGCCCGTAGTTCCAGCACTAGGGAGACTGAGACAGGAGGATCAGTTCAAACCCACTCTCTCTTGAGCTATTTGGTGACTTGGAGGCCATCCAGGGCTATATGGGACCCTGTCTCCAAAGATAAATGACAAATCAAGTAAGTGTGACTGCTTAAATACCTTCCTGGCGACCTGAGACCTCAATGTGTATGGCCCACCATTGACCCACCCCAAGTGGCTCTGAGGTCTCCAATGACAAGTCTGCACACACACATTTTGCCCACTGTTGTGTTGGTGAGAACTGAATAAAGTTAACATCTGTGAGCCAAACCTTGTTTGTTGCTGTAAAAAAGGCTAAGGCACACAGAAAGCTTTTCAGAAGGGCTCAGCCTGTTCATGGATGGACCCCGTCTTTTTGGAGTTCTTTCAAGCATATTGAGAGGAGAAACCAGTACTTGATGAAGCAGACAGGGCGTGGCAAGTGAGGGATGTTAAACAGGGTACTTGGCCTGGGAGGACTAGAGAGGGCTCACAGGTAAGGCTCACTCTCCTGGTCTTATGTCTATGACTGCCCAGCATCTAGTTGACTTTCTGTCTGTCTGTTCTGTCTATTAATAGTCCCTCTTTTCTTTTTTAGCTTTAAAATTTAGATTTATTCAACTTTTGTGTGTGAGTGCTTTGCCTGAATGTAACACATGCATGCGGTCAAATGACCCGTTCCCAGCGGCCGCCTAAGACCATCGGGTATTTACATTATGATTCTTAACAGTAGCAAAATTTCAATTATGATAGTAGCAACAAAAATAATTTTATGGTTGGGATCACTACAGGATGAGGAACTGTATTAAAGGGTTGCAGCATTAGGAAGGTTGAGAAGTTCAAGATTGGGGAAGTCATAACTTGGTGGAAAGCATTACATGGGTGAAAGAATAAAAGAGGGCAAAGGGAGGTCAAAGCCACCCCCCCCCCTATAATGCTGGGGATGACCATACAGCCGTGTGTGTGTGGGGGTCCATTTTAGCAGTAATGAATTAATCCATTCATCCTCAGTACCTACTGTCCTCTGAAAAGCCCCACTTCTCAACACTGTCACAATGGGGACAACATCTCTAACACATGGATCTTGAGGGACACAGTCCAACCATAGCAGGGGATGATTGTTTAAGGGGTCTGGTTCCTGTTTTGTATTATAAAAAAAAAATTCTCTGATGGCCAATTCTGTTTTAGTAGACTTAATGCCACTGAGCTGTATACTTGACCATGGTTAAAATAAGGTATATGATGTGTGTTTGACTACAGTTCAAAGAGAAATGTCTCATTTTAGCAGGCAGAGGAAGAGAAACTGTGAGGCAAGGCTGGGGGAGCCGTGGAAGGCCTGGTCTTTCTTCACATACAGCCTATCTCTGTAGAGAATGTGCACTTCTCTTGGATTTGCTTCCTGAATGTTCTTGAGGGGTATTATCTGCAACTCAGCATTGCTTTCCCCCATCAGCATGGGCCATAATGTCTACAAGTTCAGATAAAGCTCTTGCCTGGATCTGTTTCAGAGAGAGATTTAAAATGAAGACTCCATCCCTGCTAAATACAGTAACACATGCATGCTTAGTGCCCACAGAGGTGAGACGAGGGCACTGTATGCCCCGAAACAGGAGTTACTAGTGGTTAGGAACCAGCATATGGGTGCTGGGAATCTAACGTAGGTCCTCTGCAGAGCAACCAGTGTTCTCTGATGCACTGTGCCGTCTCTCCAGCCCCTCAATGGCCTCTTCACCCTGTTTCTCTTGGTTCTACCTGGGTGCTACATGAGCTGTTCACTGACTATCTGTTCTCCTTCAGGATGCCTTCCACGCCTTCCACCAGGATCTCCATTTTGTGCGCAAGTTCCTGAAACCCCTGTTGATTGGAGAGCTAGCCCCAGAGGAACCCAGCCAGGACGGAGCTCAGAATGTGAAGGAATAGCTGGAAGGCTTGGGACATTGCCTGTCACCAGTAGCAGCTTGTTCTGTACTACTATTGGGGGATGCAGGGTGGGGCTGGGTCTGTATCCCCCTCTGGGGCCACAGTCAAAGGTGAATTCATACCAATGTTCTGTAGAAGTAAGGATTCTAAATCTGACTTAGCTAGGGACTTTTGAGGGTCTCCAGTGAGCCCTCTTTCTGCTCCAGATGCAGTGGAAACTCCCTCCTGCCTCCAGTTCTACAAGGAAGATATTTTTGAGTCTTAAAGTTTTCCTCTATTGGCTCTGATTTTCTCTGCTTATCACCCACCCCACGTCTTTGGGGCCAGGGAGAGACTTAGCCACAAGCCAGTTCCCCAGGCCATACCCTGTCTGGTGTTCCTCCATCTATTGCCCAGCAATGGGAAGTGGGATGGCTTAAGGAAGCAATGGTAAGTTTCTGGGGACTCCGGCAGTCCCTGCTTCCTCATCTGCTGGACTGTTCCCCTGCCACAGGCCCAGCTGATCGAGGACTTCAGAGCCTTGTGCCAGGCAGCTGAAGACATGAAGCTGTTTGAAGCTGATACCACTTTCTTTGCATTCCTGCTGGGTTACATCCTGACCATGGAGTTGTTGGCCTGGCTTATCATCTACCTCCTGGGCCCTGGCTGGGTGTCCAGTGTCCTTGCTGCCCTGATCCTGGCCATCTCTCAGGTAACTCTAAGACTACGCAGCAGATGCGGGGTCCAGAACACGCGGAAACTCAGGACAGTTTTCTTATGGATGAAAGAATGGATCGGTAAATGGATGGATGGATGAATGAGAAAGTGAAATGCCAGAGGCCCTTAAGATCTTGCCGCAGCCCTCTGTGTGACAAGACTTGTGTAGGTGAAGAAAAGGATGATCCTTTGCTGCCTATCATGAAGGTCATGGTTAACACTCTTGTGACAAAAGACAGATTAGTAAGAGAAAAACTTAGTAAATTTATCTGACCGGCTTGTGTGACACAGAAGCCTTCAGATTAAAGAGCAAAAGACCAGAGTGAGCCATCTATTATTATTTTTTTTTTAATATGTATGTTCTATGAAGCAGGAACAGCCTGTAGGAATGGGAACAGACATGGAAGATCTGTGATGGCAATAGAATGAAAGGGTCTGAGCCAGTGGAAACAGACTGGCTCAGAATCCTGGCAAGGCTTGTCTACTCAGAGTCTTCTTGACCAATTTCTGTGTCCTTCTTCCTTCTCCTGATAAGCTCTTATCAGATGAGATAGCCCTTCACAGTTACCAGGGCAAAAGGGAAAATAGAGCAGTGATTTTAGGCCTTGAAGAAGAAGAGCCCTTGTGTCTATGGCCTACTTCAGGTAGGGTAGAGAATTCTAGGTTCTTTTATTTGCCTTGGGGGATCCAGGGGAGCAGGAGGCAGGACACTATGAGAAGAACAGAAAGTTTGCTTCTGAAGCCATTCTTCAGAGGTATGAGGTCTCTGAGCCCTGACATTTGTATGCAGGCACACAGCCAAACTCAATTGTGTTGATCCAGGTAAAGAGACAGCTGGTTTCAGTATAGCATCAGTAGTAGATGGGGCAGTAGCAGCAGGTTGACCTCTGGTGCCAGAAATGACTGGCTTCTGCCTCTACTCTTCACCTACACCTCTCCCCAGGCCCAGTGCTGGTGTCTGCAACATGATCTAGGTCATGCTTCCATCTTCACTAAGTCCAGGTGGAACCATGTGGCCCAGCAGTTCGTGATGGGGCAGTTGAAAGTGAGTGTGGAGCTGGGTGGGCAGCATCTGTGCTGGGTCTGTTCAAGTGTATGGGTACCAAGTTGGAGCACAGCCTGACTCTACCTCTATGGTCCTTCTCCCCACAGGGCTTTTCTGCCCACTGGTGGAATTTCCGACACTTCCAGC
Source organism: Uromys caudimaculatus (assembly GCA_028551405.1). NCBI lineage: Eukaryota > Metazoa > Chordata > Mammalia > Rodentia > Muridae > Uromys > Uromys caudimaculatus. The sequence goes on from CM052703.1 coordinate 47,604,876, forward strand.
ACCATGCCAAACCCAATATCTTCCACAAGGACCCAGATGTGACTGTCGCACCTGTCTTCCTCCTGGGAGAGTCATCTGTGGAGGTAGGTGGGATGAATACTCTGGAGAGAGGCCTGCAGCTAGGGGGACTTGGCAGGGACTGAGATCTCATGCTTGCTCCCCAGCTTATCCTGCGTTCTAGCTCTAGCTCCAGTCCTTCCCCCATCTCCTAGCCACCTGGGGATGAGTGGCTCAGTGGCTAGAATCTAGACTTGCCTTTGACCTTGGCCTCAGCCAGCCCCCTGATCTTGGCCTGGAGAGCTGTTCTCCCCAGCCGACGCCTGTCTCCACAGTATGGCAAGAAGAAACGCAGATACCTGCCCTACAACCACCAGCATCTCTACTTCTTCCTGAGTGAGTACCTGCTGGCCCTTTGGGGTGCAAATGTGGCAGGGCTAAGCCTTGCCTATGCTGCCTTCCTGAAGGTTCCCAGCCACCTTCTGCTCTGGCTGTCCTCTCTCCCACCCTCCCTAGAATCCCTCTGCCCTCAAGTCAGGGTTGTCCAGAGTCCTAGAATATTTTGTAATTGCCTCTGCAAACAGGGGCAGGGTAGGCTCAAGGGCAGGAGTGTGTAAGGCTGGCTTCTTACCTACACAAGGGACAAGGGAGGTGGGAGACAGGGCCAAGAGCCAGCCAGCAAGGGACTGGGTATGAATAGGGCCTTGTGGGAG
>CM052703.1:47606085-47677085 GCA_028551405.1 Uromys caudimaculatus
GTCAAAGGGCCCCCTTAGAGGACCATTGGAGGGGTTGCCAGGGGAGGCCGTTTGAAGGTTGCATTTCTGTAGCAAGTACTGTTTCCACTGGTGTATGATCACTGTGGAGGATGCCTGAGACTGTAGGGCTGCCTCTAGCTGGCAAGCATTGTTGGTTCCTACATATGCTTTTCAGCATCCCAGATTGACCCACCAACACGGCCAGGCCACCCCAGGCACTGGCAGGTCTCAGTACCAGCCTCTATGGATACTCAACCTTAGGGTTGCAGGGATGCAGCACTGGAAACAGTTCTCCATTAAATCAAACTGCTTAACCTTCCTGACCTTTGCATTGCTTGCTGCAAAGTGGAGGTATGACGTGTACTTCATTAGGGATTCCAAGAGCTCAATGGATGGATGGTGAGCAGAATGTCAGTTACAGTAACATCTGCATGCACAAAATGACATGTTGACATAGCATTGCATGTGTGTTTCCAAATCAATGTCCTCTGAAGGTCAGCTACAAAGGGATGTGTTAGGGTGTGGCTGAACCAACTCTCTTATCTAAAACTCATTTGCATGGTTAATACTGGGGTCACAAGTACTCACCACTATGTCTAGCTTTTTTTCTTTTTTCTTTTTTTGAGACAGGGTTTCTCTCTGTAGCCCTGGCTGTCCTGGAACATACTCTGTAGACCAGGCTGGCCTCGAACTCAGAAATCCACCTGTCTCTGCCTCCCAAGTGCTGGGATTAAAGGCGTGCACCACCACTGCCTGGCTTTTTCAGTGATTTTCAAAAAGCACTTGCTGCACATTTCTTAGTATTCGTGTAGTTGATGCCACTAGATCAAGAAAGGAATGCTGTCCTTCAGATCCCTGGTTACCTGCCTCCCTACTTAGGAGCAAAGCTCTGCACTCCGCAGTGAGAGTTTGTGAACCTGCCTAGGCTATATCCAATAATCACAATAGCAAAGTAATATCTAAATCTTTTATAAATGTTCTTTGGATTTGGAGAATGATCCATCAGCTTCCAGCAGAACATGTCAAAGGTGGCATGCCTTCTGTTCACTGAAGACATGTCCCGGGAGGAGATACTGGGACTCTGGCTTCTTCCTCTGTCTTCCATCCCTAGGTATGAGCAGAACAGTCTTCCTCTGCTTCATGTCCTTATCATGGTGTATTATCTTAGCAAAACTCCTTCTGATGCCAGTTTTCTCTTGTCACATTAGGGTGGCCCCAGACTCCTCGACACTTCACAGGTCAGCCAGGATGCTGTCTGTCACCATGCCATCCCTCAGAACTCCCTCTGTTGCTCCAGTGTAACCTGTAATTTCATGACTCTGCTTCCTCTCCCATGTTTCTCTGTCCCCCCTACATGGACCATCACTTCGGAGCTCCAAAATTCCCCAGCCTTGAAGAATTGACAAAAATGTTGACACATGATGCTCCTAAAATGAATTTGGGACCAAAAGAGGAGGAGGGCTGAGCTGGGGAGATGGCTCAGTCAGCTGAGTGACCTGAGTTATATCAGGTAAAAACCGGGCATTGTAATGCCCGCACTTAGGAGGTGGTTGGGAGGAATCACAGGTTCTGCTGGCAGGTCTTCTTGTTGAATCAAGGAGCTCCAGGTTCAGTGAGAGACCCTGTCTCAAAAAATAAGGTGGAGAGCAATTGAGGAAGACACCCAATGTCAACTCCTGGCTCTCACACACAAACACAGTTGTGCTTGCACATGAATACACACAGGTGCACACACATTCATCTCTCTCTTTTTCACACACACACACACATACACACACACACACACACACACACACACACACACACACACACACACACAAGGGAGGATGTGAACCTTCATAAAGAACGTGAGAAAAAGGAGGCACGTCAGTTATGATGAGACTGAGAGAATATTTGGGGAAGGGGCTTTTGCACATCCCAGAATGAAATGAAGGTAAACTCTTGACCTAGGTCAAATGTTCAGAAACCATCCATCAATATACCGAAATGACAGCTACAACAGAGGGAGTTCTGAGGGATGGCATGGTTGGGAGATATATACTGCCATCCGACAGTGACTCCCCCTTAATCCAGAGTAACCTACAGCTTCACAACTCTGCTTCTTCTTTGTGCTTCTTTTTCCCTCCTACATGGTCCATGGCTTTTCACCTAAAAGTAGTGAGGGTTGCTATAGCAACCATGAGCAAGAATCCTGACATTCAGGTACTTGTCTAGGCTAGTCACCTTGCTTGGAAAACAACTTGTGTAAGTTAGTCACAATTTCTTTTGTTTTCTTCCTGTTTCCTTCTATGTATTTTTTAAGTCCTGTACAACATGAGACTCTTGAGAATACAGTCAGATTATCCTTTGAGACTAGGTTCTAGATAGCAGTGGCTTAAAACTTCAAGCAGATGGTTTTGGTTTTATAGAGGCTCAGTCAATGCAAACAGTGAGCTAATACTTTCTGTTCATGTACTTATTTACTACACCCAGACTAAAGTCTTCATCTAGAAAGGCTAAACATGGAGTCCTGGAAAGAAAAGCTCTTCCCCAGTTGCTGTGGCATCTAAGCTTGGTTTTTAAGGACGGAGGAGAATGGGATTTTTTTCCATAATGTGGTCAAGTGATTCTGGCTAATAGAGGCTACCCCACACATGGGGGAGGCAGCATCCTTCCTGCAATGGAGTGCTGCCTTCCCTGCTAAATATTTCCTCACTCCCATCCACTAAACTGTGTGTAAGGCTGCTTCATGGCTCATTACTTTGAATCTGAGTCTTAGTCACTATTCTATTGCTATGAAGAGATACCATGACCAAGGAAACTCTTAACAAAAGAAAGCATTTAATTGGGGGCTTGCTGAGGGCTTTACCTCCTGATCCACAGATGGGCAGAGGGAGAAACACTGGGTCATTTGTGGGCTTTTAAAACATCCAAGCCCATACCCACTGACACACTTCCTCCCCCAAAGCCACACCTACTCTAACAAGGCCACACCTTCTAATCCTTCTCAAATAGTGCCACTCTCTGGTGACTGAGCATTCAAATCTATCAGCCTATAGGGACCATTCTTAAACCACCATAGTTTGTAAAACTCTATAAACGTTCTCATCATTACACACTTCCATACTCTCAGACTTCATGATGAAAGCACTAAGAGTTTTTCCAGTTGATTTTGTATATTTAGGGACTAGGGATATCTCAGTTGATGGAATGCTTGCTTCCCATGCATGAAGCCCCAGGTTCCACCTCCAGTAGGCATAAGCAGAACATAGAGCTCATGCTTAGATCTTAGCACTTGCAAGGTAGGAATCAAGAGGATCAGGAGATCAAGGTCATTGTTGGTTATATAGAGTTCCAAACTAGCCCAGGTTACATGAGATCCTGTCTTTAAAACTAAAACAGGACCAGTGAGATGGCTCAGCCATTAGTGGCACTTACCACCAAGCCTGATGAGTGGAGTCCAGTTCCCAGGATCCACATGGTAGAAGGAGAGAATCAAGTTTTCAAGATACCTTCTGATCCCCAATATATATCATGGCATAAGAACACACACACACACCACACACACACACACACACACACACACACACACACACACACACAGAGAGAGAGAGAGAGAGAGAGAGAGAGAGAGAGAGAGAGAGAGAGAGAGAGAGAGAGGTTTTTTAAAATTTTTGTTGTTTTGTTTTTCTTTTGGAATCAGAGTCTCACTATGTAACCCAGGCTGTCTTTGAACTTATAATCCTCCTGCCTCAGCTTCCTGAGTGCTAGGATTACAAGCCTATGCCTATAGTGAGAATATTAGTAAACAGAAATGTTACATGAATATATTTTTGGTTTAATCCTAGGTGTCGGATATGGGGCTGCTTCAGATTGTCTACAGCAGCAGAGTATGATTTGTTTTGTGCCCTGGCAGGGGCGTGATTTTGCCAGCTGCAGCTAGTTTTTGCAAGTGTATAACATTTGGAAGTCTGGGGACTCTTGAGAAGAGCCCTGAGAGGGGTGCAGCTGCTGATTCTCCTCATGCTGCTGCTGGCTGCTGGCTGCTGGGTTGCTGGATTGCTGGCTGTTGGCTGCTGGATTGCTGAGTTGCTGGGTTGCGGTTGTTGCTGGTTGCTGGTTGGAGATATCCTGACAACAAAGATTGAATTTTTCCCCAAGGAACTCAACACCCCTAATCAGCAGAAAATAGTTTAGTGAGATAGACACCCCTTTTCCCCTCTATCCTTCTTTCTCTCTTACCTAATGTTGGGAGGTTGAAAGGAGTTGGGGTTGACAAAGGAGGTAGGAAAAGGAACCCACAAGGTAGCCAAAATCTGTCCACATATGCTTCCAACCAAGCTTTGATTCTTGTGTTCAGTGCCTTCTTGCAGTTTCCATTGAGATACCTTACCTGATTCACATGTCCACGCCTGAGTTTCCTGTCTCCCCCCTGCTCCTAAATGAGTTCCCTTTCTTTGTCTTTCTCATTTCCTCATTTTTATAAACACTACTGGCTTGATAAGCTGAGCCAAAGAAGAGCCATTTTTGAAACCAGTCACACACTTTGATTCAGTACCAAGTCCAAGTCCAGCTAGTTCTACATCTAGAAACAAATGTAACTTCCTTCTGACTGCAAGGCTGCACTCCTACCCAAGCTGGGCTTGATTGTCTTGATTCCTGCAATTGTCTGTCTAGCCTTCCTGCCTTTATCTACATTTGAATCCATCCTATCTGTTTTCTATAAGGAGACTGGACAGGCATTTGCGGGTGTGTGGGTGTATATGTGTGTGTGCGTATGCGCGTGTGTGTGAGAGTGTGTGTGTGTGTGTGTGTGTGGAGAGAGAGAGAGAGAGAGAGAGAGAGAGAGAGAGGGAGAGAGATATCCCACTGGAGCATGGGTATCGTTCCTCAGGCACTGCTTTGAAACTCTGACCAGGGAGTCACACTTTATCACTAAGTTATCTCCCAGCCCCTTGGAGAGATCTTTAACACTTAAGTCAGTTTCCTGCTTAAAATTTGTCACTAGTTTTCCTTGAATTTGAATAAAGCTTATATCCTGTAGTACTTGTCTACCTTCCAACCTTTTTGAGTGGTCTCCTTCCCCCTAGTTAGTACACAGTGGCCTTTCTTTTCCCGAATCAATTCTCCTACCATGTAAGCCATAGAGATCAAACTCACACTGCCAGGTTTGGCAGCAAGGGCCTTTTCCGGCTGAACCATTTCACTGGCCCCTAAGCTCGTTCCTGAACTGGGTTTGTGTGTGGCTGTTCCTTCTGTCTAGCACCCAATCTCTGCCTCCTTCTCAGCCATCTGCTCACAAGTTGAACCGCATATCTTCAGATGCTCCCTCCTTGAAGCCCACTCTTCCTAGGGAAGAGTGACAAACCCTGGTCACCCCATCTTCCAACAAGAGTGGCAGTCACTGTGCCTGCTGCTTTTGACACTTGGCCCCCTTGTTTTCTCCTTACAGGATTTGAAATAATTTCATTGTCATTTTGTTTTTACTGCATATTTAGTCCTCTGTCTCTGTTGATGGGCTAGAAACATCATGAACATGGTCTTATTTGTTGCCATATCTTTGATATCTACTCAGTATAATTGATTTGAGGAATGAAAACCTAACAAGAGACAGTGAGATGGGTCATTGGCTAAAGGCACTTCACTGATCCTGATGACTCGAATTCAATCCTGGAGCCAATTGTGCAAGGAGCACTGACTCCTAAAAGTTGTCTTCTGGTTCCCACACAAGGACAGGGTCATGTACTGTATATGCACATACACAAAAATTTAATTAAATTAAAAGAAATCAAAAGTGGGCTGGAGGGTTAGTTCAGTGGTTAAGATCACTTGTTCTTGTGGAGGACCTGGTTTAATTCCTAGCACCCACATAATGGCTTACAACCACCTGTAACTCCAGTCCCAGAGGATCTGACACCCTCTTCTGATCTCCGAAGGCACCAGGCATGCATGTAGCGCATAGACATTCATGCAGATAAAACACCTATGAACATGAAATAATATAAATAAACCTAAATTTTTTTTTAAATCAAAATGAGTGACTACAACAGGGGCCATAAGAATAAAAAAGGAGACAATGGATATAAATGGAGGCTCAAACTATTTATCTTTAAAAAGTTAAGCAATATAAAAAGGTTAAATGGAATTTTAAAAAGTTCTATTACACCTATCAGATTTGGTAGTATTTGCATGTTTGGGCCTAGACTGGGAAGCAGTCTGACAAGTAGGTAATGGAAAGACAACAGAGCTTTTAGGAGTCACTTGACCATCTGTCTTGGTCTTTCTGGCTACAGTATACAACAGTAAAATGAATTGGCCCAGAGTTAGTAGTTAGATGACATGATACTCAGCTATCAGTGTACTGTCCACACACTCAAACTCAGCTGCTTAATTCTTTTAAATCAATTGCTTTGGGAATGGGGTTGCCTGGCAGTTGACTAAATATCCCCTGTTTTCTTCCTGAAATGCATGCATGCATGCACAATTGCCCTTCTTTGGGCTTTGGCAGTTCCTGAGTTATTATGCCAGCTTGGTAACTAAAGCATGAACACATTTCCTTGTCAGATATTATTCATAACTCATAAAACTCAAAACCCATAAATTTCTCATAAAATAGGGCGATTAAAATGTACTGGAGCTGAAAGAAAGATTTGGTAAAAGGTCAAGAACCAATCCAGATGTGGTCACGTGTGCCTGCAAACATATAAGGTAAATGGAAAGAACTAAGTCTACAAAGTTGTCTCTGACAGCCATGTGCACAGCCACACACATTATACATCCACAGCAATGTGTAAAAGTCACAAAGCAAAATAAATGAAAGGTCTATAGTCAACAAGTCAAGATTTCCAAAGTTAAACTCACAAAAATTGCAAACAAATTATATTCTAGACTGCTCACTATTGTGCTATTTGTAACAGTAAGGATATCATATATACAAATAATAGTATAAGTCCTCACAATTTTGAGGACTTATCATATCCCAGAAAGAATCCTCAGCATCTCATGTGCTTCCCAAAGCAACTCTGTGAGGAAGTAGCTGTCATCCTCCGTCCTTTCCTCATGGCTGACAACTTCCCCAGAGACGCAGAGCCATAACCACTGTCAAAGTGAACAAAATATATAAAGCGATTAATGGGCATCGTGTGTAAACAGTGGGAAACTGTGAACCTTGGTGGAATGGAAGCAGACAAAATGAATCCCACTGTCCCACTGGCTTCCTTCTGAACATGACTTCCAGTGCTGCAGTGACAGGGAATCCAAGCAGAGCTTGTGTACTGGCTGGTTTTGTGTCAACTTGCCACAAGCTGGAGTTATCACAGAGAAAGGAGCTTCAGTTGAGAAAATGCCTCCATGAGATCCAGCTGTAAGGCATTTTCTCAGTTAGTGATCAAGGAGGGCAGGCCCACCAGGCAGTGGTGCCGCACGCCTTTAATCCTAGCACTTGGGAGGCAGAGGCAGGTGGATTTCTGAGTTCGAGGCCAGTCTGGTCTACAGAGTAAGTTCCAGGACAGCCAGGGCTACACAGAGAAACCCTGTCTCGAAAAACAAAAACAAAACAAAACAAAACAAAAAAAAAAAAAAGAGGGCAGGCCCATGTGGGTGGTGCCATCCCTGGACTGGTAGTCTTGGGTTCTATAAGAAAGCAGGCTGAGCAAGCCAGGAGAAGCAAGCCAGTAAGTAACATCCCTCCATGGCCTCTGTATCAGCTCCTGCTTTCTGACCTGCTTGAGTTCCAGTCCTGACTTCCTCTGGTGATGAACAGCAATGTGGAAGTGTAAGCTGAATAAACCCTTTCCTCCCCAACTTGCTTCTTGGTCATGATGTTTGTTTAGGAATAGAAACCCTGACTAAGACAAATTGGAGTGCGGTATTCCTGTGACAATCTGACCATGTTTTGGGGAGGACTGTGGAAGAACTTTGGAACTTTGGGCTAGAAGATTCATTCAATGTTGAGAGCTCTGTGGGATGTTGTGTAGGAGCTTGGAAGATAATGTTGAGAACAGTGCAGAAGATGGAGATCTGGCTTGTGAAATTTCAGAGGGAAAATTAAAGACTCTTACGAGGGCCATTGCTATTTTGATTGTGAGGATTCTGTGGTTTTGGTTGGCTGGGGCTGAAGAGTCAGCTGTTATTGACAGGATGCCAAAACTACTAAAGTGAGGACTTTGTATTGCTGGGACTATTGATGCTGGTTGGCTGGAGCTGGGAATTTGGCGGTGATTGGGAAGTGACCAGCATCATTGAGGTGAAATCTTCTGAGAAGTGTTTTCTCAGAGCACAGAGGCTGCATTCCAGAGATAACTAGGGTTGTACCTTGTGCTGTGGCTGGACTTGGTAATGTGTAAGAGTCACTCAGGTGGTACTGGTTTTGAAGGCATGAAGGAGTCATGAAGAGCAGCTGAGGCCTGGGCACTGTGAGAGGCCACAGAAGGCCATTGGTGAAGGTGCAGCCTCAGTTGCACTTGATGGCCCAGGACTGAAGGGGTCATGCAAAGGAGGTGAGGCTTGGCACCATGAAGAGAGCCTATGAGAGACTGTTGGTAAAGCCTAGTTGCAGCGGAAGACAGCAGTGATTTGGAGATGCCAGTACCATGAGATGACCACCAAGAACAGCAGCAGCAGTGGAGTACAGGCAATTGGAGCCTAGAAGACAAGGTGTGTGCTACAAAGGGCAGAGCTGGAGAAGTGACTCAAGCCCTTGGAGGAATCCAGAAGATCGTGAGTGGATCCCAGACATTGGACAGTTGGAGTTTGATTTTGCTTTTGATTGTGACTGTGCCCTGATATATTTTCCCTCCTGAAGGAAGAAGGCATTTTAGTGGAGCCCGCAGTTAAGAGACTTTTGATGGTAAAAAGACTTTGAATTCTAAGAGATTGGATATCTTTAAAGGGCTATCCAATAGTAAGAATTTGCAAAGGCTGTGGAACTTTTAAAGTTATTTAGATCTTGGAGATAAAAAAGAAAGTAAGGGTTGAGGCTTAATAGTGATGTATTTGTGTATCAAGTTGACAAGGGGTCACTTGTACTGGCTGGTTTTGTGTCAACTTGACACAAGCTGGAGTTATCACAGAGAAAGGAGTTTCAGTTGAGAAAATGCCTCCATGAGATCCAGCTATAGCCAGGCAGTGTTGGCGCACGCCTTTAATCCCAGCACTTGGGAGGCAGAGGCAGGCGGAATTCTGAGTTCGAGGCCAGTCTGGTCTACAGAGTGAGTTCCAGGACAGCCAGGGCTACACAGAGAAACATTGTCTTGAAAAAAACAACAACAACAAAACAATACAAAACAAAAAAACAAAAACAAAAACAAAAACAAAAAAGAGAGAGATTCAGCTATAAGGCATTTTCTCAATTAGTGATCAAGGGCGGAGGGCCCCTTGTGGGTGGTACCATCTGTGGACTGGTAGTCTTGGGCTTATAAGAGAGCAGGCTGAGCAAGCCAGGAGAAGCAAGCCAGTAAGTAACATCTGTCCATGGCCTCTGCATCAGCTCCTGCTTCCTGACCTGCTTGAGTTCCAGTCCTAACTTCCTCTGGTGATAAACAGCAGCATGGAAGTGTAAGCTGAATAAACCCTTTCCTCCCCAACTTGCTTCTTGATCATGATGTTTGTTCAGGAATAGAAACCCTGACTAAGATAGCTTGCAAAGGCTGACACATGGTTTATGCATCTGGGACTTGTGGGAGCATGTGTGAGAAAGGAAGGTTCACAGAGAGGCAGCACCATGGAGTACTTAAGTCTTCAGCCAACACTGAACATTTAAGCTGGTGTGAGGTGAAACTCTGTAAGCCTGACAGAAAGTAGCTATGGGCCTCACCGTGCTGGGGTTGATATAGAAACCTCTGTTAGCTGGGGTCAAAAGCCCTTACTACATTCTCTTAGCATTCAACTGGAACTCTAGGGGAAAAAGAAAACATGCTTTGGGCTGGTGCGATGGCTAGGTGAGTAAAGGTACTTGCCACTAAATGTGACAACCTAACTTTCATCCTTGAGGACCCCATGGTGGAAGGAGAGAAGTGACTCTTGGGAGTTGTCTTCTAAGCTCTGAATACACACACACACACACACACACACACACACACACACACACACACATACAATCAATCAATCAATTACTCGATGTAAATTTTTTTATTGGGCTTAGAGAGATGACTTAGCAGTTTGAAGCACTTGTTGCTCTTACAGAGGACTCAGGTTCAAGTCCCAGTGTCTATGTGGTGGCACACAACTAGTTTTTTTTTTTTTTAATTGGATATTTTCTTTATTTACATTTCAAATGTTTTCTCCTTTCCAGGTCTCCCCTTTGGAACCCCCCTATCCCATCCCCCCTCTCCCTGCCTCTATGAGGGTGCTCCCCCACCCACCCATTCCTGTCCTTCTGCCCTGGCATTCCCCTACACTGGGCCATCAAACACCCTCAGACCCAAGGGCCTCTCCTCCCACTGATGTCCAACAAAGCCATCCTCTGCCACATATGTGGCCAGTGCCATGGGTTGCTCCATGTGTATTCTTTGGTTGGTGGTCCAGTCTCTGGGAGCACCGGGGGGTCAGGCCAGTTGACACTGTTGCTCCCTCCATAGGGCTGCAAACCCCCTCAGCTCCTTCAGTTCCTTCTCCAACTCCTCCCTCAGGGACCCATGAGCTCAGTCCAATGGTTGGCTGCCAGCTTCCACCTCTGTATTTGTCAGGCTCTGGCAAAGCCTCTCAGGAGACAGCCATATCAGGCTTCCATCAGTAAGCACTTCCCAGCATCCACAATAACATCTGGGTTTGGTGGCTGTATATGGGATGGATCCCCAGGTGGGGCAGTCTCTGGATGGCCTTTCCTTCAGTCTCTGCTCCACATTTTATCTCCATATTTCCTCCTGTGAGTATTTTGTTCACCCTTCTAAAAAGCACTGAAGCATCTACATTTTGGTCTTCCTTCTTCTTAGGCTTCATATGGTCTGTGAATTGAATCTTTAGTATTTCGAACTTTGGGGCTAATATCCACTTATCAGTGAGTACATACCGTGTTTATTCTTTTGTGCTGTTTTCTCACTCAGGATGATATTTTCAAGTTCTATTCATTTGCCTGCAAATTTTATGAAGTCGTTTTTAATAGCTGAGTAGTACTCCATTGTGTAAATGTACCATATTTTCTGTATCCATTCCTCTGTTGAGGGACATCTGGGTTGTTTCCAGCTTTTGGCTATAATAAATATGGCTGCTATGAACATAGTGGAGTATGTGTCCTTATTACATGTTGGAGCATCTTCTGGGTATATGCCCAGGAGAGGTATAGCTGGGTCCTCAGGTAGTATTATGACCAATTTTCTGAGGAACCACCAGACCGATTTCCAGAGTGGTTGTACCAGCTTGCAATCCCACCAGCAATGGAGTAGTGTTCCTCTTTCTCCACATCCTCGCCAGCATCTGCTGTCACCTGGGTTTTTGATCTTAGCCATTCTGACTAGGGCACACAACTAGTTTTAATTGCAGTTCCAAGGGATTCCATGCCCTCTTGTGACCTCACATACATGCATGAAGGCAAAGCACATGTAAAACATGTTGAATAAATATAATAGATTTTAAAATAAACCTAAAAAATACATAGAAGAAAAGCCATGTATCAGAAGTAGAGCCGTCCTGGTCCTAAAATATGGACTAAATAGCTCTTCCCTGGAAACTTAAAAATAAGCTCAAAAGACTCCAGATTAGCAAATTACTGCTTGCCTGGAAAAAAACCACACACAACCAAATCTCTATTTTATTTATTTTATATTGCAACTGCAGTTTCCCCTCCCTCTTCTTCTCCCAGTCCCTCCCCCTATCCTCACCCCCATCCACTCCTCATTTCTCTTCAAAAAAGGTCTGACTTCAATAGATATCATCCAGCCATGGCATATTAAGTTGCAGTAAGACTAGGCACCTCCTCTTCTAGTAAGGCTGGATAAGACAACCCAGTAAGGGGGGAAGGGTCCCAAAGGCAAACAAGTGAGTCAGAGACAGCTTCTGCTCCCACTGTTAGGGTCTCAGAGGATCAAGCCAATCATATGTGTGGAGGGCTGAGTTCAATTCCATGCAGGTTTCCTGGTTGGTGGTTCAGTCTCTGTGAGCCCCTATGGGCTCAGGTTAGTTGATCTGAATCATGACCAAATCTTGACACCAAAGACTTTAGTACTCAGAATGTCTACCATGACATGTAAACTTAGGTATTAGAAAAAAAAAATCAGAAAAATAGGATCCATAACCAGATTTATAAAACAACATTAACTGTCTCAGCTTTAAGAGAGCACATAACAAGTTCTACGCGGCTGTTGTAAGTGTGGAAAGTAAGGACAAGTTAGCACATGGAGTAAATGAGTCCCCGTGGTGAACTGCAGCCACTCACTGTGGATAATGAAGAAACAAAAAACAAAACTAAGTAGACTCTAGACTGGATACGACATCTGGAATAAAATTCAATGGGTGGGATTTAACAGTAGAATGGAATCTACAGAAAGAAAGCCAGTGAACTTGGGAGGAAGATGATATTTTTTAGACTGATGCTCATGGGTGTGGGGAGGCTGGGAAGTTAGCGTGCATCTGCCTGAAATCCTAAAACATGAGGAGAGAAGGATTAGGGCAGAAATCTGCAGCAGTTATGGCCAGGACTGGAGACATAGCTCTGGTGATAGAATGCTCACTTAGAAAGCAAGGAGCAGAGAGTTTAGTTTCCAGCACCACATGAGTCAGGTACAGTGGGACTATGGGCATACATCAATGCCTCAAGGCCACTCTGGACTACATATTGCATCTGAGACCAGACTCTGTCCAAAATGGAAGAAGATATCAACCCACAAACCTAGAAGTCTAGAGACCTCACTTACCTAGTACCCAGGGAGACCACCAACAGCAAAGAACACAAGACACATCTAATAAAGACAAGACTAGATATAAACACCAAAAATCACCTCAAACCTAACTCCAGATGCCTAGCTAGCAGCACAAGAATAGAAAGAAAGAAAGAAAGAAAAAAAAAAGAACAACCAAGACAGCGCGCCTCCTCCAGAATCCAGCAATCATATTACAGCAGAGCCTGAGAAGTGCAATGCAACTGAAGCACAGGACAAGGACTTCAAGATAGCTGTCATGCCCAGGGACCTTAGAGACGCTGTGAATACGTCTTTTAAGGAAGACCATGGAAACACAAAGGAACAGTTGAATATTGAAAATATCTCAAGACATGAAAGTAAAAATAAAATCACTAGAGAAAATCCAAACTGAAATAGAACTGAAAATGAAGAATTTAGGATATCAAACAAAACCTCAGAGGTAAGCCTTGCCAACAGGGTACAAGCCTGCAAGAATCTCAGATGTTGAAGACAAGGTAGAAGTCAAAGAAAATATTAAATCTAAGAAAGTGCAGGTATAAAACATTCAGAAAATCTAAGATACCATGAAAAGACCAAATCTACTAATAATAGGGATTAGAAATAGGACAAGAAACCGAGGTCAAATGCACAGAAATGTTTTCAACAAAATCATAGAAAAAAACCCTTCTCTAAGCTGAAGGAGAATTCTATCATGGCACAAAAAGCATACAAAACACCAAATAAGACCAGAAAAAAAATTCCACATTACACATAATAATCAAAACACTAAATGTATGGAACAAAGAAAGCTTATTAAATGTACAGAAGCAAGAAAGAATACTAAAAGCTGCAAGGAAGCCGGACGGTGGTAGCATGTGCCTTTAATCCCAGCACTCGGGGGGCAAAGGCAAATCGGATCTCAGAAAAAGCAAATTATGGGCTTTTTTCTTTTGTCTTATTTGGTTTGGAGGATGTAGATGGGGGTGGGCACTGAGGAGAGCCAGATCTCAAGAATTCTAGGCAAGCTCTTGAGCACTGAGCTGGATCCACTCTCCACCTCTTTTCATCTGGTTTCATTTTGTTTTAAAAGACAGAGTCTCACTGTACATTGTACAGCTCAAATTGTCTTTGAACTTGAGATCTTCCTACCTCAATTTCCCAAACAGATGTATTTACATGAATGGGCAACCACACCCAGCTTATTACTTGTATTTTATATTTCACCAATTTTAAATCTTTTTTTCTAAAACATACATCTAAAGTTCTAAAGTTCCCTTTAATTTTTGTGCTAGCTATGTCTCACAAACCTTGATGTGCTGGGTTTTCACTAGCACTCAGTTAAGAAATGGGGAAATGGCTCAGTGAGTAAGGACATTTGAGACATACCCCCTACACACACACACACACACACACACACACACACACACACACACTCACAAAATAAACAAATAAACAAATACCCTTCTGTTAAAAAAATAAGGCAGTAGAGTAATAGAGAAGACACCCAATATCAATCCGTAGTTTCCACATATGCATGAACATCTGTATGTACACAGGTACACACACATGTGCAAGAATATAGGCATAAAACACACATCCACACAAAATAAATTAACAAGATATGGGGAGGCAGACTTTATCCTAAGAACCTAAGACTATTATTGAAATCAATCAACAGTTATTCAACACATTACTGCAACAAAGGAGAAACACCATGTGACTATTTCATAATCCATTCAGGAAAAGCATTTGGCAGACTTTATTCTGAGAGCTCCCATAACACAGGAGCAGAAGGGATTGCTCTGAATCTGCCAAGTATCTGTGGACAACTCACAGTCATGCCATACTGCTGACCCCTCTGCGGTTTCTGAATACAATTAAAAACACCGCATAAGACTGTTAAGATCTTGAGTGACCTAGCCGCTGCTTCCCTCTGACACCTCATGCCAGCACATGCCTTGCTCACTGCACAGCCCAGCTATGCTGCCCTTCTGTGCTGCACATGCTCTGGACACCACCCTCTTCTCATACTGACATCTTAGAACTCTTATCTTCTGACTCCTTCTTACCATTAGTTATCAGCTTAAATAAATGCTCTTGTTTCAGAGAGGCCATTGATTTCTTATTGGTGGTGTTATTCATCGGACTAGAGATCGGCAAGGAGAGGATGTACTCGCTCCATCAGAGGCGCGGGCTCTCACTCTGGGTTTCTAGCTGATGCAGCCTATGATACAGGACTGTGGAGTGTGACCTGACCCAAGCCGAGCTGCCCATTTAACTTGGCTCCTACCCTGCTCTCTGATCCCTCGGTACAAAGGAAGGTCCTGCCAGAACTGAGAAAGAAGCCAAATCTTGACTACGGCACTCATTGCTTTTTAAAACTCAGGCTTACATCACCAAGTGGGACCAGCAGTCCTGTGCACTTCCATTTAAGGGCAGCTTTATAAATACCAAGCCCTGCTGTTTCTTAGCTGTGTTTGACATGGGAAAAACTCCATGTTCATCTGGGGAAGATGAACTGTGCTTGGCTTCCACCTTTCTCACAGAGCCCATAACCTGTATCTCCATACAGCTCAACTCTTCCTGTTTCCTGTCATTTTCTATAACCCTATTTTTCTTTCTTCATAACATTTGAATCTATCTCCCTAGCTAGGATACAACTATGGGGTTGGGTAACTCAGTGATAGAGTGTTTGCTTAGACTCTGTGAAGCCCTGGCTGGCTTCAATGCCCAGTGATGCTAAAGAAAATAAAATTTACAACATAAAATATAAGTATTATGGGACCAAGGAGTTTTTCTTTCTGGCACTAACAGTACTTCCAGTAGGTGGAACAGTGCTTGATGTACAACAGATAATCCATAAATACTTGTTAAATGAATGAGTGTATAATGTAGCTAAACAATCTCTTGGCCTTTCAGCAACCTTAAGCTAAAGTCTACCTCCTTCGAATACCTTGCTTGACTCCTTCTGGACCATGTGTACTTGATTCTTCCTCCTGTATCAACACTTCCTCCTCCTCTTCCTCCTCCTCCTCCTCCTCCTCTTCCTCCTCCTCTTCCTTCTCCTCATCATTATCTTCCGCCTCTTCTTCCTCCTTCTTCTCCACCTCTACCATCACCACCTCCACCTTCTCCTCCTCCTCCTCCTCCTCCTCCTCCTCCTCCTCCTCCTCCTCCTCCTCCACCACCACCACCAGAATTCCAGTTTGTGCCTAGCATATGCTCTTCTTCTGGAAGCAGAAGAAAACTTCTGTTGAAAACTTGTGGTTGGAAGTCTTGAAGGTCAGCTTCCAGTCACCAGGTAGGAGACATCCTGAAAAAGGCAGCATCCTTAGGCAAAAGTTCACATTCCAAGGGATTAGAAAGCCCTTCTGTCAGTCGAGCTGGGGACTCTGAGGCTCAGCAATTCTTCAGCAGTGCATCTACCACCAACTGGTCAGCAAGGAGAGAGAATGAATGGCCTCAAAGAAAAGCAGACAGAAGCGGGGATGGGGGTGGGGGGGTGGGGGGTGGGCCTGGCTTTGAGGTTCTAACTACTGTTGAGGACCCCTCCATTCCCACGCCCCCACAATTAGATTGCTCAACCCTTTAGAAGCTTTTCTTCCTTGTAAACCCACTCAAATCTTATCAAAGACTGGGGAGCACAGACCTGAGTGTTGCAGGACATCACAATAAAAGTACAAGAACTTCAAGTCTCTGCGAGGCTAGGTGCTTCCTCTCCCACTGAGGCCAGACAAGGCAGCTCACCTAGAAGAACATATCCCACTTACAGGCAACAGCTTTTGGGGTAGCCCCTGGTCCAGTTGTTGGGACCCACATGAAGACCAAGCTGCACATCTGCTATGTATGGGGGGGCTAGGTCCAGCCTGTGGCCCCCACCCACTCAGAGGAGAAGGGGAGGGGATGGGGTAAGGATTGTGGGAGGAGGTGACTGGGAGAGGGGCAGTGAATGGGATGTAAAGTGAATAAGTAAAAAATTAAATTAAATTTAAAAAAATCACACACGCACAAAGATGAAAACTTCAGTCAGATCACAGCAGGAAGGGAGTGATACAATGCCTCTTGTAGTGCTCTTTCTGGTTGGTGAACTCTCAAACACTTTCATCAGCCTGTACAGTGGAGTGGACCAGAGACTGTGTGCTGTCTCAAACTCTAAATATCACACTGAGCTTTCATTGTGTTAGAGAACAAAGGGCTTCCATCATTCTGAGAAAAGAAAACTGAACAAGAAGCCCATACACTCATGTTGTCCCATTGTTATTTTCTGAAGTATAACAAGTGTGATTTATGAACTAAAACTACCCTTCTCTACAAGCCGTGCTTTATGATGCCCACTATTTCAATTATTTGAACTTTAATTTTTTTTAGAGCAGATTCATTTATGTGGTTTAAGATGTACAGAAAGGCTGGGAATGGTGGCTCACACCTACAGTCTTGGCACTTGGGAGGTAAAGGCAAGATCAGGAGTTCATGTTACCCTCAACTTCATAGTGGGGTTAGAGGTCAGCCTGGGCTACATGAGCTTTGTTTTTTTTTACACCCCCCCCCCGCCTTCTAAGAAACACAGTAGGAAATTTCCCTAATTCTTGCCATTGACCTAAAATTCCTACCTTTGGAGAAACTATGTAGAATATTAACAAAGTCTTTCCAGAGACATTCTCTGCATGTGTGTGTTGACTTTTGCAAGACATAGTGGCTGTCAGCAACAAGCATCTTTATTTGCTCAAGACCAGCTGGGACAGCTGAGCAGTTCTGGTCTGGGTTTGTTCAACAGGGACTGGATGCGCTAGGATGGCCTGATCGGGTGTCTGTAAGCTGGTTGGAGTAGGGGGGTCCTCACATGTCTAGATGCTGGCTCACTGTCAGGTGGGGTGACTGCCACACACTTCCCAGCAGGCACCCCAGTCTCAGGTGATGGTAGAGGAGCAACCAGCAAAGAGGGGCTGCACTCCAGTACACAAGTAGTTCCATGCCTCTGCTTTCATCATCATTGCTAATAAACCTTTGGCCAAAGCAAATCACATGGCCAGTCCAGGTTTAAGCAGCAGAGAAATAAATTGTACATCTCAATGGAGGGTTGTGCAGTCACACTGTAAAAGGGGGTGGATACCTACAGGTATGAGAAGGAATTTGTAGAATTTAAAATGGTTCTAGTTTGGACTGGAGAGATGTCTCGGCAGTTTAGAGCACTAGCTGCTCTTTCCAGAGGACCTGGGTTCAATTCCCAGCATTAACATGGTGGCTCACAAGTATTGGTCACTCCAGTTCCGGGAGCTCGAATGCTCTTCTCTGGCCTCTGTGGGCGCCAGCACTGTATGCATATGCTGCAGATACGTATGTGCAGGCCAAGCACCCATACACAAAATAAAGTTTAAATAAAGTTTACTTTATTTCTTATTGTTGTATGTCTGTGTGCATGCATGTGTGATGTGTGTAGGCACTTGTGGACCATGGCACATGTGTGGAAGTCAGAGTACAACTTGTACGGAATCATCATTTCCTTCCACCTTTACATGGGATGTGGAGATTGAACTCTGGTCCTCAGGTGTGCACAGCAAGCATGTTTACCTGCTAAGCCATCTTGCCAGCTTCTGTTTTGTTTTGTTTTTAAATCAGCCACAGCATATGCTTGTGAAGATGACTCTCTCTCTCTCTCTCTCTCTCTCTCTCTCTCTCTCTCTCTCTCTCTTACACACACACACCCCTCTTTATGTCAACTTGAGGAAGATGAAGATGAAGAAGATCCTTCAGCTAACAGAACAAGGTTAGAGAGCAGGTGAAGGTCAGAAGAGGGGCAGCTCACTTTTACCTGGATCATTACTGCCCAAACTGAATCATTACCTAAACCAGAATCTTCACACAGGGCTTGGAAAGTTGACTTGGTAGTTTAGAGCACTGGTTGTTCTTGCAGAGGACCCAGGTTCAGTTCCAAGCACTGACATGGTGGGTCACAATCATCCATAATTTCAGTTCCAAGGTGATCTGGTGGCCTCTTCTGACCTCAGTGAACACCAGGCATGTATGTGGTGTGCAGACATATGTGCAGACAAAACACTTGCATATATAAACAAAAACAATCTTCATACAGTTCTCTGAGATATAAAAAAAGGCAGCTTCCTGTAGAAGCACCCCATGCTCATTAGATTGAGAATTTGCATCATCAGTCTATAGTGCTGGGGACCAAAGCTGGGGCCTTGTGCCTGCTGGACTAGTGCTATGTGGCCAAGTGACTCCTCAAGCTCCATAACGTTAATTACATCTGATTCCCTTCCTGGAAGGAGACTCACTTCTCAGTTTCCTTCTATCCTTCTTTCTCCTGGGAGGGAAATCCTCACTGCAGTCAGAAAGATCCCCAGCCTCATCGCCTGGCTTAGAATACATTTCCTTTGTTTGTGTGGGCACATATGAATGTGGCGAGTATGTATGTTGCTGTGGGTGTGTACACGTGTGTGTGCAGGTGTGTATCCGTGTATGTGAGACCAGAGATCAGTAGCGAGTGTCTTTCTCCAACACTCTTGACTTTACCTTTTAACAGAAACAATTTTAATTGAAATAAGTTCTGTATTATTAGCATGTGTGTACAAGCTTCTGCATGCCACAGAAATGTGTGGAAGTTAAAGGACACCTCTTGGGGACAGCGCTCTCTTTCCACCATGGGATCTGGGGAATTGAACTCAGGCTTGTGTAGCAAGAACATTTGAGAGCCATCTCTCAAAACTCTTATTTTCTGAGACAGTGTTTCTCACTGAACTTGAAGATTCACTGATTTATGTAGCCTGGCCAGCCAGCTAACCAGCGAGGCCCAGGGGTCCTCCTGCCTCCACCTCGCACCCAGCATTCCACCAGCACTGAGATTACAGGTGCATGCTGCACCTGGCTTTTAGATGGCTACTGGGGTCAAACACAGATCTTCGTCTCGTTTGGGAAGCACTTTACCAAATGAGCCCCTCCCCCAGCCCCTACATGTATCCTTCTCAAAGAACCCAATGGAGTGAGAGGTGGCACCCAGATGAGAACCTCACAGCTAACTTATATCCCTTTATCTCAAAGCTGCATGAGTTACCTCACCTTCCTCCCCCTCCACCCCTTCACCAAGGCATCATTTCCTCTGAAAGTCCTGGGATGATTCTCTAAACCAAGAACCAAGATCTGTAAGCAGCCCCGTTTGATCTTCTGTCTGTCTACACTAGCAGTGGAAAATTTGCTTTTCTGATTCGTCCTGAGTAAAATTCATGTAATTCAGTCCCGTGAACACAAGTGAATATTTTATTTTGAAATAAACTTTTTAGAGAGGGTCTGAGTCTCTCCCCCCAACCTCCTACTGACAGCAATACAAACTGGGCCCCATTACAACCTCCGGAGCCCCAAAAATCTGGGCTTGAGGTTTGTGACTCACTCATCAACAATTTCCAGATATAGATTATTGGGGGAAGTTAACAGAAAGGTTCTTGTCCTAGAAATCCAAAGCCCAGGCTGTCTTAGTAAAGGCCCCGGGAACTTGGCAAAATGGGGCAGGGAGGAGTTTTGCTGCTTGCCTGGTAAAGGAAAAGAAGCCCTCTCATTTCTCAAGTCTACACTCAAGATAAAAAGCATGTTACATGAAGGTCAGGGTTGAAAAGTATACAAATCGTGGTTCTTGGTGGATCCACAGTGTCATGTAACCTCAGTGTGGTTCCTGTGCGTCTGGGTCACCCCAAAAGGAAACTCCTCACCCAACAATCACCCTTCCCAAACCCCTAGAGAAATTAAGAGGCAGCGTTCCTGAATGTTTCAAAGGTTCTGAGACAAGAACCTCTAGTCAGACAGGTTGGTACCCAAGATATCCTTGCCAGTTATCTGTATGCCCTGGGCTAGGCACTTAATCTCTTGTGCTCTCAAATCAAGATCCTAACTATTTTATATTCAGTTCAGAAGTGCCTGGGGGTAGAGGTGTGGGTAGAGTCTTGCTTAAGAATTAAAGCTCTTTGGGCATGGTGACATACACCTTTAATGCCAGCACTCAGGAGGCGGAGGCAATCGGATCTGAGTTCTAAGCCAGCCTGATGATCTACATAGTGAATTCTAGGCCAGTCAGAGCTACACATTAAAACCCTGTCTCAAAAGTAAATACATGAATAAATAAATTGATTAAAGCTCGTCTGGCATTGCACTGTGTGAGGGGGATCATGGATTTGAAGCCAGCCTAGGCACCGAAGCAAGATTCTGTCTCCAAAAAAATCTAAGAGAATGGAAACCCAGGTATGGTGGCTCTGGTTTTGGAACTGTAAATGCGTTTTTATTCCCTGGGGTCTCCCCTTCCCCCCTTGTTTCTTCATTTCTTTTCTTCTCCACCCCTTTCCTTCCTCCTCCCTCCCCTCCCCTTCTTTCTTTGTTGAGACAGGTTCTTCCTATTTCCTGATTTCAAACTCTGCCTCCCAAATGCTGTGACCACAGTCAGATACCACAGTATTTGATTCCTCCTGAGCTTCTGGAAGTCTCTAGGAAACATATACAGGGTCCTGATGTCCCTCGCTGGTCTATAGCAACAGAGAGAAGCTTTGGAGCATTTGTTCAAGCCTGTTCCGGGACATTAGCCTCTATCTCTAACACTACTAACTAACTCACACGCACTTGAAAGTAAGTGAATGAAACAAATATCACCCATTCAAGCCGTTCTAGAGATGTGTTGAGGTCTGACTCTGTGAGTACCTCAGTCAGTGGGCATCAAAGCCCCCCAAGGGCACTGGGAATAGCTTTTGGGGGCTAACAAGCATCTTACCTACTAGGAGCTCTATAGTAACCATCTCTTAGACTCTTACTTTTATGCATAAGCACCAGATGGCCAGGGAGAATGAGGAAGAGCCCCCCCCCCCATATCCAAGGGCCAAGTTCATCCCATGGTTTTGGATGTCATAAAAATTCTAAGAAGAAAAAAAGAAGAGGGGGAACCCAAATCTCATCCATCCCTAAAAAATAATATTCATTTCTTCAGAAGCCTATGTAGAGAGACTAAGATAGAGCCAGACATGGAGAGTCCCCCCTCTCTAACAGAAATTCTAGGCAGTGCTTTTGTTTTTGTTTTTGTTTTTGTTTTTGTTTTTCCCTCATACAGCTGGCACCCACTAGTCATCATGGTGCCTAGCTCCTTTCTAATCTCCAGTTAGTTCCAGGGCTTGGAAGGGTCCAGAGTTGGGATAATGCTGGCCTTCAGAGCTACTCATTCTGTAATTTAAAGAGCTACTTTCTCTCTTGCTCTTATAAGATCTTGTAAGTACCAGATGGCCAGGGGGAATGAGGAGGAGCCTCATTTACTAGCCACACAGCTAGTAAAGTGGGGACCCTTATTCAGTCTTAGAGTGGAGCTTCCCTGCCAGGAAATAGCAGGGAGGCCATCCATGAATTTTAACAAGATTCCAGGGAACCCTAGAAGAAGGGGAAGTCTTGCTTGCTTGAGCCAACTCACCCACACCACCTCCTCTCTGAGACCTGTAGGCCCTAGCAATCCAAGCAAAGCTGGTGGTCTGAATACCTCACTGCTTTTCTGAGCCGGAGCTGTCCTAGGGCCTAGAGCTACATTCTTAAACTTACCAGCATTTGAGCAATGTGTCCCAGCTCCTCCAGAGACCAGATACCACCCTTGGGTCGGACTTGCTCCATCATGTTGGCTGGCTCACTGACTCTTGGCCAGGTGATATTGCTCTCAGGAGTCTTTTCCTGTGACTCAGCACTATTCCAGAGGGCCCTGGAGAGCAGCCAGACCTGCACCTACCAGAGAAGCTCCAGGGCTTGACATGGTTTTACCATCAGTCTTTCTCCCTGGGGATACTTGAAGGTCTGTCCTTCCACTGGAGAGCACAGGCTCTGTCCTTGAACTCAACAGGTTCACAATTGTTGTGGGTCCTTCTAATCCATCTAGATGGGCTGCTAGCTAGTTTTAGCTGTCAACTTGATACAACCTAAAATAACATGGAAAGAGACTCTAAGTGAGGAGTTATGTAGACAGACCTGTGGGTGTGTCTATGGGGGGATTGTCTTGACTGTTACTTGAGATGGGAAGACTCACCCAGACTGTGGATGTCACCATTTCATGGGCTGGGTCTTGACCTGTGTAAGAGTGACAGAAGCTGGCTGAGAACACGTAACAAGTAAGTGAGTGAGATGGGTGAGCTCAGCTCTCTGTGCTCTTGACCATGGACGTGCTGCTTAAAGCTCATCAAGTGTTTTAACATGGCAATAGAAATGAATAGCTGGTGAGGGCAAAAGCCTACTGTGAGTGGCTGAACTTGGGAAAGAGTCTTCATGAGTGTCAAGGTGGATGAGAAACCTGGCAACAACACAATTGCTGTGGTTCTTGGATGGAGACCTTAGTGAAAGGGTCCCAATTTCCCTGGCTATGGCAGAGGCTCTGAACACTAGAAAATGAATAGGCCTAGAGGATGATGTCATTCCTAACTCTGGACCCCTCCCCAAGCCTTAGAACCATCTCTAGGGATCAGAAAAGAGTTAGGAGCCCTGGTGACTAATGGGTGCCAGTTTGTTCACTCATTCAGAAAAATGGTCTTGGATTTGTACTAGGGAGGGGCCTCTCCCTGTCTATCTCATTCTCTGTCTCTCTTCTGCAGGGGTTTCCAGAAAATGAGGTTTGTTAGAGTCACCCAGGGATGGGTGGGAATGGCATTGTTATCTTTAAGATTTATTTTTACTTTATGTGTATGAGTGTTTAACTTGCATGTATGTCTGTGCATTATGTATATGCGGTGTTCGAGGAGTCTAGGAGAGGGCATCAGATCCCCTGGAACTAAAGTTACAGATGGTTTTTAGCTGCCATGTGGGTGCTGGGAATTGAACTTGGGTCCTCTACAAAAAGCAACAAGTACTCCTAACTACTCACTCCTTTCTTTAAGACATTTTTTTTTTTTTTGCTGTATTTGTGTGCCTGGTGTCATGCATATGTGTACACGTTTGCTTGTGTGTGGGTGTACGTGTATACTTGCTCTGTGTGTGTGGACATGCCTGTGAATGTCTGAGGCTGGTGCCAGGAGTCTTCCTTGATTGCTTTCCTCTTATTCATTGAATTAGGGTCTCTCATTTGACTAGAGCTAGCTAGGCTAGCAAGGCAGCTTGCTCCTTATGACTCTGCCTTCTAAGCACTGGTAGACCACTGTGACCATTTGTCCTGTATCTGAATGTCAGCGATCCAACCTCTGCTCCTTCCTTTTGTGCAATCTGCACTTCACCCATTGAGCCATTTCCTGAACCCTCTTTGCTTTGAGACAGAATCTCATGAACTCCTGATCCTCCTATCTCCATCTTCAAGTACTGGAGTCATAGGCATAAGCCACTGTACTCTGTTTATGTAAGAGTAGAGACTGAACCCAGAACCTTATGCAAACTACACAAGCACTCTGCTAACTATTTCTTGGATGGCTTGTTCAGTAAGAAGAGGGGAAGCCACAAAAAAGAAGCCAAATAAGACCATAGTCATGATAACCATGGCCAAGGATTTGGGTTTCATTCTAAGATGAGTGAGAAGTCTTGGGTTTTATGACACAAAGGGATATGCATGGGTTTGCTATAAAGGAGTCCTTGGATGTAGAATGACAGATGCACAGAGAAAGCAATGGTGGCTTCTGCTTTAGGTATTGGTCCTGGCCAGCAGGAAGGGGGTACTGGGCAGGCAGAGAAGACATTATGGTTAAGGTTTTAGTATTCTAAGGGCATATGGTGTCCAGCAGAGCTGTCCAGGCAACAACAGCTGGAGAGAGCACTCTGGCCAGAAACTGTGGGGCAGAGGGCCAAACAAGGAAATTGGAGAGTGAAAAGGAAATCTTGGGACAAGCCCCAGGCAGACTCCACAGTGACAGGAAGGAGCCAGCCAAGAGAAGGGCACACGGGAAGGGAAGAGCAAACTGGAGACAACGGGTCATGGCAACTGGAGTAAAAGGACAGGAGGCAGCACTCGAGAGGCAGAGGCAGGCAGATTTCTGAGTTCAAGGCCAGCCTGGTCTACAGAGTTAGTTCCAGGACAGCCAGGGCTACACAGAGAAACCCTGTCTCGAAAAACCAAAAAGAAAAAAAAAGAAAAAAGAAAAAAAAAAGGACAAGGAGGATGTGAATGAGTGTCAAACACTTCTCAGAGGGCCTGTGAGGTGGGCACTTACCACCAAGCCCGATGACCTGAGCTCGACTCCTGGGATCTATATAGCAGAAAGACAGAAGTAGCTCCTGCAGGTTTCCCCCCAACCTCCACATGTGCATGTGCCGTGATGCACATACCACACAAATAAACAAGTGAATGTAATACCTTTTCTTTGTTTCTTAGAGGCTGTGAACAGGATCTACTGGATTTTGCAATAAAGGGCCACTGAAATCCATCCATCCACCCATCCTCTCTCTCTCTCTCTCTCTCTCTCTCTCTCTCTCTCTCTCTCTCTCTCTCTCTCTCTCTTTTCCTACATGTGGTGGGGGATACAGAACCCAAAGCCTCAGGCACTTTACTACTGGGCTCAATCTGACCCACCAATACCTTGATCTTAGTGACCTGTGACCTGATAGAGCTGAATGCAAATGTAGTGAGCTGAGGATTCAGAGGGAAGCCTTTTGGATCTTTGACTCTAACATGAACTCCGTGCATGGATTTGGGGCAGAGGTCTAAGAATTTCTCATTTTATTCTGTGCTGGATAGTTTTATGTCAACTTAACACAAGCTAGAATTGTCTGAAGGGAGAGAACCTCAGCTGAGAAAATGCCTCCTTAACATCCAGTGCTAAGACATTTTTTAAATTAATGATTGATGTGGGAGGGTCCAGCCCATGGTGGGTGGTGACATCCCTGGGTTGGTGGGCTTGGCTGAGCAAGCCATGGGGAGCAAGCCCAGAAGCAGTACTCCTCCATGGCCTCTGCATCAGCTCCTGCCTCCAGAGTCCTACCCTGTTTGAGATTCTCTCCAACTTCCTTCGATGGAAGTGTAAGCCAAATAAACCCTTTCCTCTTCAACTTTCTTTGGTCACAATGTTTCCTCACAGTGGTAGTAACCCTAAGACATACTCCAATAATAGAGTAGCTTCTACAAATGAACTTTAGGCCTTTGCCCTGTCTTCCTTAGAATGACTTCCTAGAAGCAAAATAAGTGGATCCAATACTACATATACTTTAAATTAATTGATCTATTATCAAATCCCCTTTGACTAGTTTAGACAAGTAGTAATGGCTTCCTTTCAGACTTTGCATATTATCCTTTTGTGTGTGCATGTGTGAACGTATGTATGATATATGTGTATTTATGTGTGTGAATGCAGATATGTGCATGCCATGATGCGCATGTACAGGGCAGAGGACAATCTCTGGTGACAGTTCCTCATCCTTATTTGAGACAGGGTTTGTAGTTTGCTGCTGGGGACGCCACACTAGCTGGCTGGTGAGCTTCTGGGGAGTCTCTTGTACCTGTCTCTCATCTGGGATTACAGATATAGGTAATCTGGAGATTTGAACTCAGTTCCTCACATTTGCACAGTAAGTGCTTCAGACACTGAGCCGACTCTTCATCCCGAATATTATCCATTTTTAAGATGACGGTCAGGGTGAATGACCAAATACGTTTCTCATTGCTGTTTTATGGTTCTCTATCCTAATCCATGGAGGACACATTCTATGATTCCCACTGGACGCCTAAAGCCATAGACGGTACCAGATGCCACATAGACCTTGTTTCCTCTACATAGGCATCGAGACAAAGCGTCATTATGCGTAAGGCACAGTTAAGAGCTGAACAATAGCTGACAATAGTAGAGTAGGCTGTGTGAGAGGTTAAAAGTGCTTGGTGCTCTCTCAGAGACCTTGGTTTGACTCCCAGAATTCACTTTAATCGGCTCACAGCAACCTGTAATTCCAGCTCCAGGAGATCCAAACCCCTCTTCTCGCCTCTGTGGGTGCCAAACACATTTGGTGCATATTCAGACAAACTGGCACACACACATATACATAAATTAAAAATAAATAAAAAATTAAAACAGAGAAATTATAACAGCATGCTAATGTTAATATATCCACAGAAATAAAAGTGAGCATGTATATATTTTCTCCAGTCTCTGATTGTGGCAGGACTCTGTGATAAGAGTCACTCAAGCGACAAAATCTTCAGAGGTGAATGACAGTGACAGAGCATCAGGTCACTTTGTTAGGGTCACTTAAACAGTTGATGCAATAATTACATGGCTACCATGTGACCAGAGGTGCTTAGTGAATATAGCATGGACAGGGTGGACAGAGGGGTGACTCATTTTGTGGGTGGGACTGAATGGGCCAGATGTGAAATGTCACTGGACTACTCAACATTTAAAACATGAAATTTGTTTATTTCTAGAATTTCCATCTCATATTTTCAGTCCGTGCTTGACCAAGGTCTGAAACTGTGGAAGGATATGGTTGGCCATGGCCACCATTCTGCAGGGCTTTGCTTACAGCCTGTGTCACAGGGTATGTTCGTACATGGTTCACTATGTCTAGTTCTTGAGACACCTGGTCATATCCCTTCAGCTTTCTATTGAGATGAGAATCTCGTTTCACTGTTTCATAGGCTCTCTGTACTAAATGTGAACGTAACACTTTTTATCTTCTGGCCATTTGTCACTGAGTTTCCTTTACGATATTTTACTTTCTGTAAATTTATTATTATTGTGTGTTCATGGTGGGGCACATGCCACAATGTATCTGTGGAAGTCAGAGGATGGCTTTGTGGAGTTGGTTCTCTCTTTCCACTTTCAAGTGGGTGCTAGAGATCAAATTCAGATCACCAGGCTTGCATGGCAAATTCCTTTAGCCACAGAGCCATCTTACCAGCTCTGTTTACATTTTCCAAGCCAGACTGATCTCTCTTTGATTCTCTGTCTCTCTTGTTTTTGAGGCAGGGTCTCAGTGTGAGGTTTAGGCTCAAACTCTCAATCTTCCTGACAGTGTTACAATTAACGCTTAGTAGAGTGTATTTGTGAGTTAGTGGAACGAGAATCTCCTTCAACTGAAAGCTGGGGGGAGGGGGATATGGACAGAACTCAAGAACTAAAAGTAATCAATGTTGTGTTAACATGCCCTCTGTCAGGAGTCACCAAGGGCTGCAGCACATGGCTCTGGGTGACAAGCGTGTGCCACTATACCTCATCCTCATCCCCTCCCCCCCACCTTCTCTTAACTCACATTTCTCTTCTTTGAAAGCCCAATTAGAATCCACAGTTTTGTACAGAGTAAAGAAACAACATTACTTTGTCATCTTTCCCTTGGCGACCATGAGCATCTTCTAGGTAGGCTCTCAGTGTTCTTCCTGGATTTGCCTGGATAACCTCTATAGACAAACCAGCACAAACCTGGGGCAATCAGCCATCAGGGTGAGGTCCCAGCACTGAACCATTTCTAATCCTTTCAGGAAGTTTCCAGAAGTTCTAAAACTGTCCTTGGCTAACCCCAGAAAGGGCTACCTTTCTGTGAACCCCTCACCTTGACTCCCACCCCTTTTTTTAGCTACTGTGTGTGTGTGTGTGTGTGTGTGTGTGTGTGTGTGTGTGTGTGTGTGTTTGCTACTTTCTATTGCTATGACAAAATACCTGAAGGGCAGGATAATTTATAAAGAAAGAAGGTTTATTTGACATACAGTTTTAGATACTGAAAGTCTAAATAGGATTTCACAGACTGTGGTGAGGACTTACCACTTGACTGTGTCTCCTCATGGTTGGTAGCAATGGTGAGAACTTTATAGAAACAAGAGATTATGTCTCAAAAAAGGAAACTGGAGTCACACTCAGCTCTATGTAACAACTTCCTTCAGAAGAATATTTCCTTCTTCAAGCAGCACCCTAACACCCAGGACCACCTCACTGATGCCATCTCTTGAATCTACCTGATGTCTTAGTCACTTTTCAATTGCTACAACAATAACTATGACCAAGACAACTTATAGAAGAAAGAGTTTATTTGGGGCTTACAAAGGTGAGTAGGGAACATGGCAGCAGGCAGGCAGGCATGGCTCAGGAGCAGTGCCTGAGAGCTTACATCTCTATCTACAAGCAGAAGGCAAAGTGAGCTAACTGGGAATGGTATTGGCTTTTGGCAACTCAAAGCCTACCCTAGTAACACATCTCCTCCAACAAGGCCACACCTCCTAATCCTTCTCAAACAGTTCTACCAATTTCAGACCATACATTCATATATATACGCCTATGCAGGGGGGCATTCTCTCTTTCTTTTTTTTTTTTCTTTTCGAGACAGGGTTTCTCTGTGTAGTCCTGGCTGTTCTGGAACACCAGGCTGGCCTCGAACTCAGAAATCCGCCTGCCTCTGCCTCCCAAGGGCTGGGATTAAAGGCGTGCACCACCACCGCCCGGCCGGGGGGGGGGGCATTCTCAATCAAACTATCACATGTGAGAATTAAGTGTCTAGCACCCAGACCTTGGACAACACAACACATTTAAACCATGATGCTCTGAATTGTTATGAGAAATGAAAGAAGGATAAATTTCATATTGATTTTACTCTCTGACTATGCAGGAAGAGGAAGTGATAGTTATCTGTCAGGTGTCCCTTTGGCCCCTTGGTGTTTCTCGGTAGCTTTCCTTTCTTAGTCATTCTTCTGTGACTTCAGTGCTTGGCTTACAGATGAGATTAGATGTGGCCAGAAAATGTGATGTCTTTGCTGGAGGGAAATTATATAGGAGATTAGTGATGGATAAAAAGGGTTTCATTTCCCTTGTTATAAAAATCTCTAAATGGAATAGAGAAGACAGTTGGCTGAGTCTCCTGAGCTCATGACCCAGATCCCACGGTTTTGAACCCATGGCAGCTCTACATCACCCATACACACTCCACCCATGACTTCTTTGTTGTATCTTGAAGCAGTTTCCAGATACCATCACTTTATCTGTTAGTATTTCATTGTGCAGCTTAAAAAACAAAAACAAACAAACAAAAAAAAAAAAACAAAGACCGTTATCAAACCTAAAGAAACAGTAAGCAAAGGAGGTTAAACATAGTATGAATAGGGGCTGGAGAAATGCTTCAGTGGGTAAGAGTGCTTGCTAAGCAAGAACGTGGCCCCAGGCCAGGCAGTGATGATACACACCTTCTATCCCAGAACTTGGGAGGCAGAAGCAGGCAGATCTCTGAGTTCGAGGTTAGCATGGTCTACAGAGTGAGTCACAGAACAGCCAGGGCTACACAGAGAAACCCTGTCTCAAAAACAAACAAACAAACAAAAAAGTATTCAGACCTGAGTTCAAATTCCAGCACCTGAGTCTTGCTTTGTTTTGTTAGCCAGGAGAATTGCTAGGGTTTGCTGACAACCAGCCTAGTTCAAAGTTCAATGAGAGATCCTGTCTCAGTGGAATAAGGCAGAGAATGATAAAGCAGGACTACTGCTATCTTCCTCTGGCCTATGTGCATGTGTGTGCGTGAACACACACACACACACACACACACACACACACACACACACACACACACACACACACATCATAGTATAAGTAGGAATCCCTGTAGAATTTTTGTTGTTTAGTTTGTTATGTTTTGAGACAGAGTTTCTATACACAGCCTAGACTTTATTCTGAGACAGACTGCAGTCCTCCTGCCTCAGCCTCCTCTGGAATGCTGAGATTATTGCACGTGTACACCACACTGCCCAGATGGAAGATCTGTTTTTCTAACTCTGACTTGCTATGCCAAACCCCAGCCAAGTGCTTAACCTTCTGTACATTTGTCGTTATTCACCGTAGCAATAAGTCACTGGGTCTGTGGGCTGGTGGACAGGGCTGGGAGCAAGGTGCCCTATACTCTCTGGCTTTGTGCCACTGCCCTGTGCATCAGGGCCACTGGAAAAACTACCTGGATGAGTCTATTTCTCTGCAGGGTTAAAGACCTTCAGCTGCCCAAGAGGTTTGGTCTATGTCCTGCCTTCTCTGAAAACTTGCCTGGCTGTCTGCCCCAGCCTGTCTCAGGCAGCTCTGACCAGGGTAGACATACTTATTTAGGTGCAATGTTTCCATCCATGTGGTATGAAGGGCCTGGGAGAAGTCCTGAAGGGTGCCACAGACACGGATTCTGTGTTAGTAGAGGCATGTGGCACCTGTAGCTTCCCACAGAGCTCTCCCTGGTGATGTTTTGTAATTTAGGTTTTTTTTTTTTTTTTTTTGAGACAAGGTCTTATGTGTTACAAACTTGTCTCAACTTACAATCTAGCCAAACGTAATCTTGAACTTTTGATCCTCCTGCCTCTACCTCCAGAGTGTTGGAATTACAGGCATGTGCCACCATGCCTGGTTTGTGAGGATCTGGGGAGGGAGCCCAGGGCTTTATGAATGCTAGGCAAGCATCCTACCCACTGAGCTGCATACCCAGCCCTGATTCTGATTTTTAAAAAACAGATTCCATTTCTGCATTATAATTTTTAAAATCCCTTTTCAGACTGCATTATATAATAGAATGATAATATTATTGTAAAGAAAAGTAGGCATGTTTGCCTCAAGTTGATGTTCATCTTAGTAGAGATTTATTTTCTAAAAAACACACATCATAAACTCTCAAGACATATTTATCTGTGTCTTTGTCCATTTTGTACTATTACATCAGGATACTTGAGGCTGGGTATCATAAGGAACAAAGATGCATCTCTTAGAGCCGTGGAGATTGTTGAAGCCTCTTTAATTCCATTCATAAGGGAGGACCTCACTGGCTCATCACCTCTTAATGCTTTCACCTTGATTATTAACTTTTAACAGTGGAGGTTTGTAAAGAGCATGTCCACACCATATCAAAAAGATTCCTGAACTGTGTACAGGAGGCTGGGAGTCTGTTTGTGGGAGACCACGGGAAGTAGATTAAAATACACACAGCAGCAACCAAGTGCATTCCACCAGAACTCCAGTCTGGGTCTGATACAAATCCAGTTCCAGAGCCTGGAGAGATGGCTCAGGGCTTAAGAGCACTAGTTGCTCTTCCAGAGGACCCTGGTTCGATTCTCATTATTCACATAGTGGCTTATAACCACAAGCAAGCAGGAGACGTAACTCCCTATTATGACCGCCATAGGTACCAGGCATACACGTGGTCCACAGACATACTTGCCAGCACACACACACACACACACACACACACACACACACACACACACACACACACAAAGATGAAGATCCAAGTAAGCAGAGACTCACTTGGGGATAATTGTGTTATCTCAGGCAAATGACTCTCCATGTCTCTACCCACAGCTCTACCCCTCCAAATGAGGATTTGATTACATCTATTTATTTATACTTGTGTATGTATACATTGTGATGGTGGTGGGGTGGGGGTGAACACCCATGCCACTGTCCACACACAGAATCAGAAGACATTTGTGGAAGTCAGTTCTCTCCCTCCACCATGTAGGTATCAGGGATACCCCTGAAGTTTAGTGGCAATGGTGTTACCCACTAAGCTGACTTACTGGCCCCTGTGCCTCCTACTTTTGACAGACCTTTGATGTGCTTCCAATATGGTGCCACTCTGGCTAAAGCAGCCAGATCATTCTTGGGCATGTATGATTTTGGTGGACACATGCACTCATTTCTCTTATGGACAAATGTAGGAGTGGAATTGCTCGCTTACTGGTTATTGTTGGTTGTTGTTGTTTGAGATAGAGTGTCATATAGCCCACCCTGGCCCTGAAATCCTGACCCTCCTGCCTCTGTCCCTAAGTGCAGGGCATATAGACATGCACCACTGTGTCCAGGTATGATGACTTGTTTCTTAAGTATGGATTGGGGAAAGTCTGTAGGGATTTGTCTGACCATAGTTATGGAGGCCATCAGAGGAACTGTGGAATATTTGTGGAGGATCACATCAGCTATCAAGCAGGATAGCCTCACGGTAGCCAGAGGCTGACCTGAAGAACTCTAAGCATAAGCAGCTGAACGGTGCATTTCAATGACCTCCTTGTTTATTTGAGGCTGTGCCTTGCCCCGGAGTGAATTCACACCCTCCTGGTTGCAGACAGGCTCATTCAACTCAGGCCAGGGGTTGTGCCTGCAGAGAGGAGGACTTTGGGGCTTTTTTAAGCATGAACTGTGATTAGCAGGAAGCCAGGACCAAATCCACAAGACCTTGTTACAGCAAGATACGCGATTAGCTAGTGGCACCACTGCAGCCAGCAAATCAGAATCCAAGTACAGAGGGCACAGAAATCCCCAAGTAATCAGGTCAGGTTTGTGCTTACTAGAGGGCTGAGGCAGGGCTAAGGGGCTGGAGATCCACTACACAATCAGCAGTCTATTCAAAATGGAGCAAGCCCTTTTTTACAACCACACGCATTGTTGGAATGAGACTGTCAACATTCAAAAGCCTGTTTGACTTACCTAATCAGTCTAGCCCCTTGTCCTGATACAAGGGTAACAGGAGAATGTGGAAAGTCATAGCATCTCAGTCCCGCAGTGACACCCAAGTGCTGTGCAAGTCATTCCTCTGGCACTGTGCACTCACTGGTACAACAGGGCGAACTTACAGACCACACAAAGAGCCAAGTAATCATTCACCGAAAAAAGTAAACATGACTCTAATATATATATAAATAGGATTCAGCCATTGCTTGTAGCCAGAAGCAAGGAATGATTAATGAAGTAGATTTAGACACTGGGGCTGCCCAGCTAGGACATGTCCTTTCTTGGGACCCATTGGCACTTCTGAGGCAGAAAGCAGATGGCTGTAATAGTGTAAGTCCACGATGGCTCAAGGCTGTGAGGAAAGCTCCTAGGTGTGATGCAAGTGTGACAGCAGACCTTCTTCAAGGTGGGTTCTGACTCCAGCATTACCATTTAGTGCGAGTGTGACAAAGACCTTCAAGGTGGTTGTCTGACTCCAGCATTACCATTCAGTGCGAGGAGGAGAAAGATACCCAGAAGTAAGGCATGTACCCAGGAATCTCAGCATCAAGCAGCCAGCAACAGCAGCAGAGGGGCCTTCCCTCCTGCCCTGGGCTCACCAATTTTGACCTCTTTCCATCATCTTTCTGTCAGTACTGCTGGAGACTGACTCTATTGCAGAAGATCACATAAGCCCTTGGGAATGGGGTTGGAGACCCCTGAACTGGGGACATGAGCCTAGCCTGTGTGTTGGCTTCCCATTACAGCCCCAAGCCGCTTTTCCAGCTGTGGCCTGACTCTTCCCAGCCTTCATGCAGACCGGTCTTCTCCACTTTTCAGGCCCCCCTTTAAGAGAAAAACAAGCATTGCTGGTTTATTTGATCTGTGAATGAGAAACCAGACAGTAAGGATAGCTCCTGGAGGGGATTCTAGGAAGAGGATTTACAGAGGAGTTTTTGTCTTAATGACACTGAGTATGGTGGTAAACACCTGCCATCCCAGTACTGAAAAAGGTGGATGCGTGAGGATTAGAAGTTCAAAGTCATCCTTAGCTACATAGTGAGTTCCAGGCAAGCCTTGGATACAAGACTGCCTCAAAACAATGACAAGAGAAGGAAGGAAAAAAAGAGAAAAGAAAAAGAAATCAATATTAGAATAAGTTTCAAAACTGGCATTGTCTTCCAGGAAAAATGACCTTTTGAGGTTATCATATCTCAGAATAATTAACATGGGACTCACTGCACAGACCCAGGAAGCCCAAGTCAGCGGCCTCCAGACCGTGCATTATAAGCCTGGCTGCCAAGCATGTGCTTCTGCTAAGAAAGTTTTATTGGAACCAGCCAGAGGAAAATGTGTGTTGGTCATTTACAGCTGCTTCCGAGCCCCACTGGCAAAGCTGAGTTGTTAGTTGCAGTAGAGGCTGTGCAGCCTGAGGAGCTGAGAGCACATCTGAAGGCCCAAGATTGACATCTATGTCTTCCTCAATTGCTCTTCACCTTATATGATGAGGCAGGATCTCTCAGCTGAACCCAAACTCACCAGTGGGTTTGTCTAGCTAGCCAGCTTGCCCTGGGGATCCTGTCTCACATACTGGAATTACAGGTAGCCACCACACCCACCCTGATTTCAGTTGGGTTCCAAGGATCCAAATTTAGGTCCTCTTTGCCTAGTCCTGCAGTGACTTGATGTGCTGTGTGTGTGTGTGTGTTACCCGGGGTGTGTGTGTAATAGCTGGGGGGGTCCTCCTCAGAGAAGAAGGGGGAAAATAGGAGGAGGAGCTGTGTGAGGGGGCACTGGGAGGAGGAAGGGCTGATATTGGGATATAAAGTGAATAAATAAATAAATTAAAAAATAAAGTTTAATATAACAACAACAACAACAACAACAACAACAAAACCACCAAAGAACAATTCCAGGCCCTCACACACGTCCAACAACTGCTTACCTGATGACTCATTTCCCCAGCACTATCCATTTTTCAAATTTTGGTAAAAAATATATAACATATACATTACCATTTTGTTTATATTAAAGAGTATTGTTCAATAGCATGAAATACATTGGTATTGTGTGAGACTATCACTCCTGAAAAACCAAAAATCTGTTCACAAGGTAACACAGCTCCTGTTTCCTTCCAGAGCCCCTAGCAAAGACCATTCGTTTTCTGTCTGGATGAGTTTGACTAAGCACCTCACACACCAGTGACAACATGCAGCATCTGTCTTTTTGTGCCTGGCTTATTTAGTACGATATCCTCAAGGCTTACCCACGTGTAGTTATGGCCATATGTGTGTGTGCAAATGTGTATGCACACACATAGAGGCCAGAGAAGGATCCGGGCCTTCTATAGTGTCCTGCTCTATGACCCCCTGACTTATTAGCTTGAGACGGAATCTCTCCTTGAATCTAGAACTAGGCTAGCAGCCAGTGAGGTCCTGAGATCATCCTGCTTGTGCCTGCCTCAGTACTGCGGTTATAGGCATGTGTAAAACCATGTTTGAATTTTTACATGGGTTATGGGGATTTTGAGCTCAGTTCCTCACACATGCATAACAAGCACCCCTACCCTCTGTGCCACCTCCCCCAACCCCCACTTTAGTCCAAAAAAATTCTCAAGGCTGCAGAAATGGCTCCTCTGCTGAGAATGCTTACTGCTCTCCCAGAGAACCCAAGTTCGAGTCAACACACACAGTGGCTTACAACAACCTGCAACAGATCTTCTGGCACCCTTTCTGACTTCCAGCGGCTCCTCCAGGAGTGTGGTACACATGCATACGCTCAGGCGTGTTTATTTTATGTATATGAGTACACTGTAGTTATCTTCACACACACCAGAAGAGAGCATCGGATCCCATTACAGATGGTTGTGAGCCACCATGTGGCTGCTGGGAATTGAACTCAGGACCTCTGGAAGAGCAGTCAGTGCTCTTAACTGCTAAGCCCTCTCTCTAGCCCCAAAATAAAATATTTTTAAAATGATTTGAGACAGGGTTTTTTTTTTTTTTTTTTTTTTTTTGGTTTTTCGAGACAGGGTTTCTCTGTGTAGCCCTGGCTCTCCTGGAACTTACTCTGTAGACCAGGCTGGCCTTGAACTCAGAAATCCATCTGCCTCTGTCTCCCAAGTGCTGGGATTAAAGGCGTGTGCCACCACTGCCCGGTCCGAGACAGGGTTTTACCATGTAGCCGCAATTCTACTTCAACCTCCTAAGTGCTGAAACTATAGACGTGTGCCTCAGAGCCTGATGCCTTTCCAGGCCGAATATTAAGGCTTCCACTGTGTGCATGTGACTCATTTCACTCTTCCAGTTGTTTGTTGATGCACACCTGGCTCACTTCTATCTCTTAACTATTTCCAGTACACTGCTATGAATATATATAAATATCTCCCCAAGATCCTGATTTCGCTTCCTTCAAATATGTGCAGAAGTAGAATTGCTGGACCATAGGTAGTTCTGCTTTTAAAGCTTTGAGGAATATTGTTATTCACAGCACCCATTCCCATCAGCAGTGCACGGGGATACCAATTGCTCTACCTCAGTGTGCTCTACATGGGTTGACAGTGTTGTCTTCTTGGCTGGTCTAAGAATTCCTGAGGACCCCAGTCATTACCAACATGCCAGCCTTCTATGAACCAGCAGATGAGAGGAAAGGAGAAGAAGTTAATGTCATTGAGACCGTAAGCCCAAGAGTTGTTGGAAGCTTTGCTTCTCGGGGTCTCAGAATACAGCAGCACAGAACCCAGACTTACTGCCTTTAGCAGAGGAAATAACACTAAGCTCTGCTCCTTTAGGTTCTTTCTGCTGGCCTCCTCGACATAGCCAAGAGGCAGCACCTTATTCTTCCAGCAGAAACCATTTTCCCTGGGAGCCCCTTTTCAGCCAAAGCCTTAAGGGATTGAGATGACTATGGTTCTGCAGGCATGTAGTTCTGAAACCTGGGCACAAGTGAATGACTGGGTCTTGGAGAAAAGGGAGAGCCTATCTGCAGGGGAAGCCCTGAAGGTTGAGCCTGAGATAATGAGGTTGATTCTACCATTTAAGAGCTTCAGTGCTCTGGCACAGTTTCTGCCTTTCTGTTGGGATGGGAAGCCATGAGTTTAGTCTGGGTAGTCAGAATAGACAAAAGTATACAACATGTCCTAGAGGGCAAAAGGAGGCAAAAGCAGAGGGGGCTGGGCCAACAGGACACACCCTGGAGGCAGTCATCAAGTAGAAATGGCCTGGTGTTGAGAGCAGGAGATTTGAGATCTATGGCAGGTGGTAGCAGCTCCCAGATCTATGTGCACACCAGTCTCATATGCAGACCTGTGGTTGGTTTTGTTTTATATTATAGTAAACTTTCTTACTTGTAATTCATTCAAGTCTTATAGACTGTCTTATAGAACCATAAATAAAGCAGATATGGATATGGATAATATAGATTTTTTAAAAACCTGACTGAGTCGGATGGGGTGGTATACATCTGTAATTTAATTTAATTTAATTTTATTTTATTTTATTTTATTTTATTTTTTTGGTTTTTTTGGTTTTTCGAGACAGGGTTTCTCTGTGTAGCCCTGGCTGTCCTGGAACTCACTCTGTAGACCAGGCTGGCCTCGAATTCAGAAATCCACCTGCCTCTGCCTCCCAAGTGCTGGGATTAAAGGCGTGTGCCACCACTGCCCGGCCATCTGTAATTTTAACATTCAAGAGACAGGAGGATTATGAATTTGAGGCCTGACTTGGAAAAAACATCTGATTTATTAATATACCTGTGAGTTTAACATGGTAAGTATAGGCAGAGACAAGGTGGGGGTTGAAGGCAACTGGAGAAGACAGGAGAGTATGTTTGCAGAGGACCCTGCCTTTGGCAATTCAGGGTACAGTTGTCCCACAGAGAGCATGGGTACGGCTAGGGCCTGAGAATATAGGCTCTTGTGGTTTCACAGTTAGGAGCACTTGCTGCTCTTGAGGAGGCGTTTGCTTCAAGCACTTACATGGTAGCTCACAAATGATCAAAAGCTCAGTTCCTGGGGATCTGATGCTCTTTCCCAGCCTCCTTGGCACTGTATGTTCATGTTGCACATAGGCACATGCAGGCAAACACACATACAGTACAATACAGTACAGTACAGTACAGTACAATACATCTTAATAAGAAACAACCCTAAGACTCTCCTATGAGATGGGACTCATTTGACATGTAAGTCTTCATTGGTGACAGCCAAAGTTGAATGGCAAGGACAATGTTAAGAGCCAGGTTCTGTGCCCTCATAGGAGAGAAGTCTTTTGTTTAAATGGTATGTTCCTGTGTTCTTGAATCAGCATCTCTGGGAACAAGGACCTTGATTCCATATGGAAGGAGCCTAGCACAGATCCAAGGACTGATGTTGATAGCTATAGGTGCAGACAAAGTTCTGAGACAGAGCCAGGCCTACTGAGCCTTGGCTATGTGACCTCAGACCACTTATCTAATACTTCATTGAACTCAAGTTAATGCTACCGCCAAAACTTTGATGTAGAGATGACATGGGGGAGGCACTTTGTAAATAAGGGCCTGGCCAGCTTCCCCAGGACTATGAATCCAGGGCTGTTGACCCCTCCCCTGATGCTAATCATGAAGCCTGGGAGGAGGCAGGCCTATCTTTGTGATTCAACAGGTCTCTCCCTACTGTCTAGAGATGACACTGGCAAAGTCTGCTTGAAGTGGGTCCTCAAGACTTCTGCTGGCATATTGGACTCCCTTTGCTGGGGTTTTTTCCAAAAGGAAGCTGGGAGCAGGAATAGCCAGGCTATGGGTACAACATTTCTCTGTGTATGTGATGTTGACAATCTCCCAGAACTCCTGCTTACCTCCCTGAACCTGGGCTGGAGAATTGCAAAGACAAGAAAGGTCCCAGGCAACTCAGTGCTCCGATAGAGAGAGACACTGTGGCTCACAGAGGAAATAGCTCACTTTCGGTTACAGGAACATTACTGACTGTAATGTCAGAATACCCTCTCTATTGAACTTTAACTGGCTACCAGCACATGCTAGGGCCACAAAGGAGAGAAGGTGCCATTCCCTCTGAGGCTTCATGCTCCACAGCATGGGACACATGAGTACAGTAGTTAGCAAAGCCTGTAGCTTCTCCCTGAATAAACTCACAACCTCTCATCTCTGACCTTTATGTTTATTTGGTAAATCCACAGAACATCTAGACTTGCAAACAGTGGGGGCGGGCAGTCTTCTTCCAGGTTGGCACTTTCTGTGCCAGGTAGGGCCAAGGGCAAAGGCACAGCTGTAGGGTCCTCTTAAAGAGGATCCCAGGCCATTTCGGGTGATGGGCAGCATCTGATTCACTGACGTCATTTTGATGCCCTTGGCATTGTCCTCTGGGACCTCAACAACCTAAGGACAATCAAGCCCATCTGCATCTTGGCATTTGGAGGAAGGCTCGATGCTGCAGCCTGGGGGCCTCACACCAGAAGGAAGTACCACTGGCCTTGTGAGATCTCTTGCATCAGGAACCTGGTGACTTGGGTAGGGGTGGAGCAGAGGGAGGTTAAACTGCTCACTTGCTCCTTACTCACAAAGAGCGCGTTGGAAGACCTGTGTCCAGGGGGCTTTGGCCTCTGGTCTTTCCAAGGTCAAAGGCATATTAGTCTGGAAACTTCCAGAACTCAGGCTAGTCATCCCTACAGCCTTGCCCCAAGATCTTCAACATTCATATAAAAAGTCCTTTGATAAGCTAAAATGTTGCTGGTGAAATGTTTACTGAGCATGCATGAAGCCCTGAGTTTTATCGCTAGCACCACAAAATCGATCATAGAGGTGCACACCTGTGATCCTAGAATTCTGGAAAGGAAGGCAAAAGGATCAGAAGTTCAAAGTCAGTCTTGCTACATATTAAGTGAATGTGAGGCCAGGCTAGGCTACATGAGACTATCTCAAGGTGTGTGCTTGGGAGGAGGGGCAGGGCTTTTAGAAAAAGGGTGTTTTCTCTGGGGAGATCTTAGGAGACCTCTGAGAAAACATAAAAGGGAAAAGACATTTGAACCTGAGAGTTTAGGGACCTAGGTTGTAATCCTTGATGGATCATCATGAAGCAATCTCATCTCTGGGACTTATAAAACAAGAGGTAGCAGGCTGGCTGGTGGTCCCAAGGGGCTGGGAAAATCTTACAAATCTTGCCTGTTACATCTGGTCACTCTTGGCTGCCCTGCCGGTCCTTCTGGGGCCTTCCAGCCTGTTTACCTGCGCAGAGATCCATGCACATGTGCGGATAATAAAGGAAGGTAGAGAGGTTCTGTTAGGACCAGAACCAGAAGGCTTTAGAGGACAGAGTGATGGCTGTAAGTGTTGGGGTCACTGAGGACTTAGAAGAGAGAATAGCTTCATGCTCGTGTAATAAGATGGTTCTGGTAGCATCCATGGGCTGGGGCAGAACTGAGTCTGAGGGATGAGCTGGAAAGCAGCTGCAAGCTGAGCCAGCATGCTGCTGGCAGAAAAGGGGAGGCAGGAAAGGATGGAGGAAGGAAATCCAATAATGTGAAAGAATACAGGGCATGCACTAAAGGAGGAACGGACAACTTCAACTTTCATGACTTAAAGTGTGTAGCCGGTCAGAACAGAATTCAAAACGATGTTAGTATGTCCAGAAAAGTTGAGTGAGCTCAGGACACAGTGACTAATTGAGCCACGAAACAGCTGAGCTTGCAAAGCGTTTGTAAGCGAGGCAAGTTGAATATCCCTTATCCAAAATGCTTGGAGCACGAGTGCTTCAGATTTTGGAGTTTGGGGATTTTAGAACCCTGTATACCAAGTCAGGAAATCTGAAAATTCAAAATCCAAACTTCTCCCAAACCTGGAAATTTTTCTCTTCTCCCCTCCCCTCCCCTCCCCTCATCCCCTCCCCTCCCCCTCCCCTCCCCTCCCCTCCCCTCTCCTCTCCTCTCCTCCCCTGACTTTTCTTTTCTCCTCACCCCTCCCCTTACTTCCCCTCCCACCTCCCCCTCCTCTCTTCTTTTCTCCTTTCCTTTTATCTATCCTTCTTTTCTTTCTTTGAGACAGGCTGGCCTCAAACTGACAATCCTCCTGGCTCAGTCTTCTGAGTATGATGTTATAGGTATGCACCACCATACCCAGCTTTAAAACCTGGGGGCTTGGGAGGGCCGAGTCAGTGCTTACTTTTCTTGCTGCAATCACTAAATATATGACAGAAGCAACCCAAGAAAGGGAGGAAAGCTCCATCTGGGCTCACGGTTTGAGGACAATGTCCACCTTGGCAAGGAAGGTTGGTGGTGAGGGCGGCTCTGTCTGTGATGGGAGGACCAAGGTGCTGGCCATAGGGAGTCCAGTCAGAGAGCTAGGAATGCTGGTGCTCAGCCATTTCTCCATTTTATCCAGTCCTGGCTTCCTGCTGACATAAGTGTGGGTCTTCCCTTCACGTAAACCTCTCAGGAAACATCTTCACAGACCACCCAGTCTTCAAGGTGGTTCTAAATCTCAAGTTAATGATCAAGACGTTTTGGATTAAGGCTACTCGGCCTGTAGGTTGCTTAGTTTTTCTCTCTCTTATCACTATGAACACTGAGGCCCAGAGGGGAAAATGAGCCGCTTGCGGCTTCATAGGCAGAGCATGAACTGCACCAGAGCTCTGGCTTTCTGGCCTGTGAGATTTTAGTTTCCAGCCATTGAGATTCCTCTAGTTTGCTTTCTTACAACCCAGACCTCGTGCTGTTCTGCCACTGTTATTTGGCTTTGTTAACTATGACTCCCTGACACACTGAAACCTGTCTTGCTGGTGGAACTACAGGTCCTTCAGCACATATCTGTATGACTGAGAAAGCATGAGCTGTCCTGTTGAGTTTCCATTTAGGAACTTGGCAGTTTGGGGTGAACAGCTGTCTATGTGTGCTTCCTGTTCTGTGAAATAAGAAGAAACTTACTCTGCAGGCAGTGGCTCATCAGTGAGAGGAGAGGTCCCCAGTCTGCAGCACGGGCTGGCACATGCCGAGTATTTGACACTGTTCACACTTTCTTCCCCAGAGCACACTTTGCCTGAGTCAGAAAGACTAAAAATGCAAAAATTCCATGCAGATGAAAACCCACGGGAGTTTACATTAGTCCTGGATCAGGTGTGTGGGAAATGCAATTTTTTTTTCATGGAAATTATCCAGAGGTTATGATAGTGCCCTGATCATAAGGGTCAGACAGGAACCCCTCAGTGCTACCAACACTTACAGGACATTAGAGATGGTGACTATGCCTCCCACCCTCCTGCCTATTAGCTGTATGTCCTTCTGGCTCATGGAACAGGCCACCTGAGGAGTAGGTGTAAGCTTAACCCTTATCCCTCTGTTTAACTGCTACTATAAACAGGTGACCAAGAGGAGAAAGGCCTGTACCCTGGAGAACACTGGGCGACACC
This sequence comes from Uromys caudimaculatus, assembly GCA_028551405.1. Lineage (NCBI taxonomy): Eukaryota > Metazoa > Chordata > Mammalia > Rodentia > Muridae > Uromys > Uromys caudimaculatus. The sequence goes on from CM052703.1 coordinate 47,648,637, forward strand.
CTCAGTCCCTTCTTCTTACCACCCACCCATGTGGAGCCTTACTGATAGTATGAGCTGGGAGGTCCATGGGGAGCACTCTGGGCCCCTTGATCCCTAACATGCATGTCACCACCAACCTGGCCCTTCCTGCCTAATGGCATTAGCTCATGTGTGGACGTATTTACTACAGGTGGGGATCAGAGCCTAGGAGGCATTTGAGATTTCCAAGTATCTGTATTGAAGGACGAGGGACGGCTCCAGAGACACGAGGTAAGGTAATAAAAACGGAGACAGCGTATGAGGGAAGAGAAGGGCATTCCTGAGAAAACTGGAGTGGCCCGTGACTGGGGAAAGGCACGTATCCAGAAGTGCTTGTCTGAGAGGCCAATGACCCTTTATGTCACTTCCTCCTGACCCTTCCCATCTTGTACATCACAGGCTTTCCCCACACATCCTCTACACTGTCCGTAGCCCAGGAGGGGCAGGGCTTCCAGGGCTCTGCCAACTGGCTTCCTTCACATGTCAATCTTGGTGCCCTTCTAGTCCCCACTCTCTCCTGTCACACATTCACTTTATCAACAAATAATACCGATGCCAAGCATGTGCCAGACTCTTGCTAGGGGTTGAGTCTAAACTAGTGGGTAAGATGACCTGGTCCCCAGCCTGAGGAAATTAACATTCTGGAGGAAAGAAAGATAATAATAAACCAGCAGACCAACCATTGCAAAGCACAACGGCTGTGTGCAATGTAGGGAACAGGGCTGGCATAGGGTGGGGAGGGGGAGGGAAGCTCCAGAGTATGACTTCTGAGCCAATCGTGGGCAGAGGCCAAAGAGGAATACTTCGGGCATGGGTGGTGGTCTGGGTCAAGTTCGTGAGGCAGGAATGAACTCGACTTTCTAAACCCACACGATAGCTTGTCTAATATGAGAGCAGCCCTTAGCAGCAACAGGACCGAGCCTGCATTTTCAGATCTCTTAAGTCAAGAAAATCAGGGAGGCTGTCAGGAAGCTCCTAGAGAGTGGGCCAGCTCAGGCCAGGGTAAGTGTGGGATGGGGAGCAATGGAACGTTTGGGGGGTGTTGGGTAGAGGGGAACTGTCAAGGAGCTGCTGCCACTAGGGTCTCTGTAAGGTTGGCTCCAGGGGCACTAGGGTCTCTGTGAGGGGCAAGAAGGAGAAAAGTTCTTCCACTTAGCTAATAGGTCCAGAATAGCCATAGAGTTGAGGCCTTGTCTTGGAGCGGTTACAGGGCAGGGGCTGGCTTATGTGGACTAACCACAGCCTGCCCCAGACCTCCCAGGTTTTCTCATACGGTGCCCAAGTTATGCTGGCAGCTTCCCACTACAACTCTGAGATCACAGGGAGCCAAGAAGCAACACGTGGGCCGACCAGGGCTCATGAGCCTAGAGGTGCCAGTGATCCACAGTGCCAGTGATCTGCAGTGGCTCATGGCATCCAGCTGCAAAAAGGCGGACCAGAGAGCCCCTAGGTAGTGTGTCTCAGGCTGCTTCCATTATTACAGCCTGAAGGAACATTGTAAAGTTATTCCTCCTCCTTTTTTTTTTTTAATCATAAACCTATACAGATACATTGCAGAAGCCCCTCTTATTTTTTGAGAATACATGCTAAACCGTTCTTCAGATGCCTGAAACCACCAATCGTGTAAGGGCCCTATTAATGTTTGTCTTGTAGTATACACTTGGCTAAAGCTTAATTTATGAATTAGGCTCAGCGAGAGATTAACAATGATGGCTAATAATAAAGTGGAGCGAGTATGGCAATACCCTACAATAAAGTGTATTTAAAATGTGTGCATTATTTGTTTCTGGAATTTTCCAGTTAGTGCTTTCTGACTGACACTGTGGTGAGTGGACTGACAGAGAAGAGGAAGTACCAGATCTGTTTGCATAGTGTGCCCACATATGTGCTTTATTTATAAATAGGACACCCTTTGTTCCCTCTGAGGCTTAGAAATGCATTTAATAGATAAAACACTCCCTGTGCTATAAGAGAGACCCACAGAAAGTCTCTTCACTGTGGTCATACATGTCCGTTCTTGGGTAGACAAGATGGCTCAGGCAATAAATGTGCTTGCTGCAAAGTCTGACGACCTGAGTTCAATCCCCAAATCCCACATGGTAGAAGGAGAGAACTCTTTTTTAAAAATGATTTATTTATTTTTGTTTCATGTACAGTGGTGTTTTGCCTACATGTATATCTGTGTGAGTGTGCTGGATCCCTGAAGCTGGAATTATAGACAGTTGTCAGCTGCCGTGTGGGTGCTGAGAGTTGAACCCAGATCCTCTGGAAGAGCAGCCAGTGCTCTTTACTGCTGACTTGTTTCTCCAGATCCCAAGAACTGACTCTTGAAAGCTGTCCTCTGACCTCCACGTGAATGCTGTGGCACGTGCATGCCCCCAACACTAAATAAATAAACAAATGTTTAAAAAAAAAAAAAAAAAAAAAAACTACTTTTGCTTCTTTACCAAACATGACACACCATTGTCCCTGCTGCTGATCACTTCAAAGGAGTCCAAACGTCCAAAGGCCATACCCCCACCCTGTCCCAGAAGCCTTGAGGGACTAAAGGCCCTGTGCTTCCTACAGACCTCACTGCCTCCAGCCTGTAGTGTGTCTCACAAAAAAGAGACCAGTCTTTCTCCCTCTGTGTCTTTCTGTGCCTTAAGGCCCAGAGACAGCATGGATGTTCTTAGGGTCAGACAGATCTCAGGAGTCCTTTGGCTCAGGCTGGGCCCAACAAAACACTGGTTTCTATTTTCACATGGCCAAAATGTGCTCCTTGACAAGTCCTATAGTTGAGAGCACGCATGGGAAAACACTTAGAGTCATTTAGATTAGCTAACTGTCCTGCCTGCACTCCAACCCACAGGTGGGAAGCCTGCGCCTCCGAGAGGCCTGGTCTAGAAGCAAGGTCACTGAGTGAGTGGCTCACAGGCTTGTTTTCTTTGTCCTGCACCAAAAGAGGCGGGGCCCTCTGTGGCAGTGCCTAAGCAGCTGGCTGAAGGCAGAAGCCCGGGGCCTTGGGTGGCAGCATAGGCAGGCATCCTCAGAGTGTGGTCTGCACACTACACCTCCCACAAATTGCCAGTTGCCTGTCTGAGACTAGAAAAGTGCTGTAATTGGGAGTCAGCATTTAGGAATGCTTCTAGCAATGCGGTGAAGTCATTTTACATCTGAATGCAAATGAAAAAATCTGGGCTCAGATACTGAGTTGGTTCTGCATTCCATTTTCTTCCTTAAAAATGTCTTAACTTGCCGAATGTGGTAGTACACCTCTTTAATCCCAGTACTCAGGAAATGGAGACAGGAGGACCAGGAGTTCAAGGCCATCTTTGGCTACATATCAAGTTTGAGGCCAACCTGGGCTACAAAAGACTCTGTGCCTAAAACACCAACAGTTGTTTAAGTTGATGCAGTATTTGCATATATGTATGACGTGCAGCATGAGAGTATGATATATGTATGTAGTATGTACATAGTATGATTAGATCAGGGCAATTAGCATTATAGACTATGAACCTTTGGACCCTTCTAGTTGTCTTTTAATTTCTTTTAAAATTTTATATTACTATTGTATATGTGTGTTCATGTGATGCATGTGTTCGTGCAGGTGTGCTTGTGGAAGCCAGAGGACTGTTTGTGGGAGTTGGATCTCTCCTTGACTGCAAGTTCCTGAGACTGAACTTAAGCCATTAGGTTTGGTGGCAAGTGTGTTTACCTGCTAAGTCCTCTTGTGGGGCCTTGTTTAGTTATTTTGACGGATATGATAAATTGCAGGTTATATTCACACTTCCATGTTTAGAGCTCTAGAGAGAATCTCTTCTTAATAACTGAATAGCTATTGTTTTTTTCTTTTTCTCGGTTCCCCCCCTTTGGTTGTGTATGTCTGTGTACCTTGAGCATGCCTGGCACCCAAAGAAGTCAGAAGAGAGTGTCAGATACCCTGGGATTGGAGTTATAAGTGGCTGTGTGTGTGTGTGTGTGTGTGTGTGTGTGTGTGTGTGTGTGTGTGTGTGCTGGGAATTGAACCCAGGTCCTCTGGAAGAGCAGTCAGTGCTCTTCACGGCTGAGTCATCTCTCCAGCCCTCTAACTGTGCTCTAATCTCTCTGTTACTCTTCTCCATGTTTGAAGTCGCATCTGACATTTTCCTGTCCCGTATTCTATGACATTTCATCAACAATTTGTTTTTGTCATATTCCAGAAAGTCTCATTCTGTGGCAGATTAGGAACTAAAACCCAAACAGCTGTCTCTTTCTCCCAGGACAGTTTGAGCAGCATGTTATGGTGGCCTCAGAATTAACACAGAGAAAAATAACTTTTAGTTGTTTGGCTGAGCCGACTGGTGGGCAGAGCCCAAAGGTCTAGGTTTTAGATCTGAATAGACACAGCCCCAAGGCCCAGGCAAGCAAGTGTCTTTGTTGTTTCCAATTAACATACAGAATAATAGGTTTCATTGAGTCTTTTCAAACATCTTTCTGTGGCTCTGAGCTCCTACCCCACCCCAGTGCCCCTGTCCTGTCCTGTGCTGCACTTGGGGTTCTCATTAAGTCATATACCTGAAATAGCAATCAGGAATTAAAACAACAAACGTTATCTATTTATTTATTGGAAGGGCGGGACATATGTGTAACGAAACACACCTGTAGAAATCTCCTACTATGTGGGTTCCAGGGATTGAATTCAGGTTGTCAGTCTTGGTGGCAAGCACCTTTATCTACTGAGCCATTTTACCTGACCAAAATTTATTTATTTTTGGGGATACAGAGTCTCATGAAGCCTGGGCTGACCTCAAAATTTCTATGCCATCCAGGTTGGGTTTCAACTCCTGACCCTCCTGTCTCCACCTCTCCAGTGCTAGGATAACAGGCATGTACTACCACACATGTGTTAAGGCTGTTAGGGATGGAACCCAGGACTTTATATCCTAGGCAAGCACTCCGCCACTGAGCCATATCTCCAGGCTAGGCTTTTCTTCTTCCTTTTCTTGTGGCAGCCGTTCTTTTAAAGACAAATTCTTGCAAATGGCCTTAAACTCTAGCTTGTGATTCTCATACCTTCACCCACTGACTATTGGAATTCTAGGCTTATACCATACCTTGCTCAGTAGTCAGAAATATGAGACCCAAGAAGATAAATGTCTTATCCTCAGGACTTGATGCCTGTCAGAGAATATACACAGATAGGTCCATCAGTAAGGCAAGTGTGAAGTAAAACTTTTGTCACTTGGCCAAGACACCTCGAAGCTGGGAGCTGGTTATCTGGCCTATACAAAGGTTTGTGTTTGTGTCTGCTGGGCCTGGAGTCAGATGGGCTGCTGAGGGAAAGGGCAAACTGAGGCTGCATCTGCAAGGTCCCTGGCACACAGAAGGAAGTCAAAAAGAACATGTACCCCGCCGTTCTGCTATCAGTGTGTTGAAACAATGAACCCCAAAGAATTAAAATTGCCACAGAAATCTCATGCTGAGGGTAAGAAACGGCTGAGGCCTGGTGCCAGCCAAGTGGAAACTTTTCTGTCACAGTTTTGACAACTTATCAGACCACCTTTCGGGAGAAACTAAAGCCTAGACAGTGATAGGTCAGTAATGGGTGGGGCTTCACCTTCACCAAGATCGTTTAGTTATTTTACTCATCTCTTGACTTCCATTTAAGCCATCGTTTCCTGAAGATAGACCTGGGGGTCACTGGACCCTCTTATTGATCCTCTTCCCAGTGTGGTCACATTGAATAAATCTCCTTTCTCTGCTTTTACTACTGCCTGTTTCTTTAATTGGTGCACTGGGGATGGGTGACCAAATCTGGATTTTAGGGTTTCTACAGCCTGGATAAAAGCTGTAATAACATATCTGGCCCCAGATCCTGCAAACAAAGTAATTTAGATGACCTATGAGATAAACTTGTCCTTTACCCCAGAGTCCCATTTACATGACTCTGGAGCTAGATTATCTGTAGGCCCAGGAGCTGTTCCTGGCTTGCAAAGTAGGCAGCAACCTAAGGACCATTCATAGGGCGTCTGTTCAGCACAACCTACAGAGCATAACAAAATGGCTGCACTTCACTTCTGCCTTCCAAATCTTGCACGTATGTCTGCGTGACTAGCCCTAACCCAGGACTCTGAGAAATGTATGTCATATCACCTAAAGTGACATACCACAGGGCCACCATAGTGCCTCTCTAAAGCTGTGTGAATGAATGAGAGTGAAGCATTGTCCAAGGGCATGTAAGGACTAATGCTGGGGAGATGGCTCAGATCCCCAAAACCTATGTATATGTGCCAGGCACATGCACTGGCTCACATATAATCCCAGCACTGAGGAGGCTGAGACATGGCATCCTCCAGTTTGCTCTCTATCTCAGTGGCTCAGCTGACCTCAGGTCAGACCCAGAGACAAGCTTTTGTATAGAACGAGTAGCCAGCTCCCACCTTTAAGGTGAACTGACTACATGATAAAGGTTTTCTTCTCCACTGAATCACATATGTGGGCTAGGCATATACAGTGGTTCACATATAATCCCCGCACTCAGGAGGCTGAGGCATGGGATCCTTGAAACAAGATGGCTAGCAAGACAAGCAGAATAAGTGAGCTCTGGGATCAAGGGAGAGACCCTGCCCCAATACATAAGGTAGAGACCAATCAAGGGACCTGATATCCATATCTGACAGACACATGGACACAAATGCACATACACTTGTGGGTGTATGTGTCCGTACACATGTCAACATGCATAAACATGCACCACACACACACACACACACACACACACACACACACACGCACATGAATTGACAGGTGAATCTGGTCTGTGAATGGAGTTTTTAACCAACAGTGTGAATTTTTACTATATGCACTTCTGAGGGCCTGGAAGCGCATCCTGAGAGGGAGGACATCCCAACTGCTGTGCTGGATGCATGCTTCCACTTTCTTTCCCAGAGTTTTCTTTGCAATCAAATTCTACAAATATTTAATAAGCATCCTCATCAAGAATTTAACTCTGAGTCAGACTTAGTCTCTTCCCACAAGGAACTTACAGGTGGGTTGTGAAGATGTGCAAGTTATCTTGATGCTATATACAGAAAGATTTTGTTATCCTAGGGCTGGGGACATGATCCAATTGGCAAAGTGTCTGCTACTCACATGAGTTCGAATCCCAACACCCATATAAAAGCCAGATGTTTCAGTGCATATGTGTAATCTCAGCTCTTGAAGAGACAGCCAGGAAGGTGGTAAAAGACCTTGTCTCAAAAAATATGATGGAGATAGATGGACGGACAGATATAGATAGATAGGGAGAGAGAGAGAGAGAGAGAGAGAGAGAGAGAGAGAGAGAGAGAGAGAGAGAGAGAGAAGTGGCTATTCCTGGGTGTCAACTTGACTATATCTGGAATGAACTACAATCCAGAATTGAAAGGCTCACTTGTGATCCTGATCTGGAGGCTGGGAAACACAATGACCTGGATCTTGGCATGGAGATCTTGAGGCATAGTGGCTATGAATCCCAGGAGACCAAGGCAAGGAGATCTCTGAGTTCAAGGTCATCTGGGACAAAGCAAGTCTCAGATCCAGGCATGATGGTACACACCTTTAATCTGGGCCACCCCTTCTGCTGGAGATCTACATAAGGACATTGGAAGGAGGAAGATTCTCTCTTCTTCACCTGCTTGCCTTGTGGGACTGAGCAGCTGCTAGATCCTTGGACTTCCATTCACAGCTGCTGCTGACCATTGTTGGGGAGTTGGACTACAGACTGTAAGTCATCAACAAATTCCCTTATTATATAGACACTACCCATAAGTTCTGTGATTCTAGAGAATCCTAACTAAGATAGATAGATAGATAGATAGATAGATAGATAGATAGATAGATAGATACATACATACATACATACATACATACATGCATACATACATAGATGGATAGATAGATGAAGACACTTGATTGATCAACTTCTGACCTCCACACACATACTCATCCACATGCACGTGTGCCCATACAATACATTTTTACATATACCACACACACACACACACACACACACACACACACACACACACACACACACACACACACACAGCATATTAGGGGATCCCAAGAGGGAACTCTGGACTTATCAAATAGAGGCAACTCCCCAACGAAGTCTTCAGATGGAATGGGAGCTTCAGGCTTGCCAGTAATTCAGGGCACTATAGCCAGGGGATGAACTGGATTTCAAAGCCAGGAGGAGAAGACTAAGGACTAAGAGGTCATAGTCATGTCTGGGGAACTTGAGAAACTCCATGTGCCTGGAGGGTGAGCATTGGAATATAAAAACTAAAGAGCCATGGAAGTGAGGTGGGCACCAGGCAGTGAGCATTAAATGCAGGATTTATAGCCCAAGGAGGAAGGGTGCAGATGCTGGGGGAGAGGGATTGGGGTTGGGGGATGCACTTCAGAGTCCACTAGGCTTGGGGTAACTCAGCCCACCTGTTGGAACTGCGAGAGGGTGCAGATCTGCCTGGAGGGCTTAACAGAACGGTAAATGGATGAAGAAGAAATGTTCCCAGTGTCAACACCCAGAATCATGGCTGACATAGGGGCAAGGAGAGGGGAGTTTCTCTGCCTCGGTTTCTCCAAACCAGGTTCTACTACAGGCAGGCAGGCTCTTAGCATCTGCCAGCCTGCTGGGACCAGATAGGATGCTCAGACTCAGTGAGCCTGCATCCAAGATGGGTCGGCCCCTGAACACAACTGCAGCCTCAACCGGCCACCTTGAAATAGGACAGGTGGTGGCTTGAATTTGAAGCCACCAGTAGAATCACAGACGGGAAAGGAGATTAGAGGTAATCCACTCAACACCATCATGTTTCCAAGAGAGGGAAGAGCCAAGAGAGGCACAGCGAAGGTGAGCAGCTTGGATGGAGGCTGCCTCCATTGGGTGCCTTGAAAATAGCACACTGACCTCCTAACTGTCAGCGCTCCACTTGGCTTCCAGATGAAGATGGCCAATGATATTAAACGACTGGGCCAGGATAGGATGCTGTCACCTCTAGGGGTGGGATCTGAAGCTGAGCAGTGCAGCTGGCTCTGTGGGGATCTGAACAGGTCATCAGATCTGACAAGGCCTTCGTGCCATGGAAGCAGTTGGTACCTGATGCATGTTGTTGCATTTGTGTATTTTACCCAGGATCCATATATCTCTCCAGTAAGAGAGTAGTGGGTGCAGGTGCCTAGACTGTTCTATTCTTATTTTGTTTTTCACCAACCTCTTAGCTTCAGAATAGACCATCCTGTTCTTAGACATGGAAAACCTCTCGGATTTTCTAACTGCTGTAGACACTAGATCCCTGGTCTGCCTGTCTCTGTCTCTGTCTTTTTCTGTCTGTCTGTCTGTCTGTGTCTGTGTGCACATGGAAATCAACCAGCAAGTCCCAAGAATCGTCCTGCTTTTCTCCTCTCCGCTGCCATGGGATTACGGATGTGTGTGTCATCATCACATCATGTGTGGATATGAGGGCTCCACACTCAGCTCCTCCTGTTTGCATGGCCAGGCACTTTATCAACTGAACTATGTTCCCAGTCTCTGTTTTAAAGGTAAAACAAGACCATCACTAGGCTTCCATGACCATGTCTTTTTTTGACCCTGCCAGCACCATGTGCCCTTGCAGGTTCTTGCCCCAGGTCTGTGATCACAGCTCTCTGCTTCAGCTCTGCCCCAGTGGCTACCTTTCCTCAGAAGTACTTCTGGGCCTCACGAAGTTGGTCGTGTATCTGAACTCATCTGTTCCATCTCATAGAATATATGGAAAGTAAGAGCCACGGGAGCATGGGGGGTGTGTGTGTGTGACATGTGTGCCTAGCCCTTTGCATTCCTGCAAGTTTCATCGAACTAGAACCAAGTCCTGGGTTTCATTCTGCAGCCACTTAGTTTCATGAAGCCAGTTTCCTATCTGATCAATCAAATGATTAGATTAGATTAGATGTTAAAATGCTTCTAGCTCCAACATGCTGGCTGTGTGCACAGGTCATATTTCTATCTAGATGTGTATGTACTATGTGTCTTACATAATTATGCATTATGTTACACAGTTGTCAAAGAAACCATTAGAAGCATCAGCAACTCCGGTTAAGCCAGTGGTTCTCAACCTGTGGGTCACAATTCCTGAGTCATATATCACATATTTGCCAGGTTAGCCAAAATGGCAAGCTTGCTGTTCAGTTAGAGAGAGTTTGTCTCAAAAAATGAAGGTGGAAATTGATCAAACAAGCAGGTAATGTAGACCTCTGGCCTCCACATGCACATGAATGTGTATGTAAATACACACACACACACACACACACACACACACACACACACACACACCACTACACATACAAAAACATTGACCTTTAAGTCAGGACTTCTGACTCAGACTTTCTAGTCCTTGTCCAGATCTTTATCTCTACGTAGCCTTGGTTAATTCCGTCATCTGTGCTGGCCCTTAGACATCTTAAAATGAGGTCCTTCTAGATCTAAAAGCTATGATATTTCGACATGAGCAAATGTGTGTCAACTTAATGAACTTGAAAGGAAAACCCAAGGTCTCTGGGGCCATGCTCTCTCCTAGCGAAGGCTGCTAGACCCACAGATGTTGCTTGCCTTGTTTACTCTGCCCTTGGCATTGCTGGAAATGCAATAAATAACCTTGAGTGCTTGAAAGAATAATTTTAAGCTTAACCATTTTCCTACTGTTTAGACCTGACACTCAGTCAGGCAGTACGATTCGGTAGAAATGGTGTGGATCATACAAATTCCCTCAGTGTTTAGAAGCTGTGGGACCCTGGGCAAGCTATGCAGCCCTTCTGAGCCTTATTTCATCGTTGGTGAAATGAGACTTATGGTCCTACTTTTCAGCACTATTATGAGGAAAATAGATGAATGTTTTAGAGCTGTGAGCACAGTCCTTGGTACATAGTGAATATTCCAAGAAATCTTAATGACAGAAATAAACATTAGCACCAACATCAACACCCTGCTGCCAAGGATTATAGTAACAACAGCAGCAAGATGAGCAATGGAATTCTCTGTAGACTTCTCAGTGTTTTCAATTCTTATCTTAATTGATTTTATCTTCAAAATCCTGTGAGAGAGGCTTTCGAGTTGAGAAGACTGAGGCTCAGATAAATCAAGTGATCTGGTCCAGAATGATGGGTCCATCAAGGCCCAGAATGTAGACAGGGATCTCACTCTCTGGTACCAGTGTCTGTCTGTCATGTCAATGTTCTCCCATGACAAAGACATAGGGCCATGTAAAAGCAACAGTCTTGTTTGAAGTGAGAACTGCAAACTAGGTATACCTCAGCCCACCAGGGCTCTCTGAGTGTGTAGAGCAGCCATTATCCACCATGCTTTGATGTGTTCACTCACAGATAAAGGACGCCCCTCTAAATCTATGCAGTCAGTCTAGGTCTCCTCCTTAGGCCTCTTTAAGCTTGGCACTCTAGGATTTAGTACCCAGTCACTCATTTCTTATTATTTCTTGTTCCTCTTTCTTTTAAAAAAATTTTTAGGTTGAAATACTTTTATATTTTAATTAAAATTTAATTTTAATTTTAGCTTTCCTCTTTCCTTTTTGCCCCCTCCAACCTCCTTCCCTTCCCCCCATGTCCCCCACTCAGATTGATAGCTTTTTTTTTAGTTATTATTGTTACATATACATGTACATATATGCAAAAATGTATAAACGCAACCTTATGTGTCTGTTTTTGTTGTTTGTGTATGTATGGTTTCAGGGCTAACCAGCTTGTATTGGATAACCATTGGCTCGTAAGTGTTACAGCTGGGTAGGACTACTGATTGCTTCCCTTTCTTGGAAGCTTGCATAGCATCTTCTGGCAGCATGACAACCTTCAGCCTAAGAGGTGCATCTTTTTTTGTTGTGTGAGAGCAGGGCATCCCCACTATAATTTACATAAGTCACTTCTTCCCAGAATCCTGACTGTATCACCTATCAGCTCACAGAGATCTATCTGCCTACTTCTGCCTCCTGAGTCCTGGGATTAAGGTGTGTGGTAGCACACCCGACATCGAGATAAATCCTTGCAATCCAGGCTGACCTTAAAGTGCCTAATGTGGCACTGTTGGGAGACAATGAGGCCTTTAAGAGGTGAAACCTAATGTGGGTATCTTCAGATTACTGGAAGTATGCCCTTGAAGGAAATAGTAGGATCCTAACCTTCTCTCTCTCCTCTCCTCTTTTCTGTCCTCCCCCCCCATGAGAGAGAGAGCATTGTATAGGTGCACATGTGCGTGCATGTATGGTTGGGTGCGTGCGCACGTGGAGACCAGAGATTAGCACCAGGTATCCTTTACTATGGCTCTCCAGTTTGTTTATTTATTTATTTGAGGCTCCTGGGAACTTTATTGTGTTTCTAACATTTACAAGAAGTTGGGCTTTGCTGTAACCTTAGAGCTTAGAAACCACCTCTAGGCTCCCAACTGACTCACAACCCAAAACCAAGCCCCAAACACTTCCACATGACCCAAGGATCCTCTCAGTACTTTACCGCTGGGACCATCAGACTATAGCATAGGAAAAGCACCCATGGTTCCTGCATGGCAGGTGCCCTGGATTACAGCAAGTCCAGCCTTTACTCCACCATCAAGCGGGGCTCACCCATCAGTTCACTCTGTGATGGATTGTTAAGAATATCCTCAAAACCAGTGGTCTCATCGTTGCCCCTCAAAATATCCAGTGAGAGGTTTGAGCTCGGAAGAAATGGAAGACTCTGAACCTGCTGCACCGCCTTGAACTCCATCTGTAACTTCAGGGGAGCAAACAGACCCTGAATGTTCCTCAGGGTGGCAAAGTTCATCTTGACCTGGTTGAGCTGGAAATTTTTTTCTGATAATTCAAGAGGGTGACTGGGCAAAAGTTCATTTTTCACACAAGAAAATCCTTTCCAGAGAAGATCATGATTCTTGAAAGGCCCACTGGCTGACAGCTCCGTAACTGGAACACTGTCCTTCAGCTGCAACCCAAGGCCTCTGGCGTTCATCTTGGAAACAGCTCTGCGAAAGCCTCGGAACCTATCTCTAGTTTATTTTTTAAGACAGCTCTCTCACCAATTGGATAGACCGCTACCCAGCTCTGGAGATCTTTTTCTCTACCCCTAACCTCAGAAGTAGGGTTGCAGGCATGCTTTCATGTGGGTGCTGGGGATCTGAGCTCATGTCCTTGGGCTTGTGTGGCAGGCACTTTACAGACTGAGCCATCTCTCAGTCCAGGAACCCTTCCTAACCTTTATCTCTCTCTTGCACATGTTCTGTTCTGTTGTTAAACCATAAACAAGATCAACTGATATGGTCTGAAGCTTCTAAAACTGTGAGTCCAGACAAACCATTCCAGGTTTAGGTTGATCTGAGCATGTTTGTTATTGTCACTGGATGCTGACCAACATATTTTAGAATTGGAAAGTGTGCAATGACCTGAGCAGTGAAGGGGAGCAGGAAGTAAAGCAAGCATGGGCGGACTAGTCAGCAGATCTGATAACAAACAAGCTTTTAGAGTTGGGAGTTGAGGGCATGAGGGACAGGCAACATGAGGGAGAATTTTAAAGATTGGGGGGATGTGCCATACTGACCAACAGTGTAAAGAAGAGATGGACGACAGCAGAATGCTATCTCCTCTGAGCTTTCTCTTTACTGGATTTGCTCACAAGGTCCCATATCTTCTCTTCCCTCCTAACACCCTACAACATGCAGGGTAGTTGAAGGGTGTAAGCCTCTTTCACTAGACCCTGAGCAACTACACTCTTCCTTCTATGGTGCAGCTGTCTCCCGCAGCCATCAGAATGTCCTTGAAAGGCAAGAAGAACATCTGTTCTTACCCATTCAATGAAAACCATGTGTATGAGAGCCCTCCCTACAGGCTCTGTTTCTCCATACATGTGAGGACTGGGTCTGGTCTTTTGCCCATTTGGCATGTTGAGAGATTCTGGGCCCCAAGCCACCCAAGCTGATCTCTTGTTCCTGATAAAGATCAATAATCACAATGATGTCCTGGTGGGGTCCCAGGAAACTGCAGTTCTTGGTGCTGCTGGGGGTTCAGGGAGTCAGAATCTGAGGGACAGGCAGAAGCCAAAGGAACTATGCCTCTCTGTGTCTGAGATGGCCCCCTTACTAATGTGGTTCTAGGGTGAGTTGGATACTGTAAGGTTTTCCCTGAGTAAATGGCCCATCAGCCCATCCAAGCAGGAAGACTAGTCAGTCAGGGAGGAACAGAAAGAGGGCTGAGGACAATGTCAGGCCACATCTGGTGTGTTGTCAGCCTCCTAAAGCTATCGCCTAATGCAGGCTCCTGTCCCCTCCCCTGAGCTTACTCAGATGTTTCCCTTGGCTTGGCCTGCATCCCTTTCTGGTACCAAGCTGCCTCTGTAGTTTTCTTTCTTTGGGAAAACAAAAACATAAAAACTATTTTAATTATGCGTGTCTGTGTGTGGGTGCGTGCATGTGAGTACAGGTACCCAAGGGTGCCAGAAGAGCGTGTTGAATCCCCTGGAGCTGGAATTACAGGCACTTGTGAGCCAGCCAACATGGGTGCTGGAAATCAAGCTTGGGTCCTCTGAAACAGCAATGCATGCATTTGACCACCCTCCCTCCCTCCCATCTTCCCTCCCTTCCTTTTTCCAAATAGGGTCTCAAGAGTTCACCTTGAACCTATACTGTAGGAAAGATAAACATGAACTTGGTGTCATCCTGCCTCTTGAGTCTAGAATTTTATGTGTGCATCTCCATGTTGGGACTCTAGCTCAGGGCCTAGTGCGTGTTCGGTGACTACTCTTCTGGTTGGGGCAGCCCCAAGCCCTGCAGTTCTCTTTGTATACGGCAGGCCCCATCAGAGCACACACTTGATTGGTGGATTTCTAATACTCTCCTCCACTGCGAAGCCTTCAGTCCTTGTCTACCTTTAGGCATGTGGGGATGCTACCAACGTGAACTCTACTCAGGCCAGCCCTGTCTTCATTTATTCCTGTCTTCATTTGCAGTCCGCAGTAGCCCATTCTTGGGGCCTTCTCACTGGTCTTTTCTCAGCCTTCAAAGTTTCTGTTGTGAGACATTTATTGGGGTTCCCTTTCAGCTGTTATTCATCCCTCTGAGCTTCAGAACTCTAAAAATTTTTCATTAAAGTTATTTGTGTATTGTGGTAATTCATCTTTTGCAAACAAATACGAAACAGCTTTCTTGACTTTATTACATTACATCTTTAACATGCACAAAAGCCAGTCTTGCTCCTTATGCACAGTGGTGTCCCATTCCCTACAGGATCTTGCTTTGCAGCCCAGGCCGGCCTTGAACTCACGACTCTATCCTGCCTCAGCCATCTGACTGTTGACAGTATGGACATGTCCACCACACCTACTTCATTCGCTCTTATCTCTTGGGCACGCCAGTACTATTTGGATGTTTGTTTTCTCTCCTCTAAGCCAAAGAAGCTTCAGTCATACTCCTTGAGTCTGGAATTTGTGGATGAGGAATGGATGCTCCTGATGGATGCCAGGACAGACTGAGATGAGCATTCCATGGGAGGGTCTGTGGGAATGGCATGACCCCCTGCACCAGGTACTTCCTTCGGACCGATGTCATGAGGAGCTAGGGAGCCCAAAGTCTGGAAAGGGCCGTGGAAGAGAACAAACAGGGCCTCTAGCTAAGCATGTGCATTTTGATCATTTTATCTCTCTTAACCTCAGACTCTTCATTTTGAAGTTAGCTATAATACTATCATAGGGTTGTGGTGAGACTTTAGTGAACAGAGCCCCTCTTCCTACTCCCTTGGTGTCAGTGTCTTTCTTTCCTGCAATTGGTGCACTACTGTCGAATTAATCGTGGGCTTTTATTGCTCCCATGTTTCCCAACCAGGCTTGTGAACTCTTTCTCAATCGAAGACAAGAACGGTGTCCAGTTCATCCTGGCATCCTTCCCAGGAGCCAGAGGAAGAAAACAGAGGTTTCGCAGTTCTTTTCTAAGATGGTCTGATAAAAGGATTCAGAGCCCTGGTTAAACAGAGACCGACTCCTGGCTCCTTTCTCTAGGAAGGTTAAAGGAAAGCAACAAACAATATGGATCTCTTAGACAATGTGAGATACGGGAGTCTGAGTCCCAGCTAGACAGGGAGAGCCGTTACCTAGCTATGAGAGTCCAGGAGAGGGGCTTGTTCAGCCGTAGGCTGAGCGTTGCTCACCATAGCCGCTGTGCCTCCTTTGTGCGAGCATCAGGTGCAAATCCTCTGAGCGCGCTCGCGCTTTGAAGAGCGTAAAGTAAAACCCAGCCGCCGCCCCGGCTCTCCCTCCCAGCTCCTCAGAGATCTACACCGGCTTCCCCTGCTCCAGCCAGCGAAGGGAGGAGGAGGTCAGACACGTCGCCCGCCGCCCAGCAGGGCTTAACGGGAGGGCGCGAGGGAGGGGGAGCCGGGGACTCGCCGCTCCAGCCCGCTGGCCTTCGAAAGATCCTCCTGGGCCAATGGCAGGCGGGGCGACGAGCCCTGATTGGTGCAGGCGCTCTGCTGATCACTGTGGAAACCCGGGTGGCGGGGAACTCGGGAGGATGCGGAGCCCGGAGCGGGGGGAGCCGGAGGGGTTGGGGGAGGAGGCGTCGAGGCCCTGAGCTATCCTGGAGTTTTCACCGGAGGCAAAAGTCCACAGCAGGCGGGCGGAGGGTGGGCGGAGGAAGGGGACCGCTTGGGGGCACTGGGAAGTTAGGGGTACTCCTGAGGGAAAGCAGGGATACTGACTAGCTAGTGAAGGCGAGGAGGAGCGAAGACGAGGGGAGGAGGCACGGTGGGAGGAGGAGTAGAAGACAAAAGCCGAAAGCGAGGAGGGCGCCGACCGCACTCTGCGGCCGGGAGAGGGACCGTCGGTGCTGCGAGCCGCGGGCGCCCGGAGGCCGTGGTGCACGGGCATCCGGGTAGACAGGCAGCATGGGGAAGGGAGGTAACCAGGGAGAGGGGAGCACCGAGCGCCAGGCTCCGATGCCCACCTTCCGCTGGGAGGAGATTCAGAAGCACAACCTGCGCACCGACCGGTGGCTAGTCATCGACCGCAAGGTCTACAACGTTACCAAATGGTCCCAGCGGCACCCGGGGGGCCACCGTGTCATCGGACACTATTCGGGAGAAGATGCTACGGTAAGTGTCTGGGGGTGCCAGCCACTCTTGTCTGCTGCAGGCTCGTGTCAGGAGCCCAGGGTTCCTGGGCGCCAAACAGATCTTCGTTCTTAATGAAGCGCAGGACGTCCAACAGGGAAAGAAAGTGTACTACTGCTCTCATCTCGCTCCCGGAGTCGTCCTCCTCTGGGTCAGGTGGGCAGACTTGGGCCGAGCCTTTTAGACGCCAGGCCTTAGCACCTCTGTGGAAGTCTCATCAGTGGCAAACTGTGCCCGGTGCCTGTCCACAGAGCATGCTGCGCGCTGGTCTAGCCGGAGCCAGGGACTCTCCAAAGGGGGCGCTCGGGCCTTCGTGCTTTGGCGCTCCCCAAGTGGAAGATGGCCACCCTTGGGCGCCACGGAGAGGAGCCTGAGAGCGGGTAGCCATATGTGGGACTCTCCTGCCAGACCGGGGGGCGGAGAAGGAAAGCTGGTTGGTTCCTGGCCAAGACTCGCTCCTGCTTGGACTCCTGTCTGAGAAGGTTCACAATGGCTGCCCGACAGAGACTGCCTAGTAGTTCAGATTCCCAAGCTCCTGAGGATTATCCCGACTCACTCCAAGTGCCAGCCTTTTGGGAAATCCTGGTGGGGAATTGGTGGAAGGCGAACGGGCTGGATTTTGCAAAATTCAGGTCCGCAGGGGATCTAGAAGGTGAATCTAGTAGCACTAAGACTGGCTTGGCAACAGGTCCATCTGCCTCTGAGGTTACTATCGGACATTCAACTCAATAGCCCTCTGTTTTTAGATCCTGCCAAGATCGCCCTTCCCCTCTTGCACTCCTGGAGGTTGTTGAAGTCTCAGGGACCTCTGTGGAACTGAGGCTACCCTTATGCACACCAAATGTGTATCTACCCTATATTTGCACAGTACCCCATATCGCGCCTGGCCCCACCCCCAACCAAAAAGGGATTCTGTAGTGGGGTGGGTAAGAGGAGAAGCAAAGTCAAAGAGGAAAGCCGCACCTTTCTTGGCACCTTTCTTGGTGAGCTGAAAGCCGAGGAAAAGATATAGCTAGAAAGCTTGGGAAAGATGAGTGAGAAGAGGCTGAGAAGAGCAAGAACCTTCTCAGAACGCACTTGGCATCGAAGTCCAGGATGCTGACCTGCTTGTGGTCTCTTCTTGTGTAAGTTGGTTAGTTTTAATTCTTCCACATCTTTTCTCTTTGAGATCAGCCTAGGTAGCCATACTCTAATCAATGGACAGGAGGCTTTGACGAACAGGATACAATCTTACTCCAGATTGAGGAGAGAACTGGCCTCATTCATACTGCCTGAAGTCTGTTTTCCTTGCTTGTGGACCCTGCTTAGGACCATGGGGCTGGTGATGCTAACCGGACCCTAAGAGAGTGTAAGCTTTTCACACTCCTTGAGTGTCCTAGCTCACTTGGACCTTTTCACAACCAAAGAAGACCTTGGTTTCCCAGGGAGAAGGGGTCTTTCTGCTGTTTTGGGTGCTGATGTGTGCATGTGTGAACTGCAGACGGCTTCTTCCCTTTCGAGGCTCTTACCAAAAAAGTTTCCTAAGAAGTAAAACAACACATGTGATTGGTTTGATCCGATTATTCCATATTGTGCCATAAGTAGGTTTTCTTGTGTGGAAGCTCATCCTGACAACAGCCTTGAAATTTATAGTTTATTTGAGAAGCCAGATGTATTTCATCCTTGTTGTGGAAGTTCTTAGTGTTTCCCTGACCCAGTTTTCTCCAAATGTCTATGTTCAGATCTAACCCAGCAGACACCAAGATGGCTTGCTCTTACATTCTGAAAGCCTGATGTCCTCTTCCCTGTTCCCCGTGTCATTTTCATTGGTTGAGTCTGGTGTCTGGGATGTTAATTGCTTAAGGTAATTGTTAAGGTAATGTGGGAGTCAGTGTAGGTCGCAGGTGTGATCCCTGGGCTTGTTGGATGCAGAGAGTCACTAGGTGGAGATACCCTCCTCACCCCCACCCCCATGGAGATACATCCTCACCTATTCCAATAAGATGTGTGTGGCAAAGTCTGTCATAAACAATGAGTCCCATATAGATACGAGGGAAAGTTCTGCGACACGAGAGGAACGAAACAGCTAGAATATAAAGTACGTGCAGAGAAACGGAGACTGAAACTAAATTAAAGCAAGCTCATTTGATGTCACAACATTAAAGCTCAAAATAAGACACAAAACACACTCGATGGAGACAGAGTTGGAGAACTGTGTAATAAGCAGTGAGGTTTTCTTTGGCATTCCCCTGGTTCTTAAACTGTCTGAGATCAGATTGGCAGAAGGCCTTGGACAACAAGGAGATCTTCAATGGGAGCTTCAAGAGATGTGGGGATCCCTCCCCAGGCTGTTTCTCATGTAGCTTTGCCCCTTAGGGGCCTTACCTTCTTTTTGAGAACCTGAGAGGGGTGATGAGGATGGACTATGAGGTTTGGGGACAGACTGATCCACAGATAGAGACTGGATCCCTAGAGCGCCTTCATTTGTTACCACTCAAAGAATATCTGTGATATCCTGACAAGAGGCTGGAAGGTGAGGCCAGAAGCCAAGAAGGCCATTTTGAGATCAATCTAGGTTATCAGTCGAGAATTTTATGTTCCTGAAGAAAAAAACCTCAGAAGCGCTCACTTCTTCCCGAGAAGGATGAAGCCGTTCTCACTTGACCCTTCTATAGTCAGACCCTGGCCTCACTTGTACTACTAAAAGCCACCTAAGTGGCATGTGCTCAGAGTCCTAGATACACAGACAACTGGAGCAAGAGGATTATTTGAACCCCAAGTTTTTAAGCCAGCCTGGTACCATAGTGAGATTCCCTTACTGAAAATAAACAATGTAAGTTTTGCAGTTCACAAACTCATTGGTGTATACTATCTCATTTAATTCTCAGGTCAGCCTCCTGTCCTGAGGCTCAGAAATCC
Source organism: Uromys caudimaculatus (assembly GCA_028551405.1). Taxonomy (NCBI): domain Eukaryota; kingdom Metazoa; phylum Chordata; class Mammalia; order Rodentia; family Muridae; genus Uromys; species Uromys caudimaculatus. The sequence goes on from CM052703.1 coordinate 47,668,688, forward strand.
TGCTCAGGTGGTGTTCGGTCATAGTTGGGATCTGCTGACAACCACACTCTATAGCCTTATCTTCCTCTCTCTCCACCCCCCTCTCCTTATTTCTATATCTTTAGTCATTTCCTGCTGTTCCCCCATAGCTGCTTCTGTCTTAGATTTGCTATAAGCACAAAGAACTGTCACCCATGCTCCAAGCCAGTGTTTGCACTTTTCTCAGGAATCCAGGCAGTACTAAATGAGCCCACTTGTGAATTTTCATCTTCAGCAGGAGCTCATGAAACATTCATTAAGCGTCTCCATGGCTCTGAGCTAGACTCTGATCAGGGACTCAAGACAAAGATGAATAATTCACAGACAGTGGCCGGCATCTACTGGACTTGTGTCCCTTCCACATTTTCTCTTTGCTTCAACCTGGATCCTCCACTTCCAGAATCCTGCCTGTTCTCCAGCCTATCCTGTTTAGTCTATGCTTTTTGGCCTATCTGCCTTCCTTTCTTACCTCTAAGAATAATAATTTTAAAAAAGGCAAAGGGGACCAGAGGTAGGTTCCATCTTTGAGCCACTCCTATATTGTTCTGTGAAAAAAGCAGCAGCTGAAAAAAAAATGGAATTGTGTCCCTGTAGACAGGGCAGGGGCATCGGTATGGAAAAGAGACCGAGTTGGGAGTTTCTAGGCCTGGAAGGCAGCTCTCTCAGCTGAATGGGAGCCATCTGATTCCTGCCCACCGTTTGGTGGGAGAAAAACTCCATATCCAGCCCCAGCACCCCCTTGTAATGGTCCTAATAAAATACAAATGGAATCTGGTTGTGGAGATGGCTTAGTAGTTAGCATGCTTGTTATCAAGAGCGAAGCTCAGATCCCATAACATACCAGATGGGGTAGTAGCTGATATGTGATTCTAGCCCCTGAATGCAGAGGGGTAGGATCCCCAGAACAAGCTAGCTAGCAAGACTAACCCTGCCAGTGAACTCTGAGTTTGATTGTGAAGCCCTGCCTTGATGAATAAGGTGGAGGAGCAATCGAAGATGATTCTCAGCATCAATTTTGTGGGCCTCTGCATGCATGCACAAGTATGCACATGCACACATGCAAAAACATATGTGCATATGAACATGAAAACGGAAGGGGAGAAATGGTATCATGTTTTCAGGCCCACTCTGCCTCTGTGGGGACTTACTTCCTGTGCAGCCAGGGACGTCCACACATCCTGTGTTAGCAGATGTTCTCTTGCCAAGGAGTTCATGGGCCACAGAATGCGCCTCAGCTGCTTCTCCTTGGAGGGGACAGGGCCAGTGGACTTTCTGCTCTGTCTGTACCTATATGCCACAGAAAGTGGCTGTCATCTTTTTAATCTGCACCTGTAACCCCCAGGTTCCTCCTGATTCTCTTCCCGACTTGAGCAATCGTCAAAGAACCCTGGATTGCTGCATGGATCATCATGTACCCTTATTTATTAAACCTGTACTTCTTAGATCCTGGGCTAAATTCTGAGATGTGGAAAGCTAGCTTATTATGGCTTTGCTGTACAGAAAAACCTGGGCACAGCCAGAAACAGGTTTTGGCATCCTAGGCTCTGTGCGACGGCAGGAACATCGAGTTCTGCCCAGAGGTGGCAGGAGCAGGGAAGCTGTGCCTAGAGAAGTCACTGCCATGACAGCTGAGGACAAACAGCAAGTGCAGTGCTTACGGATCTGGGCCTGATCCCACTGGGTACCTGCTCAGGTCCCCTGCACCTGTTTGCCACCCCTTCTACTTTCCCCCATGTCTTGGCTTGCTTCCTAGAAAGACTTTGGCTTCTCTCCCTGTCAGAGAAAGAAAGCCTGCTTCTAACTCTTGTTCCAAAATCATCATTTGGTTTGGCCCAATCTTGCCTTGCACTGTGGCCTACTCTGTAACCTGACATCCCTGTAACCAGACAGCTGTTGGGAGTTACAGTGTTCGAGGCACAGGTATGACCCCTTGAAGCAGTGACATCTGAAGTAAACAGTTCCCAAAGAAAAGAAAGCTCATTTCAAGGAGGTCTTTGTCTTAACAGCAGAAAAATCGAAAATCAGACATCTAGCCCAGACTCTGTCCAATCAGTTCCTGGGGTGTGACTATGGACAAGTGAGGTCACCACCTAGGTCTCTTCTCATCAATATAGCAGGATCTGAAAGGCCAGGGAGGTATAGTGCTTGTTGGCATGTGCAAAGCCTGGGATTCCATTCCTAGAACTGTACAAATGAAAGGCAACAACAAAATGACCCACCTCCCAGAGCTGGGAAAACAGGCCACCCACCTGGCTTGGTGCCTCACCTATGCAGTGACAGCTGTCTGAAGACCAGCCTGAAGTGTGAGTGCCTATAGTGATAAAGAGTTCCCGTGTTTCAGAAGTATTGATCGGGTTGTATACAATGATAAATGGCAGAGTTTAGACTGGACTACAGGATGGAAACATATCCTGGATTAGAGGGTTCACAGCCACTGGGCCCTGGTGTTCTCTGAGCCTTGTGAACTCTTGTGAAGCAGGTGTGGGGATGGTCACCACAAGCTAGATGTGGTCCTTTCATCTCTAGGTGGCAAGCAACAGGATTTACAATGACTATGCCACCCAACTTGTGCAGTTTTGTGTTTGTTTTTTGAGACAGGATTTCATGTATTGCAGGCTGGCCTCAAACTCACCTTGTAGCTGAGAACAGCTTAAATTTCTGATCCTTCTGTTTCTACCCCCACGCCTGGTTTATGCCATGCTGGGGATTAACCCACAGCATCAGGCACACTAGGCAATTACTGTCCCAAAGGAGCTATAGCTGCAGTTTGTGATATATGTGTGTGTATGTTCAAATGTGTTGTGTTCACATGTATGTGTGACTGCATGTGTGTGTGTGTGTGTGTGTGTGTGTGTGTGTGTGTGTGTACTTGTGGAAGCCAGAAGGTGGTATCAAATACCTTCCACTATTTCTGTGCACTTTATTTACTGAGGCAGGATGTCTGCTGCTCTTAACCTGGATCTCAATGAATCAGCTAGTCTAGCTAGCCAGATTGCTATGGGAATCTGTCCCCACCTCCTTGGTGCTGGTATTACAGACAGGTTGATTTTATGTGACTGTTCCTACACCAGTCCTCATATTTGCATGGCAAGCACTTAATCCACTGAGACATCTCCCTAGCCTCCTGGTTTGTGATCCTGACATGGGTATGAAGAAGAGGGATCAGCAGTGTCCCTGAGAAGCTTAAGGCTAGAAAGGGCTGTTTTCAGATGTGTGGCTGAGAAAAAATTTCTTGAAGGTAACAGTGAAGCAGGGCCCACAGCTCTAGCACAGGTGTGGGAACAAACGATGTATTCAGGAGCCTGTTCTGGAAGCTACTAAGTCAGCCGGGACAGTAAGCTGGTTCCATGGAGTATAGGATAAGAGGCATGAGGGAGAGCCACTCCCTGAGGTAGTTGGACTGGATTGCAGTCTGGCTGTGCTCCCCAGCATTCAGGACCTCACTGCCTGGGGTCTTTGAAGTGATGAGGGGCTTTGCCTGGCTGTGACTGTGTACCTCACCTGATTTCAGGGAGCTGTGGCTGCCCCAGAGCCCTGTGCAAATGGCTGAGGAGTGACAGGGTTCTCATTTGCTGGTAGCTGGAGGCATCCTGGATGGACGAGAGGGTGGTGTGTGTGATCAGGAAGAGCTGAGGTGAATAAGGCACTTGCTAGCCAAGAAACTTTACCTTTCTACAAGTGGAGAAGAAACTTACAGGGAACTTCCTGTCTATAGTGAGGGGACCTTGCCATTAGCAACTCTTGCTGGGCTTTCTTCTCAGAGTTTTGGTGTGTGTGTGTGTGTGTGTGTGTGTGTGTGTGTGTGTGTGTGTGTGTGTGTGTGTGTGTGATGTCACTGTGGTGGAGAAGAGACAGTGTATGTGTGATGTGGAGTGTGGAGTGTGTGTGTGTGTGTTTGAAAAGAAGCCTGAACCTGGGGCTATCAGAACTGGTCCTCCCTCCTCACTGTCTGCCTGAGCCTCCTTGGACAGCAGGCTTCTCTCTGTGAAAAGACTCTTGGTTTTGATCTGACCTCTTGATTTAATCTCACCTTTTCCATTCAGCTAGGTGAGATTTTGTTTGTGTGTTTGTTTTTTAAACTGTGCCCATTGTTCTCTTGTATGAAATGTTACTTTGCAGGTTCATATATAGTGGCCTTGCTGGGATTATTATCGATGTGATCCTCTTTCCCAATATAAAGGTTGAAAGATAAAGAAATACTGTCTCTTCTGAACCAAGAGTCACCCAATAGTAATGTTTACTCTCATTTGCTTTCTCCTTATATGAAGACAGTTTTTCTTTTGAAATTAAGTTGTTTGATGGTGCATGCCATCAATCCCAGCACTCAGAAGGCAGAGGCAAGAGGATCAGGATTTCCAGGCCAACCTTGGCTACATCAACTCGAGGCCATTGTGAGTGTCATGATACACTGTCTCAAAAGAGCAAGCCAGGGTGGGCAAGAGGAATCATCAGTTGAGCCACTTGATGCCAAGCCTGATGACTTCGGTCCCTGGGACCTGTGTGATGGTAGGGAAGAACGGACAACTCAAACATTGTCATGTGACTTCCACATCCGCTGAGTGTGCATGCACACACACATAAATAAATAAATAAATAAATAGATAGATAGATAGATAGATAGATAGATAGATAAATTTAAAAAGTTTTTAAGTAAAACAGGCTGAAGACAGGGCTCAGTAAGAGCGCTGTCTGCTCTTCCAGAGGATCTGGGTTCAATTCCCAGCACCCATTTGGTGGCCAACAACCATCTGGAACTGCAGTTTCAAGGGATCTGATGCTCTCTTCTCACCCTCTTGGGCTCCAGGCACACACATGGTACACATACATACATGCCGGCAAAACACTCGTACACATAAAATGAATGAATCTAACTTTTTAAAAAATAAAACAGAGCTGGGCAATGGTGGCACATGCCTTTAATCCCAGCACTTGGAAGGCAGAAGCAGGTGGATTTCTGAGTTCGAGGCCAACCTGGTCTACAGAGTGAGTTCCAGGACAGCCAGGGCTATACAGAGAAACTCTGTCTCGAAAAACCAAAAAAAAAAAAAAAAAACCAGCAAAAAGTTGCAGCATCTTCTCCCAGGACTAAGAGTGTTCTGTGATAATCACAATTAGAGGCTTGAGCTGCAGTTCTTCCTGTTTGCCTAGCGTGCTCCTTGGTTTAAGTCCCAGCACTGCATAAACCAGACATGGTGATTGCTATCTGTGATCCAAGCCCTTGGGAGGTTGAAGCAGGAGGATCAAGAGTTCAACTCTGACCACATATGTTTGACTACATATGAGCTTGTGGGCCAGTCTGGGTGATAGGAGACCCTGCTTTTAAAAAATTAATAATCCGCATTGGATCAAAAGTCCAATGTCCATTTTTAATTTCACATCTACCTCCCAAAACTCGTGTGTAGGTTCTGCATTTCCTCCGAGTGGGGTTCCTTCTAGTGGAAGTGTGTGGTTTAAATGCCTCCATTTAGACCGGTGCCCCCCCCCCACCTTTCTCTGCCTCACTCTGTTGATTTCTCTGGTTGTTTTTCCTGGTACCATATGGCTTGTTCCGCTCAATCCTGCAGGGCCTCAATTAGGATGAGTGGTAGGAAGCAGAATAACATGGAACTGGGGCATCCAGTTATACAGCCTGGGGGCCTGGTGCAGACTCACTCCAGGAGAGATGCTTGATTTTGTGGAGACATTTTTTGTCACATATGTACTGTGTAGAAGAAGTTGGCAGGAATACCGCAGGATTAGCATTGATAGGCTTCCCACATGGTGATTATTTGTATTTTTTATTCTTCCATGCATTTTCTAAGGTTGCCAGAATTAAGCATGTTTCTACTTCATCTCTGAAACAAGAGAGATTAAAATTCAGAATGTAATAGTAATGTTAGGGAAAGTTTGAAAACTAATGAAAATAAAATAAAGTGTGACCCATGTCTTTAGTAACAGTTTAAATCCCCGACACCCTGTGCCAGGTTTTCCAGAAATTCTTTTACATAATTCCATGTTATTTTTTCTGTTGTTATTTCATGTCGTCTAAGCATATCTTCCATGTCATAGTCGTTTTCTAGGTGTTAGGGACCGAGCTGGGGGCCTCACACACTCTGGGCAAGCGTTTTTATCACTGAGTTAAACCCCTTCCCTGAACCTTATCTCTTCACTGATAATTTTAGTCACATGAAAGAGGACATCTCTGGAGTGTAGTTTGTGCACTGTGAAAGACATTCAGCTCAGGAGCAGGCCAGGGCTGTCTTCTCTGAGTCCTGTGCCTACCTGCTCTCCCTGGAGACCTTTCTGTCCACAAATCCTTGACCAGCTCAGTAGGCCTGGCACCAGTACAAAGGCACAGGGTGGTTACGGTTTGCTGCTGGAGTCCTGCACTGGGGATATGTCCTGGGGTTGAGTCTGGAGTAAGCATTTGCCACTGGGTGGTGGGAAGCCCCACTTGGTGTCAGACCAGACACTGCTGCTGCTAAATGCCCTCTTTCCTAGAATGGGAGGAGCCAACAGAGGTTTGAGGCTCAGCCTTACCAACCTGCTTCTCTGTTTCCCAGGATGCCTTCCGTGCCTTCCACCTGGACCTGGATTTCGTGGGCAAGTTCTTGAAGCCCCTGCTGATTGGTGAGCTGGCCCCAGAGGAGCCCAGCCTGGACCGTGGCAAAAGCGTGAGTGGGACTTGTAACACTGATGGGGTGGGATGAGTCTGGACGGTAGGGTGAGAGTACTTTCTCCCCAGAACCCCACTGTCAGGGCTGCAGCAGGGGAGTTTTTGAGCCTGTCCAGGAGGAGACTCTGAGGAACCAGGTCAGGGAGGACCTCAGAGCATCCCCTGAGAGCCACCAGCTGGTTGGTCCCCTCTCTCCCAACTGGTCCTTTTGTTCCTCCCCTTCTTTGCACAAAGAAGCTGCCAGATGTTGGTGTGCTACCGTCTAAGAAAGGGCAGAAACAGCAAGACAGTACCAACTATTGATAACTGTGGCTGCTTTGGAACTAATCACTTTGAGAAAGACTGACCATTTGTCACTGAGTCAGACACCCCACTAAGTGCTGGGCTTCAAAGGTATGTAAAAAGAACTCTCCAGGCCTCCCAGGCTGAGTGGTGAAGCAGCTTCTACACTGGACGTGGCCTGCATGATGGAGTTGTGTAGAACAACTTGCTTTAGAGTTTCTCTAGCTTGGAGAGCCTCTCCCTCCCCCCCCCCCCCACTCAATCTTTACCTTTCCCTACTAGAGTCAACCTTCTAGTGGAGCGTTAGCTACTCCTGGCCCTAAGCAGGGCTAAGAGTCCACCCTGGTGTCCTGAGCATGTTGGCGTCTTGTAGCGTGGGATGGTTGAAGTCCTAGGAGGCACACCATGGTATCAGAGCTGAGGAAATTTCCCCTTCAACAGGCATACTATGTGTAGCTTTGGTGCCAGCAAGAGACGGTGGGCCACCATCACCCTTGCCTGTCCTAGAGAGATGGCACCTCTAACTGCCATCCAGGGCAGAGAAACTTCCTGGGGGAAACCAGACCAGGCCAGCCCCTGTTGCTCCCTGCCTGAGCTAGAGTAAGTCTTTACTAGCTTCGGCCTTAGGGCCTCAGCAAAGCCATGCAGGGCAGAGGCTTTTCTGGCCTGGATTCTTGGTTGGTCCTCCATAGAGGACTGTCTGCCTCCCTGGCTGCTGTGCTCAGTACTCAGAGGCCTCTCTGGCATCCTGAGCAGGACCCCATCTGCACCTGCACAGTCAGGTAGCAAAAGACAAAAGGGCTCTCTTCTGGGGTCTGGTGTTCCGAGAAATGCACAGCATTTGCACTTTTGCCAAAGCATCCCTACCCCCAACTTCTAGAACGTTTACATCATCTCCGACTGACATTCTGTGCCCTTCATACCATCCCCTCTTCCCTTGAGCCCAGCTACCATTCTGTTGTCTCTAAGCACGTAACTCTGCCAGGCACCTCATAAATGGAATCATACGTATTTGTCCTTTACAAATTTTATTGGAGTGTATTTTCATTGTTTTTGTATTCTTTGTTGTTTTGATATAGGGTCTCATGTAGCCCAGGCTAGCCTTGAACTCCCCATCCTGTTTTCCCCCTCTCAAGTGTGGGACTTCAGGTGTGCATTGCCACATCTGGCAGCTAGTACATACTGACTGTACAGAATACTGGGTTTCGTTCCGACGACTTCATGCAAGCATTTATCCTTTTATAACTGGCCTGTTTCATTTAGCATAAACCTTAGCCACTATAGAACGCATAGTGTACCAGCAGGCCAAATTTTCCTTTGTTTCTAAGGCTGAACAGTCTGTTATAGATGTAGAACACAATCAGGCATACTCAACCTACAGCCTAACACAAAATTGTAAACTTTCTAAAACATTACAGTGTGTGTGTGTGTGTGTGTGTGTGT
>CM052703.1:47677185-47692029 GCA_028551405.1 Uromys caudimaculatus
GAGAGAGAGAGAGAGAGAGAGAGAGAGAGAGAGAGAGAGAGAGAGAGAGAGAGAGAGAGAGAGAGAGAAAGGGCATGCATGTACATGTGGGTGTCCATGGAGGCCCAAAGAGGGCATCAGGCCCCCTGGAGCTGGAATTATAGGCAGCTGTGCGTGGCCCCACATGGGTGCCTGGAACAGAACCAGCCCCCGTGAGAGCTGCAATCACTTTTAACCACTGAGCCATTTCTCTGGCTCTTAGTCCTATTTCCTGCCTGTTGTAAATAATGCTCCTGAGAACGCTGGTGTAGGAGGTACATGCTGCTTATGATTAACTATTGTAATTATTACTACAGTTTTAGGAGGCCATTTACACACACACACACACACACACACACACACACACACACTTGTGTGTAACAGTGTACTTAGAACATTGTTCTATTTCCTTCCACTCTCTTCCTAGGCCCTCCTTTAGTCACTTACATTTTTTAACCTTTATTTTTATTTTATGTGTTTGAATGATCTGCCTGAATGTATGTCTTTGCATCACATGCTAGCCTTGGAGGCCCCTGGGGCTAGAGTTACAGACAGTAGAGAGCCACCATGTGGATGCTGGTAATCAAACCCTGGTCCCAAAGAGCAGCCAGCACTCTTAACTGCCGAGTCATCTCTCCAGTCCTGCTAGTCCTGCTTGTCCACATACAGCTTCACCTCTAGTTTAGTGTCACCTGTACATAAACGATGTCATATATGTATGAAGTCTAGAATCTGCAGGGGAACTGAGAGAAAACGCGAGCTAGTTGTCCTCAGACTGACTTAATTCATTTAGTATGATTACAAGTACATGCTTTCAAGTCCGACTTTTCTTCTGCCACTTACCCGGATGTATAATGTCTGTAGTAATGGTGACCACTGCAGCACACAGTGTTCACACAGTGTTCAAGGTGCTTGCCAGGTGTAGTGCGTACTGTGCTCCATCTCGTGTTCCCTTGGAAGGTCTAGTGTCTGATTCTCTTCCATGTCCTTGCTCACCAGTCTCAGATCACTGAGGACTTCAGGGCCCTGAAGAAGACTGCTGAGGACATGAACCTTTTCAAAACCAACCACCTGTTCTTCTTTCTCCTCCTGTCCCACATCATCGTCATGGAAAGCATCGCCTGGTTCATCCTCTCGTACTTCGGCAACGGCTGGATCCCCACTATCATCACAGCCTTTGTCCTTGCTACCTCTCAGGTGAGGCCTGACATCCTTGGCCATCATCTGAACATCCCCACCTCTCAGATCCCTCCCGGCTATCTGCTGATGCTGCAGTGACATTCATAGCCCTCTTTCCCCAGGCCCAAGCAGGATGGCTGCAACATGATTATGGCCACCTTTCTGTCTATAAGAAATCCATATGGAACCACATTGTCCACAAGTTTGTCATTGGCCACTTAAAGGTAAGTGTTGGGGTTAAGGGTGATGGCTCAGTCAGTATTTCTCTTGGAAGAACCTGCGTCTGATACACACAACGTGGAAAAATGCTGGTCATGGTGCTGTATGCTCGTAATCTCAGCACTGGGGAGGTACACATAGGAGGAGCCATAGGGCTCAACAGCCTGGCACTTGGATGACTTGCTGAGCTCCAAGCCAGTGAGACTGTGTCTCAGAGTGGTGGATAGTGTTCCTCAGGATGCCATATAAGATTGTTCAGCCTCCGTGTACATGTGCATACATGCAAGCCTCCCCTCAAACATGTAGCCACATTTGCACACAACATTGAAAACTGGGGGCAAGGGAGAGGACTTGGGGCTGGAGAAATAGCTAAGTGGTCATGAGCATCAATAAGGGGGGGGGGGGAACGGAGTCTGAGGGATAGAGGAGTGTAGCAGCAGCAGCCTGAGTGACCATCCCATTAGATTAGCTCTCTATAAATAGAAAATATCCCGTGTTTAAAATGTATGTAACTCATTTCATCTTCCAAACCTCACAGCTTAGCAACTGAAGGCACTATAGGGTTTTTGTTGGTTAATGGTCTGTGGTTTGCTTCAGAATCCAAAGCCATTATAAATTAGGATTGGCAAATCACCTCTACTGTCATTTTAGATAAGCCCTTAGTGAGTGACATCAAACTATGCAATACTTAACTAAACCAAAGGGCAAGTTGTTTAAGATGCTCACATGAGGCCATGACCCATGGAGAGAAGTGTTAAAGCCAAACGAGTCCATAAGGCCAAGCTTGCCGGTGACCTTGAGCTGAGATGATTGGCATCACCTCTACTTGGAAAATCCTTTCTTGCCAACTGTACTCATCACTGTAACAAAACACCAGAAGTAAGCAACACAGGAGATGGAAGACTTCTTCCAGTAGCTTGTGGTTTCAAAGTGTCACTCCACAGTCTCCGGCTCTGTTAATTCTGGGCCCATGGTGACCCTGTTGGTAGGAGCATGTGGCAAAAGCCACTTAGCTCAAGGCAAGCAGGATGGAGATGGGGAGGAAGAAAGGGACCATGGAGCAGACAAAACTTTCAAAGGTATCCCTCCTTCCACTGAATACTTCTTCTATTTCGAGTTCCTACTATCTACTAAAATAGTGCCTTTGGTGTGGGACTGAGGAGTCAGCCCGCAAATCTGTGCTGATATGCCATCCTCAAACCAGCCCTACCCACTGCCTCCTGCAGGCAGGTCAGTCCGTCCCAATAGCATCTAGTTGCTTCCTCAGAAAAGTTGGGTCCCAAAGACTACCCTCCTGTCCTCGGTTGGGGAAGAGCCATGTGTCCAGGTTAGAAATCTCCACTCTGTGCTGTGCTGCCCCCCACCTACCCTTGGCTTACCCGATGTGGATTGAATTATAGGTGAGCCAGCAAAGAGCTGCCCAGCAGTTCCCAGCTAACAATTTACCTGGACCTGAGCCTCAAGGGCTGGGAACCTGGACTCTTCCCAGAACCTCAGGAGCGGATACACACAAGTGCATTGTTTCATTCTGCACTGTCCCCTGTGGCATAAAATCCTCCCATGTATAGGAAAGAAACATTTTACCCATCACCCCTGTTCTCCCCATGCCGTGAACAAAGATAGCTGTGTTCTGTTTCCAGGTTCTGGCAGGGTCCTGAGGGCCTTTCCTGCTCAAGGCCTTCTGTCCTTGATGAATAGCTTGAAACATAGCTCTTATATCAGACACGCGAGGGCAGGACAGAGGGCTGCTTCACTACAGAAGCCTTTGCTGGTGAAACTGGAACTTGGGAGCTGGGGATGTAGCGCAGTTGGTAGAATGTCTGCTGAGCATCTTGAAGCCCTGGGTTCATCCCCAGCCCGTATAAACTGGGTGTGGTGGTGCACACCGATGATCCCAGCACGCAGGACGTGGAGAAGTTGGAAGCCATACTATGCTACATAACAAGTTCAAGGCCAGCCTGAGCTAAATGAGACCCTCTCAAACATGCACTCCTATATCCATACATGTGGTGGTGCCCCCCCACCTCCCCCCACATACCTCTGCTTCCTGAGTTCTGGGATTAACTGCACACATTGCCATGCCCAGCTTTGATACATCATTTCTTAAACTCCAAGACTCCAAAATATTTAAAAGTATTTTATTTGTAGCAAAACAAAAAATTTTTATGCCTTTCCTTTCTTAAGAAAAAAACCTTTGTGGTGCTGAGGGTTGAAGCCAGCGCCTTGCTCATGCTGGGTAAGTGCTCTTATGCCCCAGGCTATGATATGACTGCCCACTCTGCTGGTGACACCTCTGCTAAGGAGTCTTCTTGCCAGGTGTGCTAGTGCAGCCTGTGACCCAGTCGTAGGGTATGAGAGGCCAAGGCAGCCTGGCCCAGATCATCACATCGTCTCTTGGCTCACCACTGCCTCCCCTGGGCCCAGCCCAGCAGCTGGCTTGGAGCAGGCACCATTCACTCCTCACTCTGAGAACACAGAAGGCTGATCTTGTTCCTCAGGCAGCTGAGTCTCCCGGGTGCCATGGAGGAGAAATTACTGGTAGTAGGGCTTTGCCTGGTCACAAAGACAGTGTAAACAACCAAATTATCGTGGTGTCTGGTCCGAAGTCCAAAGTTTGTGTCCTATCTCCATGACTCTCATCCCACAAATATCTCGAGGTTGGTGGGCTGTCTGCGGCTTATTTGTTAGCATCCTTGCCCCTCGGTGTCTCTGTCAGACTTTTCCATCTGATGCTTTTCTTGGCAATTGTGTTCCTTTGGGAACACATCATTTGACTCCTTAAGCCTGCGACCTTCCCACACTCTGACATGCTGCTTTTCGCTGTGATGGATTTTGAAGCCTGCTGCATACAGAGGCCGGAGGTCGCTGCAGAGACCCCAGCTGTTCCTATCTCCATCCATGTTCTCAGTGTCCAGACACTGTGTTTGTGTCCAAAACACTCCACAAGTTAGAAGCTTGTTTTGAGCAAATAGACCTGCTCACAGATGGTCAGAGCCAGCCTTGGGCCACCATTTCACCTGCTGAAGGGACAGAAAAGACTTGAGTCTTGCTTGGGCCACCTGGAAACTTTGTGGGAAGGCTTTGAGAAGTGGTGACAGAGTAGTAGCTTGTGGCATCCAAATAAACACAAAGATTCCCCTTTCTGTGTTTCCTGTATTGTGGGACCACAGTGTCATCTAAATGTTGGCTTCTCTCTGACTGTCAGCCGTATTCATTGGAAGGGGCTCATGGCAGGCAAGAACTGTACCAACTGAGATACATCACACACACACCCCAGAACACTTGGGATCCCCCCCCCACCCAACTTCTCTCTCTTTTTTCTTCCTTCTCTCCTTTCTTGGTAGGCTTATGTTAATTTTTTCAGCATTGTGACTTGTATGAAATACTGGATTTTATCAGGACGTTTTCTTCCATGTGTATGAGACATTGTTCATTTCCATCCTCTACCACCTCCTAGTGTTGGCTTCTCTTCTCCTTCTGGTCTCACTCCTTCCCAGATGGTCTCACTTTACCTTAATATCTCATTTTAAAAGCTAGAGTCCGTGTCTGAGAGAAAACGTGTGTCGTATTTCACTTAACAGGATTTCTATTTCTGTTCCTTTTCCTGAAAATGTCATAATTTCATTCTTCATGACTGAATCATATTCCGTTGAGTATATATCAAGTTTTTCTTCATCTATTCACCCACTGAAAGGTGCCTTGGCAGACTCCATAACTCAGCTTGCTTGCTTATTTATTTATTTATTTATTTATTCATTTATTTATTTATTTGTAGATGTGATCAGTAGCCCATGCTAGTCTCCAACATAGCTGAAGCTGACCTTGAACTCCTGATCCTCCTGCCTCTACCTTTCAGGTGCTAGGATTACAGGTGTTCTTGCCTGTTCTTAGTAGCGCTTCAGTGAACATGAGTATCATGTACTGACTTAGAGTTCACCTGATATTTATCTCAGGAGTAGAGTTGGATCATGTAGTACTTCTTGTTTTAGGTTTTTTTTTTTTTTTTTTTTTTGAGGAATCTTTATGTGCTTTTCTATATTGGCTGGACTGACCTACATTCCCACTTCCACCCCAACACACACCTTCATACGCATTTGTTGTTTGTTTTCTTTTTCTCACTAATTTATTTATTCACTTTACATCCAAATATCCACCCCTCCTCCGCCCAGTTTCTTCTCCAGCTGCTCCTCCCCTTTTCCTCTGAGAAGTGGGAGCGCCCCCCCCCCCCCATCTCACTCCACCCTGGCACACCAAGTCACTGCAGGACTGGGCGAATCCTCTCCCACTGAGGCCAAGACACGGTGGCCCGGTTAGGGGAACGGGATCCACAGACATGCAACAGATTCATGGATAGCCCCCACTCTAGTTGTTGGGGACCCACATGAAGACCAAGCTGCACATCTGCTACCTATGTGTGGGGGGCTGTTGTTTGTTTTCTTGATAGTGACTATTTTGACAGGGATGAGATGGAGTTTCGGAATAGTGGTGGCTTGCATTTCCTCTGTTGCTAAGGGTGGTGAATGTTTTTTTCATAAACTTACTTCTCTGACAACAGCCTCATAAAGTCATCTGTCTACTTATTGAATGGATTATTCTCTTGATGTCTCCTATTGTAGCCCTTTTATGCATTCTGGCTATAATTCTTCTGTCCGATGAATAGACAGCAAAGTTTGTCTCCCATTCTGCCTCGTTCTTGCTATGTCCTTTCAGAAAATGGCTGCCTGGGCCTACCCTTTGGAGTGTTTCCCTGTATTTTCCTCTGGTGGTTTCAGGTGTTACATGCAGGCCTCTGATCCATGGGAAACGCCTTGATAACATAGTGGTGTTGCTGTATGAGTCGCACAGAGGGCCATTCGCCCACTCAAGGCGAATGCGTGGAGTAGCTTGCAGCACATTCCATCGACACCTCAGGCACACAATTTTAGAGCTTTGTTATCACCCACAGCCTAGGCCCCACAATCCACAGCCCCTTAGCCCCGTCTCCTCTTCAGTGCTTGTGTGTGTGTGTGTGTGTGTGTGTGTGTGTGTGTGTGTGTGTGTGTGTGTGTGTGTGTGTGTGTGAATACACTAGTTTCCCTGGCCCATAAGTCAGGAAAGAAACTGTTGGTTCCATGGTAGAGATAATTTCACTATTTCTGAAGTGCTTTCCCTTGTTCAGACCTGGGGAAACTGAGGCTGGAGAAGTGACTTGACTTCTTTCAGAACTGAGCAGTGCTCTGGGCTCAGAAGTGGCAGAGTTATAGTCTGATTTCCAGGGACTCCAGGCACGAACCCCATGTGTGATGGGGAAGCTGGCTATTGGTGTTGGAGGTACCAGGATCTGGTTCCCATCAGGGCCTGGCAAGTTCATTGATCTTTATGGCTCACCTAGCTCCTCTCCCCTTACAGGGCGCCTCCGCCAACTGGTGGAACCATCGACATTTCCAGCACCATGCCAAGCCCAACATCTTCCACAAGGACCCGGACATAAAGAGCCTGCACGTGTTTGTCCTTGGCGAGTGGCAGCCCCTTGAGGTATGAATGAGAGAGAGAGTATTGTGTTGTTAGGAGGTGTCATGGGCGGAGGGAAGGAGTTCTGTAGGCTCAGCATTCAGTGGGGATGTCAGCACCTTCTGCCACCCAGAACCCTTTCCTAGTCATCCCAAGTTATCCCAGCTGCAGTCTACATAGAGTGGCTTTCCTCCTGAGTACTGGACACAGAACCTCATGAACAGACTCAGCGAGTTCCTCCTGCCCACAGGAAAGTGGGTCAAATGTTTCAGGAAGGCAAAATTCTAAGCCTCCAGGATAGGTCTAGTGGGCCAGCTCATGTGCAGGAAGCATTATCTGGAGAGCAGCAGCCTGTTTAAGCAGATGAGAATGCAAGGCTCGTACAGACAGGAAGTGGTAGTAGGAAGGTCTGGTCATTTACCAGTGAGGTCAGGACAAACCTTCAGATCTTTGCTAGGACACTTCCTTCTGTTTACCCACATTTACTTTAGTATCATTTTATTTTTTTATTATAAATATGGGACCTACTTGGTACAAACATTGAAACAGTATAGAAATAGACATTTAGTGTCTTAACTCCATCACTTCTTGGCCTCAGGTTTTATGGACCCAAGAGTACACTGTTAATGAGATGCCAGATAGCTTTGCAAGTGCCTGCCGCTAAGCCCTGACTCCAGCCCTCAGTATCTTCTGTTTGCACATGAACATGCAAATATCTTTTTCTTTAAAAACAAAACTAGAAATGAAGCATGCCTTCTATTCTGCAGCTCACTTCTCTTAATGCAGTCCTTGTTCCACAAATTCAGGGAGATTGTGTCATCCCTCTTGGAGACTGTGTCGTATTCCGCCTGTTTGTATCTTACAGTGTGACACTATTTCATTTGACAGTGCTACTGATCTTATTTTCACTCTTTGGGGGAAGTGTTGTGTTCAAACTCAGTGCCTGGCCCATGGTAATCACATGTTCTACCACTGAGCTCCTGACTTCTCTCCTGTGATTCTCCACCCTGTCACCTAATTTTCTTTTAGTAAAAGTACACCCTGTCAGGCACGGTAATAGGAAATAGAGGCAGGAGGATTTCAAATTCTAGTTTAACTTGGTCTAGATAATGAAATTTTTGTCAAAGACAAATGTCAAAAACAAAATAAAGGACCACTGGGGTGGTTCAGTGGGCAAAGGCGCTTGCTGCCAAGGCTGATAATTTGAGTTTGATCCCTGGGACCCACATGATGATGGAAGGAAAGAAGCACTATGCACTGTGACACACACATACACACACACACACACACACACACACACACACACACACACACACGGGGGCGGGGAATTTAAAGAATATTAATTTTAAAAAAATACTAATTTAAAAAATATATAGTAGGGCTAGAAAGGTGGCTCAGAACTTAAGAATACTGGCTTCTCTTTTAGAGGACCCTGGTTTGATTCTTGGTGCCTGCGCATGAC
Organism: Uromys caudimaculatus; assembly: GCA_028551405.1. Classification (NCBI taxonomy): domain Eukaryota; kingdom Metazoa; phylum Chordata; class Mammalia; order Rodentia; family Muridae; genus Uromys; species Uromys caudimaculatus. Next base: position 47,685,554 of record CM052703.1, read on the forward strand.
AGCTCACAACCATTGGTAGCTCTAGTCCTAGAGGATCTACACCCTTTTTGACTTCTCCAGGCATGCAAGTAGTGCACAGGCATACACATAGGCAAAATATCTAAACACATTAAATCAATCAGTCAATCAGTCAATCAATCAATAAACAAACAACTCCATAAGTAAGTAAAATAAAGCACCGGCATTGCATTTAAAGAATGTGCTCAGTCTAGGCATGGTTGTATGCCTCTAATCTCAGATGTCAGAAAACTGAGAGGAATTACTGTGAATTTGAGGCCAGCCTGGTCTACATAGCAAGATATTGTCTTTTAAAGAGGGACGGAGGGGGGAATCATTCTATACTTTTTTTTTAATTAGAGCCTTTATATTAGGGTTTAATTTATGAAAAGGAAGGAAGAGGAAAAAGCTATCTGTGTGTGTGCGTGTGCGTGTGTGTGTGTTGGCGATAACACACTGAGGATGAACACAGGACAAGCTGTGGGTATAGCTCAGTGGCAAAGTCCTTACCCGGTATGCTCAAGGCCTTGGCTTCAGTGCCAGTATTGTGAGGGAAAATTACAGTGCTGGGCAGAGCAGAGCCCTCAACAAGCAGTAATGAGAGAATACAAACTTACATTCAGTAAACAGGGTCATAGATGGAGTACCCTAGCTGTGTTGGCATCCAAGGCTTATAGCATAGACAAGAGAGAGTCTGTCCCCCTCAATTCTGGTTTGTAGCCCTGTCTCATCCAAGGAGCACAGGACCTCAGCCACAGTTCTGAACTTTGGCTAGGCAGGGATTTCATTTTCTGCCCAACACCTGTCTTTGTTTCTCTTCTGGGAAATGGCTTGTTAGCTTTGATTAGAAGTGTTTGGATAGTGGAGTTGATGACTTAGAAGCCTTTTGATAGTGAGCACAAAGACTTCCTTAATGCCTGTAGTAAAGCTGTTGGTTCTCACCACATGGTCCTGAGTCCCTAACAAATAAGGAAAGCCAGGCTTGCCAGCTCTGCAGACCAGCTGCACAGTAGCTGATGAATTCTGTCCCATCTCACGTCTCCAATGCTGGCTGGCTTTGGGAGGGAGATTCTGGGAGGCTGCTTGTCCTGTTGGCAGTGGCAGCTGAAGATAGAGGCAGGCATCACCATGGAATATCTCTCTTGGGCATTCAGGTGTTCACAAGAGAAACCCCATGTTTCCTGGGTTTCTGGTTTAACTTTGTGCAAGTGCCCAAGAGACCATGCTGGCTGAAAGAAGTTCTGGTCTCTTCTTGAGGTGACAAGTTAGTCCAGCACATCTCAACAGAGCCCCAATCATCCCAACGGCTATGCCTCATTCCAGGCTCCAGAACCGATACCTGACAAGGCTTTTATCTCAGTGTAGATGACCAGAGCAGACCCAGACAAGCCACAAGGGCATTCGATTCACAGAACTGTTAAAAGCAGACTTCCACCAGCTGGTCATATTTATGATTTCCGAGTGGGTGTTCTGAGTTTGTCTTATGTGGCGATATGCATTTAGTTTCTCTCTAGGTATTCTTTTCAGTTTAGCAAAGTTCTCTACACATAGTATTTTCAGTGTTTTATGGCTTCACACCTCAGCTTTTAGTCTGGGGGTGGGGGTAGTTTTTACACTGATGCATTTAATTGGCATGTGGTCCATGCGCGAGGGTATGGACCACGGCGTGAGGCCAGAGGACTACTTGTAGGAGTCAGTTCTGTTCTTCTACCATGTGGGTTCTGGGGATGTAACTGAAGTTATCAGCCTTGGCAGCAACTTCCTTTAGCCTCTGAGCTATCTCTGTGGACCTCAGTTTGTAATTTTTCCCCAGTAGGATTTGGGTGTGAAAAGGTCTACTTTTATGTTCTCTGAGTCGGTCAGTGCTCTCAGTCACTAAGGGGCTTTGTTGCTCTTCTCAAACAACAGAGCGAGCTCTCCTGTACTCCAGTGTCTACTCTAGACTTTTGATCCTCTCTCAGGATGCAGGCTGTGTGACCTGGACAAAGCTTTCTGCTTTGCATAATACCTCATGCATGCTCTTTTTTTAGATGTACATGGTGCCTTTTAATATGGGACTTCTCCAGTATTCAGGATGCAGTTGATGGCTGGCTCATTGTGCCTAGGTAGTATCCCCTGAGGCTTCTTCATGATGCTAGTTTTTCCCCATGGTTTAACTGCCCTGGGAAGGCAATCAATCAACCATACTCTTACAAATAAGGAAGCCAATGTCTGCTCTCTACTGGCACCACTCTGTCATGTCTGCTTGGGGTCTCAGCATTGGGTGGGAACTCAGACTAATTAAACTGTGGTGTATGCAACAATCTTGTTTGCTCCTCCAGCCCTTTACTATGTCATTATCCTCATAGTCTAGCCAGTGTGCTCCTAGAAGTGGAAGCAGCAGCTTACCTGCCTGAGGGCTTCCTCCTCCGTTCACCTAGGAAACACTCTGCTTTCTCCTTATCTCCCTGCTTCTAGCAGACCTTCAGTTCCTAGGACATATGTGGCTCTCTTCTTGGAACTTGGATGGCCATCTAGCATCCTGCCAGTGCCTGCTGTGGCCATGTTGCTCATTGCTCTGTATAGGCATTTGTGAGTTCCCAGTGGCAACAACTGACCTTGTGGCAACTCCTGCCAAACCACCCCTCAGCCCTAGACAGACAAAGAAGGCCCTTGTCATTCCTCAGACACTTCGTTTCAGACCTGAAACATGACCTTGCCTGTGTCTGATATATCATTTATTTTTCTTCTTGCTGCCACAAAATGCCTGACAAGAAGCGATTTAAAGAAGGAAGGGTTTATTAGGACTTGGAGTTAAAGGCAATACCTTCCATGACAGTTGGGAAGGCATGACGACAGGAGCAGGAAGCTGGCTAGTCACTGCATCTGCAGTCGGGAACAGAGATGGATGCTCACACTCAGCTTTGCTCCGCTTGCTTTCTCTACTTATTCAATCTAGGAACCCAGCGTGTGGAATAATGGTGCCTATAGTTAGCATAGGTCAGTCCACCTCAGTCAACCTAATCTAGATAATCCCTCACCATGGAAACCAGAGGCTTGTTTCTTGGTGAGTCTAGGGAGCCTGTCAAGTTAATAATCAGTAACAATTGTCACAGTGCTGTCTCTTAATGCCCAAACACATCCCTTTTATGCTGTAACCTTCCCCCGTTTGTTCTTGTAGTCTCATGGCATCTCACAGGGCAAAATGTGTTCAGTCCAACTTCAAGAGTTTCCATTGTCTTAACAGTTCCAATACTGTTCATATATATAAGCTCAGGAGCTGGTTAAAATCAACTGATGCCTTTCCAGAAGACCTAGTTCCTAGCAGAGTTCAGACCATGTTGGACAGCTCACGACTGTCTGCAACTCCAGCTCCAGGAGATCTGACACCCTCTTCTGGCCTCCATGGGTATCTTCACTCACACATGCACACATACACACATAAATAAAAATGAAAAATTCATCTTTTTTTAAAAGTGTAAGTGCACAACCTCATCTGAGACTCGGCAGCCTCTTCACTGTGAACACTTCTAACATCAAAGCCCAAGTTCTATACTCCAACATGGACTGGCACAGAGCAGACGTTCACATCCCCAGAGGGTCGGCACAGCAACAGGGCAGGGCTGATACCCAGCATGGCAAACACCAAAATCTAAAGCTCCATTGGTAGCATCCAGGGATTGTGACAGAATCATCTGGGCTCAGAAGGGCTTAGGTAGCCTTGCCCCTGAAGCAATGCTACAGTCACAGTCACAGCCCCTGTCACAGTCACAGCCCCTGTCATAGCCACAGCCCCTGTCACAGTCACAGCCCCTGTCACTGTCACAGTCACAGCCCTTGTCATAGCCACAGCCCGTCACAGTCACAGCCCCTGTCATAGCCACAGCCCCATCACAGTCACAGTCACAGCCCCTGTCACAGTCACAGTCACAGCCCGTCATAGCCACAGCTCCTGTCACTGTCACAGCCCCTGTCACTGTCACAGCCCCTGTCACAGCCACAGCCCCTGTCACAGTCACAGTCACAGCCCCTGTCACAGCCACAGCCTTGTTCACAGTCTCAGCCCCTGTCACAGCCACAGCCCCTGTCACAGCCACAGCCTTGTTCACAGTCTCAGCCCCTGTCACAGCCACAGCCCCTGTCACAGCCACAGCCTTGTTCACAGTCTCAGCTCTGTTTTAGCGTGAGAGTCAGCTACAACTTCTTTGTTTGAGCTGCACACTTCTACTACCCCCCTCCTCCCCTCTGTTTGCTATAGATCTGGATAAGAACAGTAAGAACCGTACAGTAGATGGCTACCCCTCTGCTTGAGACTTCCTCCACCAAACACGTTAATTAATCCATTGTTTTTTTAATTCAGCCTCACACAAGTTCTCAGAACATGGGCAGAATGTGTCCAGATCCTTTGCCAGAAGACCATGCAAGCAGCCTCTAACCCAGTTACTGAAAGAGTCCTTGCTTGTCCCCTTCTGAAACCTCACAAGCCATCCCTTCTACCTCTCGCTCCTTTCAGCCTTCCATCTTCTGAGCAGGATAGCCTAGCAAGCCCAGCTTACAGCAGGTTAGGACTTCTTAAGCTTACAGCTCCAAACTTCACATTCGTCCCAAAAGCCAGTCCCAAGCATTACCAACCACTGGTCAGGATTATCACTCAATGGCTACACTGCTTGGTACTAATTTTATATGTTAATTACTTTTCTCACTGTTACAAAAGCAAAAAACCTAACAAGAAGCCATTTAAGGAAGAAAGGACTTATTCTGGCTTAGAGTTCCAGGAGAGTCATTCCATTATTGTAGAGAAGGCGTGGCAGAAGGCTGGCAGGTTGCATCACTTCCATAGTCATGAAGTGGAAATGAATGCTGTGCTCAGCTTGCTTTCTGTTTTATATTCAGCCTAAGGGATGGTACCACCCACATGTAATCCACCTCAATTAACCTAATCTAAATAATCCTCTCATGGGGACACTGAGAAAGCTTATCTCCTAAGTGGTTCTAGATCTTGTCAAGTTGACAATCATTAGTAACTATCTCATATGGCCTGTGGCTGGTGAAGAAGCTGGTCACACTGGCTACCAGGGCTGGCAACAATTCCTGCCCACTGCTCTTGCCTGTTCCCCAGCTGTGGGCTTCAGCTGTCCCAGTTCAATGAGAACTCTGTGTTTGCCACAGTCTCCATCTTGGGCTCTGGCCACAAGCCACACTTGCCTAGTTGACGAAAGTACCATTTGTCTTTCCGGCCCTTCCCCTCTATTTGTGTTGTTTCCCCAAACTTCCTGTGTTAGACAGGAAAGGGAGTGAGCGGTGTCCTCTCTTCCACACACTTTGGCCTGGCAACACCCAACTAGAAGGAAGAGTAACGTGTTGATTGAGCCTGTGGACCTGCACCCCAAGAACTGTCAGGCGTTCACTCCACTCACTCCATATTTAACCTGAGAGGGAGGAGCTACCGCCAACAGTTTTATAACTAGAACCACTAAGACAGAAATGAAATGACGTACTCAGAGTCATGGTAGAACTACCATCCAAGCCACCAGCTTGGCAGCCCTTGGAAATCTCTCTGTTGGTTAAGTCCAGCTTTCTGAAAAAAAGCTAGTGTGTGCACTCCTAGCTTTGTGCATTCTAAAACAGTTCTCTCCATCCTTTCTTCAATCTCATGATTCAACAAGCTATTGGTCAAGTAAAACAAGCTGGAGAGTCATCAAAAGGCAGGGCCCAGTGTCCCTAAGACCACAGTTTGTGCTTTGTGGGTGTACCTGTTTCTTAAAAGAACCAACTTAGGGAAGGGAGAGTTTCAGGAATCAGAAACTTCTTCATCCTTTTTTTTTTTTCTTTCCATTTTAAGACCCTAAGCCATGCCATGGTGTTACCTGTATGTAAGGTGGGTCTTCCAACCTCAATGAACTCAATGTAGAATCACCCAGGGAGCTTTCAATCAGTATTAACCATGCAAGTGAGTTGTAGATAAGAGAGTTGGTTCAGCCACACCCTAACATATCCCTTTGTAGCTGACCTTCAGAGGACATTGATTTGGAAACACACATGCAATGCTATGTCAACATGTCATTTTGTGCATGCAGATGTTACTGTAACTGACATTCTGCTCACCATCCATCCATTGAGCTCTTGGAATCCCTAATGAAGTACACGTCATACCTCCACTTTGCAGCAAGCAATGCAAAGGTCAGGAAGGTTAAAGCAGTTTGATTTAATGGAGAACTGTTTCCAGTGCTCCTGCAACCCTAAGGTTGAGTATCCATAGAGGCTGGTACTGAGACCTGCCAGTGCCTGGGGTGGCCTGGCCATGTTGGTGGGTCAATCTGGGATGCTGAAAAGCATATGTAGGAACCAACAATGCTTGCCAGCTAGAGGCAGCCCTACAGTCTCAGGCATCCTCCACAGTGATCATACACCAGTGGAAACAGTACTTGCTACAGAAATGCAACCTTCAAACGGCCTCCCCTGGCAACCCCTCCAATGGTCCTCTAAGGGGGCCCTTTGAC
>CM052703.1:47692529-47808307 GCA_028551405.1 Uromys caudimaculatus
CTCCCACAAGGCCCTATTCATACCCAGTCCCTTGCTGGCTGGCTCTTGGCCCTGTCTCCCACCTCCCTTGTCCCTTGTGTAGGTAAGAAGCCAGCCTTACACACTCCTGCCCTTGAGCCTACCCTGCCCCTGTTTGCAGAGGCAATTACAAAATATTCTAGGACTCCGGACAACCCTGGCTTGAGGGCAGAGGGATTCTAGGGAGGGTGGGAGAGAGGACAGCCAGAGCAGAAGGTGGCCGGGAACCTTCAGGAAGGCAGCATAGGCAAGGCTTAGCCCTGCCACATTTGCACCCCAAAGGGCCAGCAGGTACTCACTCAGGAAGAAGTAGAGATGCTGGTGGTTGTAGGGCAGGTATCTGCGTTTCTTCTTGCCATACTGTGGAGACAGGCGTCGGCTGGGGAGAACAGCTCTCCAGGCCAAGATCAGGGGGCTGGCTGAGGCCAAGGTCAAAGGCAAGTCTAGATTCTAGCCACTGAGCCACTCATCCCCAGGTGGCTAGGAGATGGGGGAAGGACTGGAGCTAGAGCTAGAACGCAGGATAAGCTGGGGAGCAAGCATGAGGTCTCAGTCCCTGCCAAGTCCCCCTAGCTGCAGGCCTCTCTCCAGAGTATTCATCCCACCTACCTCCACAGATGACTCTCCCAGGAGGAAGACAGGTGCGACAGTCACATCTGGGTCCTTGTGGAAGATATTGGGTTTGGCATGGTGCTGGAAGTGTCGGAAATTCCACCAGTGGGCAGAAAAGCCCTGTGGGGAGAAGGACCATAGAGGTAGAGTCAGGCTGTGCTCCAACTTGGTACCCATACACTTGAACAGACCCAGCACAGATGCTGCCCACCCAGCTCCACACTCACTTTCAACTGCCCCATCACGAACTGCTGGGCCACATGGTTCCACCTGGACTTAGTGAAGATGGAAGCATGACCTAGATCATGTTGCAGACACCAGCTCTGGGCCTGGGGAGAGGGGTAGGTGAAGAGTGGAGGCAGAAGCCAGTCACTTCTGGCACCAGAGGTCAACCTGCTGCTACTGCACCATCTACTACTGATGCTATATTGAAACCAGCTGTCTCTTTACCTGGATCAACACAATTGAGTTTGGCTGTGTGCCTGCATACAAATGTCAGGGCTCAGAGACCTCATACCTCTGAAGAATGGCTTCAGAAGCAAACTTTCTGTTCTTCTCATAGTGTCCTGTCTCCTGCTCCCCTGGATCCCCCAAGGCAAATAAAAGAACCTAGAATTCTCTACCCTACCTGAAGCAGGCCATAGACACAAGGGCTCTTCTTCCTCAAGGCCTAAAATCACTGCTCTATTTTCCCTTTTGCCCTGGTAACTGTGAAGGGCTATCTCATCTGATAAGAGCTTATCAGGAGAAGGAAGAAGGACACAGAAATTGGTCAAGAAGACTCTGAGTAGACAAGCCTTGCCAGGATTCTGAGCCAGTCTGTTTCCACTGGCTCAGACCCTTTCATTCTATTGCCATCACAGATCTTCCATGTCTGTTCCCATTCTTACAGGCTGTTCCTGCTTCATAGAATATACATGTTAAAAAAATAATAATAATAGATGGCTCACTCTGGTCTTTTGCTCTTTAATCTGAAGGCTTCTGTGTCACACAAGCCGGTCAGATAAATTTACTAAGTTTTTCTCTTACTAATCTGTCTTTTGTCACAAGAGTGTTAACCATGACCTTCATGATAGGCAGCAAAGGATCATCCTTTTCTTCACCTACACAAGTCTTGTCACACAGAGGGCTGCGGCAAGATCTTAAGGGCCTCTGGCATTTCACTTTCTCATTCATCCATCCATCCATTTACCGATCCATTCTTTCATCCATAAGAAAACTGTCCTGAGTTTCCGCGTGTTCTGGACCCCGCATCTGCTGCGTAGTCTTAGAGTTACCTGAGAGATGGCCAGGATCAGGGCAGCAAGGACACTGGACACCCAGCCAGGGCCCAGGAGGTAGATGATAAGCCAGGCCAACAACTCCATGGCCAGGATGTGACCCAGCAGGAGTGCAAAGAAAGTGGTATCAGCTTCAAACAGCTTCATGTCTTCAGCTGCCTGGCGCAAGGCTCTGAAGTCCTCGATCAGCTGGGCCTGTGGCAGGGGAACAGTCCAGCAGATGAGGAAGCAGGGACTGCCGGAGTCCCCAGAAACTTACCATTCCTTCCTAAAGCCATCCCTCTTCCCATTGCTGGGCGACAGATGGAGGAACACCAGACAGGGTATGACCTGGGGGCTTGTGGCTAAGTCTCTCCCTGGCCCCAAAGACGTGGGGTGGGTGATAAGCAGAGAAAATCAGAGCCAATAGAGGAAAACTTTAAGACTCAAAAATATCTTCCTTGTAGAACTAGAGGCAGGAGGGAGTTTCCACTGCATCTGGAGCAGAAAGAGGGCTCACTGGAGACCCTCGCAAGTCCCTAGCTAAGTCAGATTTAGAATCCTTACTTCTACAGAACATTGCTATGAATTCACCTTTGACTGTGGCCCCAGAGGGGGATACAGACCAGCCCCACCCTGCGTCCCCCAATAGTAGTACAGAACAAGCTGCTACTGGCGACAGGCAATGTCCCAAGCCTTCCAGCTATTCCCTCACATTCTGAGCTCCGTCCTGGCTGGGTTCCTCTGGGGCTAGCTCTCCAATCAACAGGGGTTTCAGGAACTTGCGCACAAAATAGAGATCCTGGTGGAAGGCGTGGAAGGCATCCTGAAGGAGAACAGACAGTCAGTGAACAGCTCATGTAGCACTCAGGAAGAACCAAGAGAAACAGGGTGAAGAGGCCATTGAGGGGCTGGAGAGACGGCACAGTGCATCAGAGAACACTGGTTGCTCTGCAGAGGACCTATGTTAGATTCCCAGCACCCATATGCTGGTTCTTAACACTAGTAACTCCTGTTTCGGGGCATACAGTGCCCTCGTCTCACCTCTGTGGGCACTAAGCATGCATGTGTTACATTCAGGCAAAGCACTCACACACAAAAGTTGAATAAATCTAAATTTTAAAGCTAAAAAAGAAAAGGGGGGCTACTAATAGACAGAACAGACAGACAGAAAGTCAACTAGATGCTGGGCAGTCATAGACATAAGACCAGGAGAGTGAGCCTTACCTGTGAGCCCTCTCTAGTCCTCCCAGGCCAAGTACCCTGTTTAACATCCCTCACTCGCCACGCCCTGTCTGCTTCATCAAGTACTGGTTTCTCCTCTCAATATGCCTGAAAGAACTCCAAAAAGATGGGGTCCATCCATGAACAGGCTGAGCCCTTCTGAAAAGCTTTCTGTGTGCCTTAGCCTTTTTTACAGCAACAAACAAGGTTTGGCTCACAGATGTTAACTTTATTCAGTTCTCACCAACACAACAGTGGGCAAAATGTGTGTGTGCAGACTTGTCATTGGAGACCTCAGAGCCACTTGGGGTGGGTCAATGGTGAGCCATACACATTGAGGTCTCAGGTCGCCAGGAAGGTATTTAAGCAGTCACACTTACTTGATTTGTCATTTATCTTTGGAGACAGGGTCCCATATAGCCCTGGATGGCCTCCAAGTCACTAAATAGCTCAAGAGAGAGTGGGTTTGAACTGATCCTCCTGTCTCAGTCTCCCTAGTGCTGGAACTACGGGCATGCACCACCACGCCCACCCAGTTCACATGAGTGCTCAACTGAACACAGAGCCTCTGTGCGTGACAGCTAAGCAGTCTACCAACTGAGGTACATTCTCAGCAGACAGCATAATTTCCTTTAAATATAGAAAAGCCTGACACTCCTGTGTCTTTCTGTAATAACTGGACAGGGGTGAGGAGAAATAGGCAAAGAGGGAGAGAAGACAGCCAATAAAGAGAAGGTGGCCAGGCTCCCTTGTCCTTCCTGTTCAGGCTTTTCTTGTGCCTTACGCCATTCAGTGTTTGTATATGATATCACATCTAGCCCATTTATTGGTCACAGCTGCTCTTCTGACTTTTACTGTTGTGATTTCAAAAGCAGACTGGGTGACTGGATGGCACTGTCCCCATGGCCCTGGGAAAGGAGATTAAGGGCCTTTCCAAGATGCTAAAAGGAAATACCTTTGCAGAAGTCTGACAAGGAACAGGAGCCTCCTATTGTCTTGAATCAGCTTGTGTAGGTTGAAGCAGAAATGACCTTGTTAATATGGTCACACCACTGCAGTCACCAAGCTAATCACCCTGATCATTGTCCTCTGGAGACAGGTGCTAAACGCCCCACTGGCCCCAGGAACAGGGCTCTTATTGTCTATTAAAAGTAAACTGCTGAAAAGATGGCTCGATGGGAACAGCACTTGCTAGACAAGCATTTCACCTGAGTTCAAATCCCTGTCACCCAGACAGAAACCTGGGCACAGCTGTGTAAGTGTGTGATCCAGCCCTGGGAGAGGAACTGGGGGAGGGCAGAGACAGGAGGATGGCTGGAGCTTGCTGACTGCCAGGATGGCTCCAGATTCAATGAGACCTTGTCTCAGCCATGAGGTAGAGAGTAAAGAACAGGGTGCTCAACATCCTCCTCTGGTCTCCACACACACGTGGGTGTCCATACTCATACCCACGTGCATACAACACAGAGAGTGAGAGAGACAGAGAGACAAAGACAGAGACACGGAGAGACAGAGAGAGAAATAAAAATAATTTTAAAATAAAATGAAGCTGAAAATGACTGTAACCCCCATAGTTACTGCTGGGACATGTCTGAGGAGTCCTTCGAAGAAGGACACTATTTAGAAGCCATATCTAGTCTACTCTAGGGTTACTGACCCAAGGCAGGGGCTGGGGTTCTAGGAAGGTGTGGCTTACAAAATAACTCAGCTGCCTGGTTCCCTGGGGCTCATCAAGCAATAAGAGCTATGAAAGCATAGCCCTCATTTCCTCTGGAGATGAAGGAGGGGCAGGGACACAGGAAGAAGGCAGAGAGATGGGAGAATGGGGTTTCACAGGAAGCTGCCTGGGCCCGGGCTCACTGGGGATTGGTCTTGGGGTTCTGCTGACCCCATTTCCATGTGATTTTGAGCCAGTTCATCCTCCTGCAGTGGCCCCTACTTCCTGACTTCAGGACCCTTCTGAAACCAGACTGCTCAGCACAAACTTTATTGTTGTCTTTGTTTCTAAGACAGGGTCACGCATAGCCAGAGTGGCCTTGAAATAAATATGTAGCTGAGGATAATGCTAAGCTTCTGATTCTACCATCTCTGAGTGCTGGGATTACAGGTGTGCACCACCACTATTGGTTTGTACATTATTGGGGATTGAACCCAAGGAATCTGTGGGTGCTAGGCAGCATGCTACCAACTAAGCTACATCCTCAGCAGCCATCATTATCATTATCATCATCATCATCATCATCATCATCATCATCATCATCATCATCATCATCATCATCTGTAAGGTCCTGGACATTACAGGACCTTCCTGCTGATGTGTGGCCATCTATCTCCAGAATTGTCTCCTCTTCCTCAGATGAAATCCTACACCCACTAAACTCCTCCTTCTCCTTCCACATGGCTCTAGCCTTATTCCAGGAACCTCACTTAAATGGAGTCAGAGAGCATCTGTCCCTTAGTGATTAGCCTGTTTCACATGGCACAATACTCTCAAGGTTCTTCCTTGCTGTATCAAGTACCAGAGCTCCCTAAAGCTGGTGGTGATTTGAAACTTCCCCATCTGGGCACAGAGCCTGGGGCATGGAAAGACAGACAGACAGACAGACAGATTGTCTCTCCCTCCCCCTCTCTCTCCCTCCCTGCCTCCCACCCTCCCCGCCCCAACCTCTCACACACACAGAGCCACCCACTACATCAACAAGAAAGAATCAGACTCTTAGAAATGTGCTTAGGGTCATGGCCTATATACACACTATATGAAAGATACAGCCGCCTGTGCAGGTGTGCACAGGTGTGCACAGGTGTGCACAGTAAGAAGGTGAGCAGAACCAGGCTCTTCCAAGAGTGTTCTAGTCAGCTCAACCCACTAAAGTGATAGGACAGATATGAGTCCCTTGGGACCAGGTCTGAAATTTCCACAGTGGGTAGATCAGGGCTCCTGCTGGTGGGAAGAGGACAAGAAGGTGGCCCTAGGTCCTTGGACAGAAGGCTGGGGCCTTGGGACTGGGTGGGCATGGAGACTGTGTTATCAGGATGCACCCACGAGGTGGGTTCCTGGACTCAGAGTACCAGCAAGGGACTTCCTGGGACACTAGCTGGGTCGTGTGGACTAGTCTAGTGGCTCTCAACCTTCCTAATGCTGTGACGCTTTCATCCCGTTCTTTATGTTGTGGTGAGCCCCAACCATAAAATTATTTTCATTGTTACTTCATAACTGTAATTTTGCTTCTGTTATGAATCATAATGTAAGTATCTGTGTTTTCCTGGTAGTTTTAGGCAAACCCGTTGAAAGGGTCATTTATCTCCCCCAAAGGAGTCACGACCCACAAGCTGAGAACCTCTGGACTAGTCCTTTCTAGGATCAAGGACCAAGGGTGAAGGAGAAGGAAAGACTCAGAAAGGTTAAGGGTATGTGTTTCAAACTTTGTGATCTCACCCAACACACACATTTTAGAAGAGTCAAAATGAATGAAATTGAAAATCTTTCATTAAGTCTCAGATAAGAGTGGGTAGAAAGTTCTGGAGTCAAAAGGCATGCCATATGGGCTAGAAGACGGTTCGGTGGTTAGGAACAACGGCTTGTTTTGCAGAGGATCCAGGTTGAGTTTCCAGCACCTACGTGTGGTGGCTCACAAGCACAGTAACTACAATTCCAAGGAATTTGACACCTTCTTCCGACCTCTGCACACATGTGCACACAGAAGAACCAGACACACCCGTACACAATTTTTTAATCTAAAAAATTGAAACAAAACAAACAAACAAACAGGCATAGCAACCCAGTGACCTCTGCAGGCTCTGTTTCCAGATTCACCTGGCTTGGAGCAAGTTTTCAGGTGCAGATAGTACGCAGACAAGAGCCAGCCCTCCCCACCTCCCAAGGCAGGGCTGGTGAACTATTTTTCAGGTGAGCATTGGTGAGCCTGCTTGAGACACCTGTCCCGGTGGAAGACTTTGCAGTGGCAGAGCTGGGATTTAAACTTGATTCTGCTCTCTATGATGCCCACACACCCTCAGAATATGGAATCCTCAAAGTCCAGACCACCAGAGCCCATGCCCTGACCCCAGCCTCACTATGAGCTCCATGGAGCAGCAGACTCAGGTCTGGAGAGGTGGGGTACAGTCTAGAGCCAGCCCTCCTGCAGAGACAGAACTGTGATTCCATTTAGGAGCCCCAGACAGGCTTACTCCCCTCTTCCCTCCACATTTTCTTCTTAATAAGATGGAAAAACGTTAACATACATCTCACAGGCTGCTGGGAGAACTGATTTGGTGGGTAAAGCACTTAGAAGGGGCCTAACGGCTAACATGAGCCCCACTGGCCAGTTCTCCTCTGTGCCCCAGGACCCTGCTATGCACCAGCTGCTGGCAGCCATGGGCTGCAGGTATGAGTGGGGAAATGAAACTGTGATGTGTTTGATCAAGACCTAGCTGAGTCTCAGGCTAAGGAACAGGAAGGGTGGAGGTTGGGGAAGTCAACCTCCTTCTACCCCAGGCACGAGAGGGCAAGAAGGAAGGTCTGGTTTCTGGCCAAAGAATGGAGAATATTCCAGATCAGCCAGGAAGGTGGGGGGAGCAGGGAGGGGTGTTGCAGCTCTGATAATCTAGGCCTACACTTGCTGCCCATTTATACCTTTACTAGAGGTGGGCATAGGGTCTCTCCAAGGACACCTCTAGGATATCTCTGCCTCTGTTGCTCTCCGGACAGAGGACAGACAGAAAGAGCCAAGGCTCGACCCTCAATTGCCACCTTCTTCTCCCCAGCACTGCCTTCAAGAGGCTAGTGAGGAAACATCTGTAACCCTCCTTACAGATAGAAAAACTGAGGCAAAGACAAGGAAGCAGGAACACAGCTCTGTAACCAGGACCCATGGCTCTAGTCCACGCAGCAAAACCCAATGCCAGGGAAGCTGTCCCAGAGCCCTTGGCATCCCTGGTGTCCGGGTGAAGGGTGGGAATACGTTTGATCTGCCAGCCAGAAGCCATGGCCTCAGAGATGTTGCTGGCTCAGCAAAGACCTGAAAATGACCTGGCCTTCTGGCACGTGGTCCTCTCTTTACCACTGAACTCTGGCTTTACCACTGGAGCCTGGCTCTTTTATCAGAAACCCAAAGGCAGCCAGGGGAAGCCTTCCCTCTCAGGAAAGGAGGGGGGAGGCTGCCTGGTACTCTGAGGTCACCTCATTCCCACCTCTGCACACTACATTCCTACCAGTCGCAGACCTGACTCCTACACACAGGGAGAGAGTGGGCACTTTGGCCTGCAGAGGACACCTGTAAAAACCAATGTGACCAGTCATCTCAGTACTCAGGAGGAAGATGGCAATTGAACTCTGTGAGTTTGAGACCAGCTTGGTATATATAAGGAGTCCAAAGCCAGAGCAGTGTATATACTGAGTTCTAGGCCAGCTAGAGACACATAATGAGATTCTGTCTCAAAACAAAACAAAACAAATGCCCACTCAGGCTCCAGAAAATAACTACTCACTGAAGTAGGACTTTCAAAGCAGTCAGTGTGGTTCGTAGGAACAGGGTGTGGGCATTGGTTCTGGGTGGTTGAGGCCATCTGCCTCCCAAGCCTCAGAGCACCCTGGTCCATAATCCCTCTTGCTCCTATCCGGACACACCCTCCCTCCCAGGCCCAGGGCTGAAGGCCTTGTTTTAGGGTGCCATGACACTGTGTATGTTCTGCTCCAAACTCTTTATCTACACAACAGACAGGACCCAACTTCACAAGGTTGTTAGAAGAATTAATTAGTACATCTAAAATTCTCAGAACAGAGCCTAATCAAAAACTGTTGGCTAAAATTACAATACATAGCCTCTGATGGTGGTGCTGGCCACCCCGACTTCCAGCTCAAGTCATTCCTAAGGGGCCACAGAAGGTAGATGCCAGGGGGCTCAAATCTGCTGGGTTTTGAATCTTTTAGGGCTGACAGTGCTTCAGCCTATTGGACACCAAGGACTGCTAGGAAACTTCTCACTTCTCCATAACCACAGCAGTTGAGAACAGGGTTTCATTACTCATGGTAACAAGTCACCCAGGTGCCCATCACCAGTTCCACAATGAACCCAAAATGAAAGCACTCTTAGTCCTGTCACACTGAGGGGGAAGGAGAGTGACAGTGGAAGGACAAGTCAGCTCCTTCTCTTAAGGTAAGACAGAGATAACCTGAGCATATTTTGGTTTTGATCCAGGATCTCACGTAGTCCAGGATGGCTTTAAATCAGTGCCTAACTGAGGATGATACGCAACTCCTCATGACCCTGCTTCCATCTCCCATGTGCTGAGCCACAAGGCTGGGCTCAGTGGACTGTTTTGCTGCTCTTTTAAAATGTGCTGCACTCCTGGGGATTGAACCCAGGGCTGTGAGCATGCTCAGTCAGCTCTCTACTACTTAGCCACATCCTCAGCTTACAGAGTTAATTCTAATGTCCCCTACTAGTGTCTCAACTAGTATTCACATATCTCTGACCTGCTACCCTGGCTACATTCACATGTAACTGGAGCAGAGTTACATTATTTCTTACTCTGAACTTTCTCCCCATGGAGAGTGCAGGTCCCCATCTTGCTTACCTTAACCTGATTACCTTATCTTAAAAGCCTTTGCTCTTCTAAAAGGTGATTTTATTTTAATGTGTATGTGTGTGTTAGGGGGACTATGTCTACATGAATGACAGTGCACACAGAGACCAGAGACTGTGGCTCTCCTGAAGCTTGAGTTACAAGAGGTTGTGATCCACCCAATGTGGGTGCTGGGAATAGAATGTGGGTCCTCTGTAAGAGCAGCATGAACTCTTAACCTCTGAGCCATCTCTCTAGCACCAAGGATCCTTTTGTTTGAAGACAAGGTCCTATGTGTCCCAGGTTGGACTCAAATTTGCTTCATACTTAGGGTGACCTTAAGCTCCAGATCCTCTGTGTCTACCTCATAATTGCAGAAGTTACAAGTGGATGCCACCACAACCAATTTTATGCAGCATTAGGGATGGAACCTAGGGCATCATGAATACCAGCCAAGCATTTACCAACTAAGTTCAATCCTGCCCTTTTGAGATCCTTTTAAACATACCTCAAACCCCTTTGGTTTCCCTGCTCTGCCCTCCCGGGATCTCCTCCTTTAGAATAAACCAAAGTCCTTCTAAGAACAAAAATATCCAGTGAGCTTGACATGTCTGCCTTTTGACTCCCCCTCTCCATGACTGGCTGTTGTATTCTTTAGGTATGGGTGGTATGGTCCCACCTCTGAGCCTTTGCTCTAGCTGATCCATCTGTTGGACACTCCTTCACTGAAAATGTTTTGTTCACAGCTGCATCTGCAGAGGCACAGGGTGAGGAGCACATAGGAGATACTCATGGGTGGATTCAGGGAATCCCATTACTGAGGAACTAGTGTGGGGCAGAGTGTGGCTGTGTATTCAAATCCCACACCTGCCACTGTTTCAAGTTACATTGTTCTTTGAATCTCTTTTCTCATCTGTAAGGTGGGATAACGGTAGCAAACCGCCTTGCTGGTAGGTATCCTGAGGATTAAGAAATAGTATCAATAACAAGCATTGAATTTAGAATCTAGCACATAGTAGGTGGCTGGAATGTGACTCTCACATATTTATGACCAGCAGGGGCTGGACCTCTCTGGCTGCCTCTTCTCATCTCAGGGTTGCCTATGACTCTTAGACAAACCTGGCCCAGGGCCCAGTGTACTCTCCCTAGGGCACCAGGCTCTGTATCCCAGGATGGCTACAAGCTGACTTCATGGCACAAGAACTCTGGGAATTTCCTGGCAGGAAGGCTTCTGTTGCCTGGACATGAGAACAGCTGATGGGTGGCTAGGTTGATGTAAGTGGGCAGCCACATCCCACCCCTAACCTGAGCTCCGGGATCTGGGATGGCATACCTGGCATCTATATACTTGACCACACGGGGCACTGGATTGGTTCAACCCCTAGTATTTCTTGTGGGTCCATCACAAAGGCTAGTGTCTTCTGAACCCAGACCCCTCCCCACCCTTAGACTTGAGTACACCAGGTGTTTTTGGCAACTCTACCCCAATGTCTGGGGCCTATAGCAATCTCCTCCTATTACAGGCAGGGTCAGAGATAGACAAGCTCACCAAGACAAGATTTGGGAGTGCTGTGACTGTCCCACTGCACTCTCCAGTCTGCATACATAGACTCTAAAGAGCAGTTACTGAACAGACAACTACGACACAGCAGCATGGTTGAGAAGGTAGGATCTTACCTTTGGCTGGCTTGCTGTATAGCCTAGCTCTCCCCACCTGACGAGTGAGGAAGCTAAGGTCCAGAGGAATTACCTCTGAGTGCCTTCAATGGCAGAGCCAGAACCCTGCTACAAGATGCAGAGAGATGTTTTCCTAACAGACCTTACTGGCTATGACTCAAAATGGTGGTTATAGCAAAATCATTGGATGGAAGTCTCAGGGCACTGAGCTAAATATAAAGTTAGGAATCCCATGTAGGAGGGCCCCTGTGCAGGCCTTGTGTACGAACGCAGTCAGTGCTCTCTGCTGTCCTTCTCCTCTCCTGCCTAGCATCCTGTCCTACACTACATGATCCTTACAGGGTTGCCAGGGCTCACGCCCCTCATGTCTGTCATGCTCTGGAGAAAGAAGGAAGGCACACACACACACACACACACACACACACACACACACACACACTACGGCCCACAGGTTGATCATTTTTCAAGAACCTTCTCAATTTTATCCCTCTCAGTTGCCTGGAGTGAATCTGGGAGGAGAGGGACAGTGACAGCCCTGGACACAGAAAATCTCTGCTGCCACCAAGTTCTTCCACTAGAGAATCATTCCCTCCAGACTTAAGGATCTTCCTGGTAGCCAATGTGACTAACCTACAATTTTTGATAAGCAAAGGCAGAGCATCATGGCCTCAACCTTTGTCCATGGAGTGGGACTGAGGGAGGAAGGGTCTGGGAAATTGCTTCACCACTGGGCTCCAGCCAGATAGTCCTGCGGGCCAGTCACATCCCTCCTTGCCTAGACATGGACTGAGAATGGGAAGCCAGAGGCCCCAGGGGCCAGTCAGTGCCTGGGGTGACTGTGCTTCCCATGGAGGCCCACCCAGCCTGGCAAAGTCTTCCCACGTGTAGCTGCCAGCCCAGCAGAGGTGAGTCACTGGCCCTGAGAACAGTCCACACAAGTGCTGGATAAGCCAGAGACCTCCAGGCCCTGCCCAAGCTCTACTGCCCAGCCCCCAGTCTCTGATGGCACATCCCTATCGCTAGGGACCCATCCCTGCCCCTGGCTCTTAGAAGCACCAGATAATAGTCAGAGACTCAGAGCAGAGATGAGACCCTCAGTACAACAGTGAGGGTACTTACCTAGGGCAGAATCTGGCCCTCACGGCACACCCACCTCTGTGGGCCCATTCTCCCTGAGACCTCTTTATTGCACAGACTGACCCAACAGCTTTCTTGGTTCTCCGTGCAAGAAAGGGACCTACTTACCCCAGGCTCCATCTCAACACTAGAGCCAGGGAGTAGGGGGTCATAGGTCAGAAAGAGCAAAAAGGATGTTAAGGTCCGCAGGTAGAATGAGACTCCAAGCCTATGAACCACGTCTCCCTCCCCACAGATAGCACCAGGCTCCACCCACCAGCTGTGGGTTAGCTTACTGTAGCGTCCTCTGCGCCGTGGTGGCCGATGAGGCGGCTACCCCCTGGGTGCCGCTGTGCCCAGCGGCTGATGTCGTAGACACGACGCTCGATGACCAGCCACTTGTCGCCTGGTAGGTCATGCTGGCGGATCTGCTCCCAGCGGAAGATGGGCAGGGGCGCCCCCAGCGGTGCGGTCCCCTCCCGTGGCCCAGGTCCCCCGCCGGGCTCCCCGACGCCGCCCATGGCCGCTGTGCCCAAGTCCTCTGGACCCCGGTACGTGGCCGAGGTCTAAGAGAGACAGTGAGGGAGGCGAGGTCGCAATCAGGGGTCTTCCTCCTCCGCTGCCCTGCCGGCCCCGCCCTGCCGCTGCGGCCGCCGTACGAGCGTGCGCCTGCCCGGCTCTCCGCGCCGGGAACTTTTCCCTCCCTTATAACCGCGCTGACAGCGCTCGCCTCGCCCGCCCCTCGTCCCGGCCCCCGCGCTGGCCAGTCCCACTCCCGCTCCAATCCAGGCGCGGCGCCTCCACATCTATTGGCTGCCCGGGGAGGGCGGTGTCGCGACAGGGCTCGCCCCACCCGCAAGGGCCTAAGGCCACCACGCCCAGCCCTGCCCCCGGGGCACTATCCCGCCCCCCTCCCCCCCAGTTTCTCAGCTCAACCGAGAAGCGGGGGATGGGGACCCAGCAAGCACGAGAGTCCTACAGGCCGCTGCGCCCAGGCGCACCCCCAGGGGCCCGAAATGAGCACAAGTCTGAGCCCTGAAAGGCTAAGAAATGTAGTTATGGACGTCATGGATCTTTAGCCATGCATCTCAGGTGGCTGGAAATGAGGACACTACCTGGGGTGACTGTCAACAGCCTCCAAACAATGGACCTCACCCCCTAGCAAACCCTCAACATCCACACGAGGAAGCCATCCAAAGCAATCTGCTGGAGCAGATGGCCTCTTCTTCTGGCTACACACAGGATTGGGGATGCCCAGGTTGGCCACTGCAGGAGGAGGAGCAGACAACACCGCTGCCTGGAGGTCTGCGGTTCATGAGATGAAAGAATGGTCCAGTCTGCAATGGGTGGGCTTGCTTGTTACCACCTCCCAGTTCTCCCCCTTCATGGTGTCGCATTTTTGACTTATTAAATTCAAATCCTCTTGAGAGTGTAACTACGTTCCCAATTGTACGATGTTACTTTGAGATAGACATCAGTTCCTTAAAAGTTAAAGCTTTCACAACTGGCAAACTTGAAGGTCCATCAGAACTTCCTGGAGGACTAGTTAAAACAGTCATACCCTAGTGTGACTCGGCAGAAAGGTGAGGCAGACCTGATCGTTGGGAGAAAATCTTTCAGAACCTTAAAGTGTGTTTTTTCCAATATACTAACATTTCCTCATGGTCTACCTAAGAATTTGTAGGTGACCTGACCTTTAAGGCACCCCTGTGGATATCAAAATCAATCTGTGCTTCTTGCCTACATAAAACAGTATATGCATGTAACCTTCACACATCCCCCCCACCATACACTTTAAACCATCTCTGAATTCCTCATAGTGCCTAATGTGATGTAAATGCCCTATAAATAATTGTTCACTGCACTGTTTAAGGAACAATAAGACTAAAAAGGCTGAAAGCATTCAATCCAGATGCAACTATTACAGGCTTAAATGCACAGGACAAGGAGAAAAGCAGAGGCGAGTAACACATGCCAAAGAGTGTTGGCAAGGCACCTGGGACTTGTGAAATGAGGAGAGGTGACATCAGGGCCAGCCTACATACGCACTGCTTCCTTCACATGGAGTGTGAGGAGTGTGTCACATTCCAGTCTTACATTTTGGAAATTTCCAGAATTATTTTCTGAACATGTCCAATCTACTGCTGTTTCATCTTAGGCTGCAGAACTCACAGAGAAGGAAAATCCATGATATATGTGTCCCAGGCAGACCAGAGCTCGAAGAAAGGAGCCTCTTGATTCTCTCGAGTTTGAGGAGCTCTTGCTTTGCTTAGCCAGGACCAACAGGCCCAAGATGTTTCCACAAACAGGAGCTGTTTAATCCCTTTCTATAAGGCTCTTCAAAATCCTGGAACAGGTTTTTTTCTGCACACCTGAGGATACAGGAGCCCTGGCCAAAGAGGATGGCAGGTACTGCTGCCCCCACATGGTCACAGTGAGGACTGGGATAGAGAAAGCCCTCTTGTATCCAAACTTGGATGCCCATAGAGTGTGGTCCTTGCTCTATTCTCAGCACCTCTCAGTATTAAGATGTGGCTGGCTCAAGGGCCATTCAAGGGTTCCTTCTCTGGGGGGGTTGGCCTGGACTCAGGTATGGGAGGCAGTTAGGGGTGGGCTAAGTTAAATCTCTGTGTCCTAGCCAGGAGACACACCAAAGTGGAGGCTGGGCAGATTGGGGAGATAAACCAAGGATAAGGCCCTAACCATGCTGCCCTCTCTGGCCACTTCAGTCCAGCATGGAGTCTACAGGTAGTATGGGACTCTTTCCACCTGTATCTAGCTGTGTGTTCCCATAAAGTCTAAATTATGAGTGACTTCTATCCAACTCCCACACAAATAGCTTCCCACTTTAGTTCTCTGTAGGTCCATTAAGCCACTGTCTCTCTGACCTCTGACCCCAGAGAACTTGCAACTTGCAGGGAGTCAGGGGTCAGGGGAGCTTGAGGTTCCACTGTCCATTCCCCAAATCCCCAAATCCGGGCAGCTGAGGCCTCTCAGACCACTTGGAAAGGGAGAGGCATCACCCGACATTCCTGAGCTGCCATTGGCTCACTGCCAGGGTGTAGGAGGGAGGGAAGCCAGCCAAATCGAGTGCTCTGGGGGGGGGGGGGGGGGGCAAGACTGAGGTTCGAGAGTCCCCTTAAATGCCTTGAATACAGCCCCTTACCTCTGTCCCAGCTGGATTCTTTACTGCTGTAAGCTTCCACCCAGACTTCTGGTTGGATGCCTTGAAATCACCACCCCCTACAGAGCCACCAGCTACTGTCCTGGAGCCAAGAGATTTTTGTGCAGTGCCAGGAAGGCTCAACAAGCTGGAAAGGCAAACAGTGGCTTCAAGAAAAAGCTCTGAAGCCACCAAGAAAGAGCAGTCCTGGAGCTCAGACAGCGGAAGCACAAAAGGGGACTCAAGTCAGAGCTCTAGGGCTGGATCGAGTCACAGATCTCATCATGACTTTAATTATTAGTCCAGGGTACAACTCTTCTGAGAAAGGAGGGGTGGAGGCCAGGGGTACCACAGGATTGAAACTATTTAGACCAGCAACGACAAGCTTATCAGCAACTATGGTGAAATACAGCTCCTTAGAACACCCTTGGTAAGAGCAGGATACACAGAAATGTGCAGTGAAGGTGAGAAGACCCCAAATCACTACTCAGGACATAGATCAAAGCCCAGTGAGCAAATACCTCATGTCTCTTAGAATGATTACTACCAAAACCAGTAAAACAATTTTGGCCAGGAGGCAGAAAAGTTGGAACCCTGGAGTATTGTTGGTAGAACTATAAAATGGTATAGCCACCATGGAAAAAGTATGTAGGGTCCTCAAGAAAACCAAACCCAAAACCAAAAAAAAAAAAAACCTTACTAAATGAGCAAATTTACTAATGGTCATTTATTAAAAGGGCTCTATGCAGGGTCTCCAAGAGATATTTGCATACACATCAACAGGTGCCAGTGACCCACGTCTGTCTCCAATGAATGGATAAACTCAGTGGGCTGTTACACACACATCAGAATATTACTAAGCCTTAAAAAGGAAATCCTGTCATCGTACAACATGGATGGATATTGACATCACATTAAGTGAAACAAGCCAGTCACTAGAGGATGAATATGCTGATTCCATTTACAGCAAATCTCCAGAGGAGTCAGATTCACAGAGGCAGAAGGCGGAATGCTGATGTCTACAGTCTAGGGACAGGAGAAATAGGGAATTATTCAATAAACATAGCATTTGTTTTACAAGATGCAAAATGTTTGTAGATTGGTTTCATGGCAGTGTAAGGGTGCCTAACACAACTATAATTCTTCACTTTAAAATGTATAAGATTACATATTTTTAAAAAATAAGTATGGCAGAGATTGGTTTGTGGGCAAAGCACTTCCTGTGAAAGTCTGATGACCTGAGTCCAGAACCACAGAAATCTTATGAAGCGATGCGGTAGTCCATGCCTGTAACTCCTATGCTCCTAGTGGGAAGGTGAGAGGCAGAGATGGGAGAATTCCCAGAACTAGCCTTGCCTATGCATCAACAGACCATGAGACACTCTACCTCAAACAAGGGGAAGATGAGGACCAAGACAATATCAGCATTGTCTTCTGACATGTGCATTCACACATGCACAACTCACAAACACCAAATGCATGCATGCATGCATGCATGAATGAATGAGGGAAGATTGTGGGGGAAAATAATAATCCTAATTTGTAACTGAGAAAAGCAACTTGCTCCAAGATTACAGCCCTGGCAGGATTCAAATCAGGGCAGGTTTGGCAGATGGTGAAGTGAGATATCTCAGGTGCTGCACCAGGATAGAAAAGTTCTCACTATCTCAGGGTCCTACACAAGGTAAAATGTGTTTAGTTGGGTTCAATGCCTCCATGCCTAGAAGCCGGACTCAGGGCTGGCCAAGGAGAGCTCAAATGATTCCTATATGCCAAGAATTCATAGAAACCCAAGTGGGTTATCTTAGAAAATTTAAGAACATCTGGTGTGGCAGTTAACCTCACAAGTCAGCCCCAAGAGTCGAAGCCCTGAGCTACTTCCAGGGTAGAGCAGAGGAAGCCTAGGTTAGAATTCCAGCCCTGTCTCAGTCTGTTTTCTTTTGTTTTGTGTGTGTGGTTCTGGGGAATCAAACCTCAGGCCTTGAATTAAGCACTCTATCACAGATCTATTTACTCCTACCCTTCTGCATCAATTAAAGAGGTAAAAAACCTACACACACTGAAAGTGTTCAGTATAAAAACACAAAAACAAACAAATAAAAAACCACCAAGAAGTGGGTTAATATTTCAGGTTCCAGAGACTTAGGCACCTCTCTCTGATTTTTTTTTTTTTTTTTTTTTTTTTTTGTGGAGCAGGAGACTGAACCCAGGGTCTTGTGCTTGCTAGGCAAGCCTCTATCACTGAGGTAAATAAACCCCAACCTCAGGACCTCTTTGTGTTCCCCAGTGCTTCTATCCATTTACATGAGGGATAATAGCATGTTTTAACATTGCTAAGAGGCTGAAATAATGGGCTCACAGAGAGGGCTGGAAGATATGACTAGTGCTTAGATATTAGTTGCTGCTAGCAGGGTGTGGCTGTATTGATGGCCCCACCTGGGATCTGATCATGGCCAATGCTCTGTAGAAGCAGGACAAGTCAGACAGGGGAGTAGGGTCCTCCATGGGCCTCTGGGGGTGTTTCCTGGTGTCTCTGTGGTCCTGCATATGGCTGGGTCCAGAGCACAGAAGTTAGGGACTGATTAAGTCCAGTGCTCAGGTTTTCATCCCCTCTTATCCCCAGGTGAACAAGGGATGACATAATCAGGGGATGCCATGGGGATCCCACACACCAAGTCCTTCACTGACATCCTTTGGTTTTTACTTTCCTCCATCCAGTAACCCGGATGTACTGTTGGTATGTGTATTATGTCCCACAGAGACAGAGGAAACCCCAGTATTGGTTAGTGAATGAGTGGATATGTCAGGAGTCTGGTCAGTGACCACGTGTCTATGGGGTTTGGGGACCCAGCAAAGGATCTGAGTCATAGTGGGGCAGGGAGGAGATGTGAGAACACAGAGGAGCAGTGGAGGTAGCAGAGTCCTGGGAACAGGCTACTGGCCAGACAACATGTGAAGGCAGCGGACCTTGACAGAGCTCTGGCCAGCCCCCAGCTGATCTACCATCTGAGTATATCTGGGCCTCAGGCCAATAGAGAAGTTTCCGTAGACTACTGACAACCTCTGACCCAACCTAAGATCTGCTGCATCCTCCTCTCAAGAAAGCACAAAGCCCTACTGGTTGGGCAGGGGCAGGAACCATAAGGCATCTCCTCCTTCCTACTCCAAGGTCTCTCAGGATCCTGGTTAGCCCCACCTCCTTCTGCTTGTTCTGCCATGCCTAGCACTTCTACAATCTCGTCTGTCCTATGACAGGTGGCATTGATCAATGATCAATTCTGGACTGTCCTGCCAAGCCCCAGGAAGCCTGGGTGTTTTGACTCCAGGCTTCTAGCAGACTTGGGGTCATCTCTGAGGGCTGGGGGATTCACAGATCAGAACTCAGAGAGGAGTAAACTCATTCCAATCCCCCATAGCCCCGGGAAAAGCTAAGGACAACTTTGACAGTCTTCCCTACAGCAGGAACGTGGCGGCAGCCGTGGGGGTAGCTTCAGGATCTGGGTATAATCCCAAGCACGAGGCGAGTTAGGAAAGGATTTGATTTCATTCCTTCAGATGCCCAAGCCCTGGCCAGAGCCCCAGGGCACAGGAGTGAAGGCCACTGCCGCCTAGCTCCTACCAACAAAGCCTTCCTTTATTAAATAGAGATCGTGTTACATTCCATTTGAAGGAAATAGGGGCGTGGTGAGGGATATGTCCAGGATGGATCACCCGAGCTCAGTTCCCAGTGGGCTATGATGGGTAAGGCAGGGTCCATGTCCTGCTTGGCCCACCCTCTCCATCCAGTCCCACATACAGGGCCTCTGCAGTCCGGATGGCTGCCCAGGGTTACATCCTGAGGCTCCCCTGGTAGCACACTTTGGGAAGAAAGGGCCCAGACTTCCTGGCAATTTTAGGAACAGGGCCTCCTGGAGACGGTGTTGAAGTGGAAAGGAAGGGAGAGGGAGGCCTCTATGCAGAAGAATGGAGGAAGGATCTTGGACTCACCTTCAGAGCACTTCAGGGCAGTCATCCCTCCACCTTGCTCAGATTGGAGACTCTTGCCCTACCACTGGGGCAGTCTAATGAGGTCACTTGGGAACAGAGTGAGAGGTGGCCACAAGGGGGTGCTGGTGTCCCAGGGCTTAGAGGCTGTGGTAGAGCATACCCTGGAGATCCAGCCACCCTAGGGCAGTCCCTTTCTGAAGACGTGGCAGCAAGAGAGCATTTGTAAGCAGCAGGGGATTGTGGTGGGGGTACTGGCTACTCAAGGGTCCTCTCCCTAGGGGAGTTCCTTGCACCAAGCACCTTGGTCTTTGGTGCTTTCTTGAGATTCTTTTGATGGCTACAGAGCTCAGTGAGTGAGAGGGTCATCTCATGAAGTCCAGACCGGGCTGTCCTTCTGTCTGTCCCAGGAGAGATGGGTGGTACTGACTCAGAACTGTCTCTACAGCCTGGTTGTTTATCTGTCCTTTCAGTGTCTGGCTCAGAGCTGGCTCCAGGATTTCTTGTCTGTCTGTCCCAAGGCAGCAGTTTGCTCTAGCTCAGAGCTTACTTCAGGCCTGGGGCCATGCCCTAGGCCTCCTGGGGGAAGAAGCCAAGCTTGGCTAGTGACATCCCCTTCCGCAGCCTCATGATCTCCCAGAACATCGGCTCAGCTGCAGGCAGAGAGGACAAGACAGTTCATGGTTACTTCAGACAACTGCCCTGGCCTTCTCTCCGGCTTTGGGCACGGCAGTGATGTGAGAACCCCCTCAGCCTGGTCAGACATTCATGCACTGTACACAGTTGTTTTCATAATGGGCTTAACTATACTTCTCCAGTTGCAAATGTTTTTCCA
This sequence comes from Uromys caudimaculatus, assembly GCA_028551405.1. Classification (NCBI taxonomy): domain Eukaryota; kingdom Metazoa; phylum Chordata; class Mammalia; order Rodentia; family Muridae; genus Uromys; species Uromys caudimaculatus. The sequence continues at coordinate 47,712,982 of CM052703.1, forward strand.
CCTTGACCCAGGGCAGTGAGCAGGGCCCAGGGCCTCAGTCCCTGTGTCTGGAGAAGGGCCCTTTAAGCAAGGACTCAGGAGGCAAGAGATCCATTTCCGGTGGGCATGAGGAAGGAGGCAAGAGTCACAGGAGAGACCCATCATAAAGAACTTTGAATGTCAAAGCTAGTAGCAGGAATGCTGCCTTTGCTGCCATAGGAAGATTTCTATGCAGAAGAAAAAGCAGCATGACCCAGATATGTGGAAGGTTTGCTGTCCAAGTGAGGCAGAACACAGGACCAAGGAGGATCAGGGACACTTTGTTAACCTACAATGCTCCCCCTTTCTGGTCTTCTACTGGAGGAATCAACCCCAGATTCCTGCCTCTGCTGCTGCTGACAAGTAGACTTGGAAGACACTTAACCAGCCCCACTCTGCCCTGTCTCTCTCCCTTGGGCACTGTCCCTTGAAAAGACCACTAGGGGGCACTCACCATCCTGCCGAACCAGGCCTTGCTGGATGTAGCGAACATAGGTGAAGAAGTTGCATACTGCAGTGATCTGTGGGCAGAATGGAGGGGGTGTGGCCCACCAGATTCCCCATATTCTAGGGGCCCCTCTGAAAGCCAATGTGGACCCTGTTCCATAACAGTAAGTCCTAGGTACCTGGCAGAGCCAGGGGATGCTCTCTGACTCTACTGGGTTTAATTCATCAAGACCCCCACTGTTCCTAAGAATACCTGCCACAGCTGCCTGTTGGCAGTGCAGTCAGTGAGACACAGACACTCACCATGCCCATTTTACCTGTGATAGAGACTGACAAGCATGGAGTGAGAAAGTGGCCAAGCTGACAGATGGCATCAGGCAGCCTGCACTAACAGCCAAGCTCAGTCCTCTGTGGACCTGCTCCTTTGGAGCAAGGAGGTCTGGGCCTGCCAGACAGAAACTAGGTGCCATGTAATTTCAGGAAAAGCAATTAAGAGTCACTTCCCTGAGCTGCTTTGGTCCCTAAGCTTGAGGACCAAGTATGGCTAGAGAGGCCTGTTCCCAAGCTCTAGTGACCCTTCACTGGCACAGGCACAACTGTAACGGCTCTTGCAGAGATGAGGGGCTCTGTTGGTATCCTGCCCGGAGGCCATCCCCACACCTGAGCCCCTCACCCAGCTTTTAGGGGTTTAGGCTACATTAAACCCATGGTGCCCATTTTGTGAAGGGAACACAGGCCAGCTCTTGGCTAGGATGGGGGCAGCTCTGTGCTTGCAACTTTCTCTGGATCTAGCTGAAGCTAAGGCCAGCCTTGGTTTGCCCCCTTTCCCTCCCCTCATCTTGCTTACCCCCCCTCCACTGAGAAATCCCAGAAATGTCCATGCAGGCTCTGCATCTAGAGAACCAGTCAAGATGGAAGGTAGCAGCAGAGCTAGACCCACAGGGTTCTTGGGTAGGAAAGCCTTACATGTGAAGCACCCAGAGCCTGGTGAGTGAAAAGAGGCTACAGGGAGGGTTGGTGCTCTTGCTAGTCCCCCAAACACAGAACTTGCCAGGAAGCCAGAGGGTGCGGAGACCTGGAAATGGGGGAAGGCTGCCCAAGTAGGGTAGTGTGAGAAAGGAGAGGAGCACCAGCCAGGTGGGGGCGTGGGGAGGAGGGCTGGCACAACACAGATGCCTGGCAGCAGAGTAGCTGGCAGCAGACAGTTTCTCCCGGGGCTGTGTTCTCTGCCAACACCTCAGTGTTTCTAAGCAAGGATCACATACCAAAGCATTAGACCCTCCTCAGCTCTGGTCTCTTCCACTACACAGCTTTGCCCAGCACAAAGGTAAAGGATGACTGACTCACCCTGGCCCGGGAGGATGGTGAGATATAATAGTGGCTGTCAGAGTCCCCCAGGCGGATTCGATGGTGGCAGGTACGTGCCAGTCCACTCAGGGCACATGTGCTGGAGAGAACAGAGGAAGAGTAAGGCACTGAATGAGGTTCACAGATGCAGGGAATGTTCTGGGGAGTGAGCACAGCAAGCAGGCAGGAAGGAAGGCCTGGCCTCCCCTTCCCTCCCGTCTTCCAAAGGAGCCCAGTGTCAAACAAAGAGGTGGGTGGGGGCAAAAGTCTTCAGGGTAAACCTTAAATGCAGCTGGATCAATGCCCAACCCCCTTTCCTTTCCCTGTATAGGGAGGAGCTTGGTTATTCTCATGCCAGGTATACAAGAGCCCCACCCTCCACAGCCTCGATAACTGCCCCCCACCTCATTATTGGGGTCTTTATGCCCAATCACCTCTTTCTCTAACTAAATTCTGGTCTGACTGCCTCTCACACCCCCACACCGGGTTTTCCATCTAGCATTGTGCTGTCCCCTGCTCACCAAGCCTCACAAAAATACCTTTCCCATGTTACCTGTCCCCCCCCAGCCAGGCCTGGGAACCCCACTTAGCACCTTCCACTACCCACAGGTTAGGCTTCCCATCCCGAATCACTCCTCCAATGGCCCCTGCCTCCATGATAAAGCCTCCTGGCTCCCACCCCTACTCCTGTCCTCGGTCACCACATCCCAGACTGCTCGTCCCTTTCGCTTGGACTCCCTCAGGTCTCTCCGTCCGCTCTCTTTTCCATTACTTTTTCTTCTCTACATTATAGCCAGGAGCTTCTCCAAAGACCACATCAAACCTATCGTCTTTCCCTGCGGCTTCCAGATCGCCCAGGAAATAGTTTCAGAATCCCAAGTAAAGGACAATTAATCGTTTATTGCTTCTCCCTTTACTGTGAAGCTGAATGAACCACAGAACTCTCTTCTAAGGAAGCATCTGCTGGTGACCCTCATATACCATCCTAGTAAGTTGGTGACCTACCCTGCAGAGGGTTTTTACACTCTGGCCTCACACAAGCCCTTCCAGACTCAGTCCCAAATGCCTGCTCCATGACTGTCCTGACTCTGAAGTGTTTCAAACTCCAGCATCCCTGGCCTTCATTCATTCTTTTCCCTGTGTGGCCAGGCTTCCTTTATGGGACCAGCCCCACGGAACAAGCTCTAGAATGCCAGGGGGGAAACCTGCCTGGTCCTCAGTCCACCTTAACTTCTTAGTTCTGCTGCTACCTCTGCTCAGTGCCGGCTGAGCAGCATGCAGGGTAAGATGCCAGGGCTGTTAGTCATTTATTGCCAGGAGATTGCCAGGCACTAGCAATCACATATTTGCCAATTAGAGCCCAGTATCTCTCTGGGATGGAAGAGGAGAGAGAGGGAGCAAGGATGACTACAGCTAGAAGAGACACCCCAGTTGGCAGCAGGAATTTTTGTCAAAGATAATTTCTGCTCCTAAATGGGAACAGTGGTGACTGGTCCTCTCTTGTAGTTTATTATTTTTATTTTTTTAAGCAGGGTTTTATGTAGGTCAGGCTTGTCTTGAAGTTTCTATGTAGCCAAGAATGACCTTCAACTTCTGATCTTCCTGCCTCTACCTCCCAAGTGCTGAGATCACAGGTGCATGCTACCACACTTGGTTTTACATGGCACTGGGAACAGATTCCATGGCTTTGTGCATGCTAGTCAAGGACTTTACTAAGCTATACCCCCAGCCCCATGTCCATCTCTTGGGAGTCCCTAGGCTAGGTCATGAACCCTGGGAGACCTGAATGTTACAGTCCCTACCCACCCTGAGGCTATATATCCATCTAGGAGGTCCAAGACTCAGGTTCATATCCCAGTCCCCCAGGGTGCTGCCCAAGGCTCCATGCTGGACTTTCCCATGTGGGCAGGAAGGGGCCCAGGGCACTAAGCTTACTTGGTGTTGTTACACTCAACAGCGGGCACCTTCACAGTGGGCAGAGTCTGTGAAGCCACGGGCTCAATGGTGAGTGTGTTGTCCTCCACAGCAGTCCGAACCAGAGCTGAGAGCTGTGGCAGATCAGGGTAGAGCAGTGAGATGCTAGGTGATGGGGAACTAATGGGTTCCCAACTAGCCACTCTTAGCCCACCTCACCTCTTGCACTGTGAAGTCAAGGCAAGGACCCACGTCCTCCCGGTACACCCTTTCTAGGAAGGGGCAGTTCTTATCCAGGGTAGGTGATGCTCTCCAAGCCTGGAACTCTGCAAACAGGGTCGTATCCACCTGGAGGAGAGGGGAGCCAAGTGGGGGCAGTCAGGGATGAGGGTGAGCATACCAGAGAAAGCAAAGCTGCTGGAGAGAAGAGCAGGGAGATGCAGGAGGATTCAGTGGACCATCAGGCCTGTCCTCAGCAGCCATGCAGGGGAGCAGAGTCCAGGCAAAGAAGAGGTCCTGTCTGTCCTTTGCACCAAAGAATTTAGAACAACACAGTTTGTGTCTGGGTGTACATTAAGTTTTTTGGCACTGCAAAATTACAGACTTGGATCCAGGGCCTTGGCCTGAATGCTGCTTCTGACTCCTTTTGGAAGAAACATCAAGAGCAAGCCTGTAAGAACCTGTGGGTCCCCTTAGGAACCCGCAGGTCTCTCTATGTCCAGGATGCACATATAGGTACATGCACACAGGAGAGAGCATTTCACAGGTTTCCCTGCTGCCCACTGGAAGAGGCAACCATGGCCTGCCTTGGGCTGCATGCACAGTGAGTGAAGCCCAGAGGGGAGAGGTGGGGTGTCCCCTAAAGGAACCATTACCTGTCGGGAAAAGGAGAGAGAGGTATCGGAGTTGGGGGTCGTGGGCGGCTCCCCAGATGGGAGCTGCCAGGTCGGCTCGTAGGTGAGGTGGATGGCCTTGCTGGGGATCACACACAGGAGCAGGGAGAGTAGAGGGGGCAGCCCAAACTGGGCCAGGGGATGGGTGGATGAATGGACAGACAGACAGACAGAGACAGACAGGAGGAAGGAGGAGATGTCAGTGTCCAGTGGGAAGCTCAGTGCTCAGAAGGGGACTGAAAGGACTTGCTTGCACCTCAGGAGACGGATGAAAAAAGTTCTGAGCTAGGGTAGGTTTCAGCAAGAGTCCAGGAAGCTGAATTCTACCCCATGTCCCCTGGTGTTCATCTGATACTAAAAAGGCTGGCTTTTTGGTGCCCACACAATTCCTCACCCTAAGGGAGGCATGTTATGTGGCATGTGAAATAATGGAAATTCTAACAGCTACCCAAGGACCTATGGTCATGTCAGTCCAGCCTGGCCCAAGCCTTCCTCCCTCTGTTTCCTATTGAGGCAGGAGAGACATTTGTCTAAGGCCATAGTTGTTTCTGCATCACAGCCAAGGGTGTCAAGGACCCTAGAATACACAAGTGTCACAGTGTGGTCTTAGACCTCAAGACTGTAGCCATAAAACACCAAACAAGGTAACCCCCCTCTCTAGAAGTCCAGTGGCACCTGTCTATCACTCTTAACACAGGAAGTATATTTCTGAAGAGGTTTCCTGAGAGAGGACCTTCAGGTTCTAATAGCCTCAAGTTCAAAGATTATCATCACCTCCGGCTTGGAATCAACCTGCTCAGCCTGTGTGACTCAAGGGACCCTGAAGCCCAGAGAGGAGAGAAACAGGTGGTAGGTCCCACAGGAGGAGTCAGGATGGCTTTTTCAGGATGCTGACTTGGCTGGTTGAGCATGATCAACCCTCCCAATTGTGAGCCCACTATGGCCTGTGCCTCACCTCCTTGCCTTCTTTGTCTGGGGTAGGGATATGCCCTGCAGTGGGGCACACAACAGGGCAGAGGGAGCTGCTGGTGCTCTTTTGGCGTGAGTGGCCCTTTCGGGGTCCGGCCTTGGTGGGGCTCAGCAGCTGTGGGTGGAGCTCACGGTTGGGAGAGGCTGGTGTGGATGTGATGACCAGTGTCTTCAAGGCTGTCACCTCTGCCTGTAGCATGTCGATCTGTCCCAGACAAGATGACCATCAACCCCAACATGGGGTTAATGTCACCATGGCTACCATAGCCTGGCAGCCAAGCATCCCCAGCAGTACCTAACCTGTCTCCTTACCCTTGAAACAACCTCTAAGACATCTATTCTAGAGATAGGTAGCCCAAGGCTGACAGGAGACATGGCTTGCCTCAGGCCACATTGTGAGACTCTGCTGGAGGCAGGCATCTGGGAACTTCCTAGAATTCCTACTAAGTATTCATGGACCCCAGAAACCAAGAAAAGCAGCCCCAGCTTCACATTTACTGATTGGCAGACATTCTAAGAGAGGAAACTCCCTACTTGTGCTCTACCACCACGGCCGACATTTCTGCTTTGGAGGTAGGAGGAGTACCTGTAATAACCACTGGGTTCTCCTAGGCTCCAGAGGACCCTAGAAAAGTCTCCATGGTGCAACAAGAGCACTGATGGAGTCTGGTGTCATGGGCTACTTAATTTCAGACCCGCCCTACCTGTCCCAGACCTGGGTTCTTCTGTTCCTGATGTCCGGTAGGTCTGAGAGGGACCTGTTGCATGCCCTTGCTAACTGAGGGCAGTATACCCCAGCAAGGACTAGGACAGGAGCCATGGGCTGGCCTAGGCACACAGGGATGGGTCTCACCTTGCCCCAAGCCTCCTTCAACTGCTTTTCTGATGCTGCCTGCTTCATGTTGGCTTCCCGAACCATCTTGTGAGCTTCCTAGAAGAGCAGCACTTCTGCGTGAGCAGTCACAAGACACTGGACACATGGGCCACCCATTCCCAGGCTGCCAGCATACCTCAAACAGGCTGGCTGTCAGCTCCTCCAGCTCCTGTTCCAGCTGTGCACGCACTTTGCAAAGCCGTTCACACTCTTCATCCTTTAGCTTCAGCTCCTGGGTGTAGGCAGGAGGCGTTAGCCTGCCTAGCCAGGCTCCATTTCCCCAGCCACCAGCTCTGGCTCTGTTACCAGGTATCTGACATTCAGTGGTACCTTAGCCCATGCACAAGGCTAAAACCCTAGTATAGCAGCCCATCCCAGCTAGAAGCAGATTTCTGGATAAGTCAAGATGTATGAGAGTCATTTTAGACTTCTGAGACTTCAGTGATGGAGTGCATGCCTAGCTGGCTTGAACCAGCCTCTTCCTTTGAGTTCCCAGGACTCCAGCACAGGCCTGGCATGTAGCTTTGACAAGTGATTTCTCCTCTCCTTTCCTTCCACAGCTATCTGGGCTCACTCAGTGTAGCCGCTCTTCCTCAGCCCCCAACCCTACCCTAGAGCACCCACCTTCTGGGCTTTGTATAGCTCCTCCTTTAGGAACTCGGAGCCCTTCTCTCGGATCTCCATGGAGGAGCTGCGCAGGCGTGACACATCCAGTGGAGCAGCTGTTGGGTGTTCTTCACCCCGGGCCTCCTCCCAGGAAGTGGAGGCTTCTACCAGGCCTCCTGGGGACTCCCTGTTGCCTTTGCTGGGGCCCAAGTTTTTCCAGGGGACTGAGATAGCAGAGAGGCCCACAGGGAGGTCCTCGTCTTGTTGGGGTGGACTGCAAGGCAAACAAGGGCATAAGCACACACAGGATGGGGACTCAAGACCTGCAAAATTGAGCCCAGGGACCAACCCTAGGCCACATACCTATCACATAAGCCTCGGTCTGTCCATCTGTAAAATAGAGCCACTACAACCTGTAACTGGACTGTCACAAGGGCAGGATGACCAAGCAGGAACTTTCTTAGGGGCCAAGGCAGGACTCATGCACCTTTGTCACCCACCATCCCCAACCTAGGGCACAGGGCAGTGCTTGGTATGCAGCAGGCGACCACCACGAGGTGCAAACTCAACTCACATTTGTTGAGCCAACAAATGAATATAAATGTGTCAATCCTTACACCATCGATAGGATTGTCCGAGTGGTTGTCACTCCCAAGAGTTGAAGGGGATGGGCAGAAAACCTTGGCGCAGCAGAGACAGTTAAATGAGTTTGAATCCACATAGTTAAAGTGAAGCGAACATTATCAAGGCCATGACATCGGTGGAAATATCAATATGATAGAAGTCCACAAAGGTGGACCAGAGAGGAAGCACCAGGCCTCAGCAGGCAGGAAGAGCCGACAAATAGTCTAGGCATAATAGACCCACTTCCTGCCATCTCTAGATTTTGAGGAGCAAAATCCAGCTCTCCCTGGCCTTCTGTGTAACTAAAGACAAATATGCTTTCTTCTGGAAGCCTCAGGATCCTCTGCTTGCTAAAGCTGAAGCCCCTAGATGGTCTTGGGGTTATGTCCTTAACCAACCCCCAACTCCAAGCTACAGCACCCCCTAGAAAGCAGACCCTGGAGAAGGAAGAGAGGAAGGTCCGGCCAGTGGCCGCTTGTGCAGAGACAGCACCTCTGGATTTGCTTGCTCAGCAAAATCTGGGGCTCCTGAGCCAGCAGCCTCAGAGCAGCAGTGGCTTGGCGGGTTGGGGGGAGGGACTGGGCTGACTGATAAACGTGGGGAAGTGAGGAGGAGGGGCTCAGTCCCTGCATTGGAAGAACACAAGGCCAATGAGACTGGGTCTTGGAATAATTGGGAGGAAATGCTGGGAACTGTTCCTCTCTCTTGTCCTCAAGCCCCTGAGTTCACCAAAGAACCTCTGAGCCTCAGTTTCCCTCTGAGTAACAAAGAGAAACTGAGCTCTCAGAGGCCACAGCAGTGAGGCCACTGCCAACTCCTTTAACACGACCCTGGCCACTGCCAACCCAGCCTTCTCTCTGCCCTGGAACAGACACAAAGTGTAGCCTTGAGGCTCCTGGAACTGGGCCCTGCTTGGCAGGGACTAGGCCTCATTGAATATAAGGTAAGGGCAGAGATACACCATTCCACCAGTGTGTGTGACAGGTTTTCCTAATGCCATTGTATTTTTTTGAAGGGGGTTCTTGTTGGCACAGGGTTCTTGAGGTCTGAGGCCCCTAACAGTGCTGTGGCGGCTGTATGGGATGAGAACTCTGCCTGGGGACTGGGAATTTTCTGTGTCAGTGTCTGCGTGTTTGTGTTGGTACACCCATGTCTATGCACATGGATGTGGAGGCTAGAGGTCAACCTTGGATGTTGCTTCTCTGGAGTTATCACAAGGTCTTTTTCCTGGGATCTGGGGTTTGCTGATTTGCTTCAGTGGGATGGATAAGGAGCCTCCGGGATTTTCTTGCCTCTTTCCCCAGGACTATGATTATAGGAGCATGCCACCATGCCTGGCTCAAACTCGGGTCTTCATGCTTGCATAGCAGGCACTTTATCAACTAAGCTAGTTCCCCGGCTGGCTTACTCATGTGTGTTTGTGTGTGTGTTTGTGTGTGTGTGTGTGTGTGTGTATTAAGATTTATTTGTATTCACGTGCACATATATGTGTCTGTCCATGGATCTCACATGTGTTTGTACTCACAGGGACCAGAAAAAAGTATTAGATCCTCTGATAGGGGTGCAAGCTCAGAGAGAGGAGGGGACTTCCATGGAGGTCCCATAACTGGTCAGAGGTAGTGTGGAGGCAGGTAGCCAGGTCTTCAACCTGGGCCCCCCAGCTTCTGGCCAAGTGGCCTGGTATGGGGTGAGTATTGGAATCAGCACATACGCTTCATGATCAAAGGTTTCTAGGCCCAGGGCAACTCAGTAGGGTCTTTATGAGTTATAGCAAAGAATTCTTACCCAGTCCAGCTCAAATTGGTTATTAGACTCTTGCAAAGTCAGAAAGCATCCTGACTAGACTGATGGCTTGTGGGGAGAGACACGAGGGTACTGTAGCCAAGATTATAGCCATGCTTTGTTCTGGGAATGCCTGAAGTTCCTGGCATCTGCTCTCCCCATAGATAAAGAAATCATCAGGCAGAAGGATGTTATCAAAATCAAATAGGAACTCACTTGTTACAGTGCTGGGTGAATAGGGATCAACCCCAACTGGGCAGAGATGCCCAAAATGCTCGCCCTGACTCTGGGTCCTGAAGCTGAACCCACAGGCATTCGTGTCCTGGCAAGAGATAGTAGAGGCAGCAGGGGAAGAAGGGCACAACTGTGCGTGTGTTTAGCGACAACTCCAGTCTGCAGATCCTCTTCCCTTCAAGGCCAGTTCTGGTGATTCATAAAGAATCACAGGAAAAGGCTTCCATGGGCCCACTGGAGACAGACTCTCTTGACTGTCCACACACTTCAGCCTGAAAATGTGCATGTGAACCCTTCAGGTCTCCAGTAAGTAGAAACCTGAGATCCCTGCACCTCCTCAGTCCAGACTCTGTGGGAATATAAACTTTTGTGAGGAGTATTCTATGGGACGGGAATCAACCTTCCAAGGATGAGAGATATTAAGACTCAAGGTCAAAAGCAGATGGGGTAGCCAACATCCCCCATCCTGAAGCTGGCTTAGGAGCTGAGGGCCCCCACATACAGGAAGCGCTCTCCTGGGTTACTTCCCCAGGAAACATAGTGCAGTGGCTACAATCCTTAGTCTACCAGGCCTGTCCTGTAGAAGCAGCAGAAATTTTTGTCTCTGCCCCTCAAAGCATAACTAAAGGAGGAATCCTGCACTCAAGGCACTCAAAACCCCTCTGATAAGGAATCCCTGGCCAGAGCTAAATAGGGGTCTCTCTGAGCCCTCTACGCTTCTACCTCTCCTAGCCTGGCCTGCGCTGGTCTCCTCAGCAAGCAGGCATGGCCCTCATAGCCGTTTCTACAGTTAAGAATCCCTTCTCTCTTCCAGGCCACAATGGTTCACTAAATAAACAGCAGAGGGGGCCCTGAGCACAGCTCTGGAGCAGGAAAAGGACTGGCTGGGAGCATCTGGTGCCTGGGGAAGCTACAGAAATCTTGCCTGGAACTCACTCTCTCAGATGGGCAGTGCAATGGTGCAGGGAGTGGATTCAGACCCATTTAGGAGACTAAGTAAGAATAACAGACAGCCGGGCAGTGGTGGCGCACGCCTTTAATCCCAGCACTTGGGAGGCAGAGGCAGGCGGATTTCTAAGTTCGAGGCCAGCCTGGTCTACAGAGTGAGTTCCAGGACAACCAGAGCTATACAGAGAAACCCTGTCTCAAAAAACAAACAAACAAAGAATAACAGACATATGGCTCTGATTCTCAGGTGGCAACAAGGTGCCAGGAAAGGTTTTGTAATGGTTCTCTATAAGCAGCCCACAAGCCCAGCAAACAGTTCAAGTCTTCAGCAAACCAGCAAGTACGTAGGGTTTCCAGGTTCCCGGTTCAGGTTCAGACCAGCTTGCCCACCACTTCCAGCACCACAGGTGTCATGACAGTGCCACAGTGAGATAGACTCTACAGTCTAATTGTAATGACAAGGTAACTGAGAGTGAGGCAGGGTTAGTATACAAAGCAAGGAGGTGATAGGACTGGAACTGACTCCAGACTGCAGGCACAGCACAAACAGCATGTGACTTGCCCCCCAGAAGCGGGAATGAATGGAGGTTTCAGAGAAGTGAGACAGGATGCAGATGGGGTTTGAGGAAGTTGGAGACAGTGCCCAAGTAAGGAGGAGTGGTGAAGGGTGATGCCCAGGGCTTCCTTGCCTGCTGGGCGGGACTGCACTGAGAGAGGACACACAGTCAGAGAAAGCACTGTAGGGGGTCCATGGGCATGGGTAGGGGTGGATCAGGAGTTGGGTAGAAGAGAAGGCAAAATATGCAGTACAGTACTTGATTAACTAAGCTAATTTAAAATCAAGGGAAAGGTGAATGAGAATCGTAGGATGGGAATGAGGAAGTGGGAAGGGGTCTTCCAGGAAGCAAAAGGGGAGGTAGCTCGGGCTTTTGGGAAGTACAGAGTGCTGTGGGTGGCTAAAGGAAAAAGGCAGGACCACAGCAACTGTTGGGAGGCACCACTGGTAACAGCCAGCACCAAGCCTGGGCCTAGGAGTGGCTGGCAGAGGGGACCCTGAGAATCAGAGACACAGCTTAGCTCTTTGGTAGTAGGGTCTGGAGTTGGGTCAGAATCCAATGAGTCAAGGCAAGGAGACACAAAGGGCAGGCAGATGGGTCTAGGGCACTGATGAAGAGGAGTGGGGCACATGGGGGTGGGGTTGCAAGAACAGCAACAGGGCCTACTGGGAGGAAGAGATCAAGAGACTAATTGAGTAGCCAGGCCAGATTCTTCCTGCCACTGCTCCTACCCCAGGCCAAACCAGCTCAGCCTAGGAGGGGACACAACCCTTTGTCTCTCCACTAGCCAGGCCTAGATAAGAGAGAGTTGCATGCTCTGTGGGTACAGGCTTCTGAGGGGCTCCCTATACATTTGGTCAAAGGTCTCACACACACACACACACACACACACACACACACTCACACACACCCCTCTGACATATAGCATGTACCCAGCTTCCACGCCCTGATCCTTCCACATAGGTGCAAGGAAGATTTCAGGGGCCACCATGGCATCCCCCTTCTCACCAGCTATTTTGCTTTGTACCCTCCCCTCCTCATTCCCCAAGATTTACTGAGGATACATCCAGTTCCCAGGCCTTGCAAGGCAGGGCTCTACTGAGGGTCTGGTTTGATCTTGTACACAAAAGAGTGGGGTAGGGAACAGCAGGCAAGATACTTCCATCTGTTGAAAGGCCAGGGTGAATGGGGAGATCATCTGCCTGCTCCTGGGGCCCTCAGTCCCCTATGACTTAGGTCTCATGGCAGAAGCTCTTGGGGCAGTGAAGGCCCAGAACAGTTAAGTGACTTGCTCAAGACTGCAGAGCCTAGACACTCTGAAACTGTGAAACTCCCTAGTCGTTGGCCTGGGTCAAAGGCATGGCCTTTAACTCCTGGGAGGTGGAGTGATCTTAACTTTTTTCTTAGCACTCCATTAGAATTTGACTCTCCCTAGAGATATATATGATTCATTCTATGCAGGCAGTGGAGAAACTGAGACCAGCTAGTCACACCAATGTCATGTAGCTGCTCAGTGGGATAGAACCAGCGCAGAAATCAGTCTCTGGACTCTGCCAACCAACTGCAAAGTTCCCGGGACTGTGTTAGGTTCAGAACTCTCAAAACATCATCCTTACTCCATAACCTAGAGTGGGCTTGGCCCCCAAGACCATAGGCCTATGAAAGTGTAGGAAATGGAGGAGGGGAAGCCCAGTCTGCAGTGTGTGGGTGTGGGGGAGGCGGAGCCCCTGAAAGTGAGGTTAGATAGCTAGGCATATGGGGTGCAGCATCCAGGAGGCTAAGCCAAGAGGTTTAAGAATTCTAGGTGAGGGCCAGTGAGATGGCTAAATGAAGAAAGGGGCTTGCTGTATAAGCCTGGGGATCTCTGACCTCAACATGTGTGTGGTGACACATGTGCTCTTTCCCTCCATCTCACACACACACACATTCTCTCTCTCTCTCTCTCTCTCTCTCTCTCTCTCTCTCTCACACACACACACACACACACACACACACACACCACTAATAAAGATTTCTTTAAAAAGAGTTGTTCTGGGTCAGCCTAGTCTATATGGTAAGAATCTGCGTCCAAAATAAAGCAAACTAAATGAGACTAAGGTTGGATACACAGCCCAGTTGCCTGAGTCCTTGCCCACACAAAGCTCTAGATTCCACCCTCAGCACTCTTCAACCGGGCTTCATGGCACATGCCTATAATCCCAGGACTTGGGAGATGGAGAGAGAGGGTCATCCTTGGCTATATGGGGAGTTTGAGGCCTACCTAGGCTACATGAAACCCTGTACCCACTTCCCCTACTCCAAAAATCAGATTAGTGTTGCCATTTACTTCAGAGTTCAAGGTTTATCCTCAGAAGGATTTCTCCCCCTTGGCTTCTACAGGGTCCAGTCACTTCAGCTTATCTCTATTTAGGACTCTGCCATAAACAAACACCATAGCTCAGTTCAATTTACAACAGGAAGCCAACCCCAGGAGCCCTGGATTGTCCCAGCCCTTCCTGGGCTAAGATAAATACCTCCTGGGATAGACCTTAGAGCCGACATGAGCTTCTAGGGTCACATAAAGTGACCGGCCGTGTGTGGCCCGGAGCATGGTCCCTCTTAACTGCTGCAGGGAGTGGAGTACTCCAAGGTCCCTAAGTCCCCAGTGTATTCTAGACACTCAGACTCTGACCCCTATGTCCAAGGGCTGGGGAGATGGCTCAGTGCAGCTGCAGAAGCATGAGGAGCTGAGTTCAGATCCCAGTGTGGTCACATGCACCAGCAAGCTCATCACTGTGAGGGGACACAGCACTGTGAGAATCACTGGCGTATACTACCCACCAGCTTGGCTAAACAAGTTCCAGGTTCAGTGAGAGACCTGGGAATACAGTGGAGAGAGACAGGACACCTGACATCTCCTCTGACTCCCTCCCTCCAAAGTGCTCAAGCTGGCTCCAGCCCAGAGAAGGGGAGTTGTTACCCTAAGGGTTATATAGCAATTGTCTCAGTCCACCAGGCACACCAGGCTGCTCCTCAAACGCACAACCCCAGGCACGCGCATCCTCAAGTGAAATTGCCTCAACCTGAGGCAGGCACCAGGAACCCACCCAAAACACTTCCCAAGCTTAGCTAGCCTCTTCCTGGAGCAAATTTCCAACAAACACAGGCTGGCTTCTGCTCCCTCTAAAAGATCAAGCCTGCCCACAGTCCACAGGAGCTCAGTTCTGGTGCCCTGGCTGGGGTTGAAGCCGCATAGATCCCCTAGCATTTCAGCTCAAATCAGCTGGGGTCCAGGAGAGAAAATAGATCTCACCTGTTTCCCTCCCCAGGGTTTTCCTCCTTCCGCCTAGCCTCTGACCATCCTGAAATAGTCCTTAGCAGAAATACCCCGAAAGACCTAGTCTTTGCAGCCCAGGAAGGAGAAGGCATTTGCCTAAGTTCAAGAAAGGACATCAACCTTACGTGAACATAGTAGAGCAGGGTCTCCTATTAAATAGACTGGCCAAGAACAGGAGTCAGCCTTAAGAACCGATGGCCCTAACAGATGGGAGTGAGGATGAGGGGTGAGAAAGGGGTTCACTCAGGACTCAGTCTGTGCCTATCTCTCTCCAGACTGCGGGAAGGTACCACCCACCTCACATCTTGAATCAGAAAGTTCCAGTCAACTAGCCAAGGACCTTGGAGAGACACAGCTAGCTTTGTCAACTGCACTGCTTCCCCAGAGTTCATGGGTGTTCCCTCCTTTAAATACATGCCCCAGATTTACTTTTGAGGTATACATACTACTACTCATCCCCCCCCACACACACACACACACCCCACCCCGGCTACCACTTCTCTCATGCGCTCCATTGGAGGTAGGAGTTGGAGGGGTCACCCTTCCCACGCTGGGGCAACTCAGATCGGTCCTGCCAAGGTCCTTTCAGCTCTCGGGCTGCAGTGTGTCCTCATGCTACAATGCACCTCGCTGCTGCAGGCAGGACTGAGAGTACAGATTATCTCCCAAGTGGGGTGCAAACAACAGCAATGAGCCCCTATTCTCCCATCCCAGGAGGCCAGCGCGGCCCAGACCGAGCGCAAAGCCACCAGCGTGCGGGGACCTACCCGCTCCACATCCCGGCGTCTCCGCCTCAGCCGCGTCCACGCACGCCGCCAACTCTGCGGGGGCCCCAGAGCTGCCCTGCCGCCTGTCAATCGCTCCACCGCCAGTCTGTCCCGCTGGCCGCCAAGGGTTTGCGGCTCCGCCCCACCGGAGCCCTTCCCCTGCCCTGGGCGGGTCACGTGTCCGAGAGGCGGGCCCCGGGCCACGTGCCCGGCCCCGCCCCTCTTGCCGGCCCAGCCCTGTCCCTCTTTCTGCCTGGGGACAATGACCGGCCGGAGCCAGAACGGGACTGGTCCCATCATCTCGCATCCAGAGCTGTCCTCCGCCTTTCCCTATCACTCTCTGCCTTGCACTTTTGGGCTACCCTTGCTTGAGAACCTACAATGGCTCTTGGGGGTCTCAGCTCTGTTTCTCACGTAGATTGTCACTCAAAGTGGACAAACAACTCCTGCACCCTCATTCAGACTTCTAGCCCTGTTCTGGAGCTTGTAGTTTTTCATCAATCCGTGAGTGACACTGGACTTCTGGGAAGGGGGCGGGGTAGACCCTAAACCAGTATCAGTCGTTGAGCGGTTTAAGCTTGAACGCTACTTTGGCCCAATCTTACCAGCTCTGCTTCCAGGTCCCTCCTCTTGTATCTCTGAATACTCTGCTCATCCCAGCCTTTCAAACCATCCTAAGCTCTGGAGACCTCTGCCAACCTTGCTAGCACCCGTCTGTCCCAGGAACTTTACAAAAGATCTGCAAAAAGCTTGCACCCCTAGCTACTAGTCACCTGTCCCTCAATTCCTATGTCCTCCTTTTATCCTGGCTCTAACCACTGACCTGAATGAAGTTCAGCCTCAGATCAGGATCCAATAAGTGGAGCCCATAGTCAACCCCTCCTCTAGTACTGCTAGGACCAGCTCCCACAGGCAGGCTCTACAATGCTCTCTGGGCTTCTAAGAACACATCTCACTCATCCATCCATCCAGACATTCAGCTGCCCCTTCTGAACTGCTAAGGACCATGTGAAACCAAGAGGTCCTCCAGGCTGGAGCCCCTACCTCCCTCTTTCCTTTCCCTTAGCCCCCTCTTCTCTATGGGTGTAGGTCATATACTACCTAGGTTGGTCTCCAGATTCTGAGCTGAACTGATACTTCCTCCTCAACCTCCTTAGTGGCTGTGACCACATTCTTGGCATATGGAATTCCAGTATGGTAAACAGTAGGAGAATGGGAGACCTGTATTAAAGGGTCTCTACTGCCAGAGCCTTGACTTGCCTAGGACCCATCTTTACCAACTAATAGTGTCTCTTTTCAAAACAGAAAAGAGAGCCAGGGGAAGGTGGCACACACCTTTAATCGTATACTCTGGAGGAAAAGACAGGCAGATCTCTGAGTTCGAGATCAGCCTGCTCTACAAAGTGAGTTCTAGGACAGCTAGGACTGTTACACAGAGAAACCCTGTCTCAAAAAGTCAAAAAACAAAACTAAATAAAACTCCACAACAACAAAAGAAAGCCCTTCTCCCACCCAAAACAAAACAAAATGAAAAAGAGTTAGGCTAGCCACGGCTCAGCCAGTAAGGGCATGCATTGCTCTTGCAGAAGACCCAAGTGTAATTCCCAACACCCATACCAGGCAGTTGAAAACTGACTCCAGCTATAGGGGAATCCTGTCCCCTCTTCTGCCCTCTCCTGGCCTCTGTGGGCACCTGCATGAATGTGTACAAATCCATAAATGGACATACACACATAATAAAGTAAGTATTTTTAAAAAAGAAAAGGTGCTCCTTTCCCAGCTTATAGGAACAAGGACTTGGTGACTGGAATCCATGTCTTTGCCCATGGCTGGAATCTTCTGCCATGGAGAACCTAGGCAGCTCTCCATAGCATCCTTCTCATCTGACAGAATCTCTCAGCCCAGGCCTTCTTCTGGTTTGTTTGTTGTTGTTGTTGTTGTAGTTTTTGTTTTTGTTTTTTAGATTTATTTATTTTATTTACATGAATAGGCAATAACTCTCTTCAGACACACCAGAAGAGGGCATTGGATCCCATTCCAGGCCATTGTGAGCCACCATGTGGTTGCTAGGAATTGAACTCAGGACCTCTGGAAGAGCAGTTAGTGATCTTAACCTCTGAGCCATCTCTCCAGCCCCAGCCCAGGTCTTCTATGTCCTCCCCTCACTATAGACGATTATTCACCAGGCTATGGCTTCTCCTGGGCAAAGACCAACCCCTTCTTGGGCTATGTTCTTCCACCCAGCCCAGCCCAGCTTAGGGTCTGGCCAAAGCAGATACCAACATATTTTTGTTTATTTGAGCCCTTCACCAGCTAAGCCTTGAACAAATGCTCTTTTCCTGTTCCTTGCTCTGGTCACCATCTAGGGGAAGGAGGAAAAGATGACACAAAGAGTCCAGGACAGAGCTTTTGCCTTCCAAGTCTTTAAAAGTCAGGGCAAAGATAAATTCTGTCAATGGGCTTAGTGAGAGACAAAGGGGAGGTGTCAGCAAAGGGGAAGGTTCCTGAGGAAGAGGCCTCATCCTCGGAGCCCCTGAAGGAGGCCTCAAAGGACAAGTGTGTGGCCACCACCCTAAGAGCACTGACCATTGACGTGCAATTACTAAACAAAAATATCTTGTCATTTATGCATCTAGACTCTGAGAACTTCCAAGTCGCAGGGCTTCCTCTTAGCAGCACAGGGAACCCTGCTATGCCACTGGAAGTGGTGGCCTCAGAGAAGTTAAAGAACCTGCTTTATGTCACAAGAGCCAGGGGAGGGGAGGTGGAATCTCTTTACAGAAGCTTTTCCTAGGGACCACCCAGAGCCACCGGTTCTTGTGGAAGCTGTGTTCTCAGAAGGTTACTGAATACCTACTAGGTGCCAGGCCCAGCCAGTGGGGAGGAAAAAAAAAATTAAAGATCTGCATATAGTTACAAACCACCAAAAGCCTCATCGTCCCTCCTTCCACATCACCACCTCCTGTCCAACCCCCCCCCCCCCCCAGCTCGCTACCTTTAGCCACAGATACTAGGCTGAGGCGAAAGCATATGGGGCTGGAATCTGAATCAGTCTCAGATTCTAGAGTTACATCTGTTTCTAGCTCTGACCTAGGATGAACGTCTTGGTCTCTCTGACCTTCAGTTTCTACCTTAGTCTAAACTTGAAGTTGGACCAGACAATCACGGTTCCTCTCTGAGTGCCCACCCTGTAAGAAGCTCCTGAAATTCTTCCCAGTTCAAAAGAGCCCATTGTTCCAAGCCAGCTTCTGACCCCCAAGTCCCTGCAGAGCTCAAGACCCATCCTGCACCTCCCCTCAGTGTCCCAAGACCTCAGCTCACCTGTTTGCATTCCAGGTCTCCTCTCTAAAGTTCCTCTCAGGTACAGGACCCAAACTTGATGGGGCATAGCGGACAGTGCCTGAGCTCATGGCCAAGAACACTGGGCATGACCCTCGGGCAGGGCACTGCCTGGGCTCCTCAGAGGCTTCCATGCCTGGGGCCAGGCTGAGGTCCCTTTGGAGACCACCAGGAGGTCAAGCGGCAGAGCCTGCCTCCACTCCAGGCAGAGCCTCACACTAACCTTTGCTATCTATCTCTCAGGAGCAGCAGCACAGCGACCGGGCGGGGCCTCCCAGACAGGCTTCTATCTTCTTAAACCCTTAATTATTAACTCCCGAGGCTCAGCGGGCAGCGGACAACATGGGCCTCCTTCCTGGGTTGTGGGCTATGAGCTGGACAAGATATACCTGAGAACAGGAGGGAAGCTACCCCACATGCAGATGCCCTGAGCTTCAACAAGATCCCTGGAGAGACTGCATATCTCCTGTTCTCCTAGGCTGAAACACTGGGCAGAGCCTGTCCAGCCTGGTTCTATTATGAGCTGGCTGGTTATTTGCTTTTGTACAGATACTCAGTAGCTAGTCCCTTAAGCCCATTAACTACCATCACCAAAGGACAATTCAACATTTCTTCAGCCATTCTGTGCCTCAGTTTCCCCAACCATATAATGGATTCTTAGCCTCTGAAGCACATCCAGCCAACTTTTGTCACTCAGATACACCTCGAATTGCCCTTTCTTTCCAAACACTGTTCCTCATGTTTTCTTTTTTCCTGAGCAGGGTAGTTGTGGTGGTGAGGAGAATTAAGCCAGAGCCTTGTGCATGCAAGATAAATAAATACTGAGCTACCACACACCCAATCCTCATACTAACTTCAACTTTCATCCCAAGTTGTGCCTTCAAAAGGAAAAGATTTCCTCCTTGGATGTGTGGCCTTGGATAAGTCACTTAACCTCTCTGGGGTCAGCCCCCCATCTATAAAATAGGAACTATTCTCCCCTATGGAAGACAGCAACCTTCACAGAAGGTCTGTCTGCCCTGGTGTCAGAGGAGCACCTCCTACCCCCCTTCTCTACTTTCACTATTGTCTCTGGTCAGCCTTTGAGTCCTTCTGAGCCCCTCCCCACCAGCACCACACCCCTCCCAGCCTGCTGGCCAGCGGATAGCAGTATCTCTGCTGAGCTCTGGGCTGTGAAGCCAGCATAGCCTAATGCAAGCCAGATGCTGTCGGAGGGTTTCCTGGCTGTGAATTTTCCATGGCCTGCTCCCACCCCCTTCCTGTTTTTGCTCCTCGATCATCCCCTACTAAATTCTCTAGTGCCCCCACCTTCCTCTGCAGGGCAACCAAGGGCTCACCTGGAAACCATTAGCAGAAAACAGGATGTGCAGAAAGGGGGTGCATCTCCTACCACCCTGACGAAACCAGACCTGGATGATGGTAAAAGGCACTGGGGGTGCTCAGTCGGGAAACTGAGTCAGAGGTACTGAGAACCTCACCAAAAAATAAGCTTCTTTCTGGCCATTTGCTTAGAAGGGAGGATCTGTGAAGACCTTTGCCAGTCAATAAGGGGTCAACCCTTTCCTCTTGCAAATCAGGAAACTGAGGCTTGAAGAGTCATTCAGGGTCACTGACGAGGGCACTGGGAGACAGTTGGGAATGGACCAGCTGGCAGCAGAGCTGTTGTCTAGCGTCTCTCTTGGGGCTTGCTATTTCATACTCATCCCTGCCTGCCCTCCCCCTGTTGCTTGAGGTTGGGCCTGGAGTCTGGTCACGAGGAGGAGACTCCTAAGGCGAGAGGTAGCTGCCCAGACCTGGCTGGGCAGGCTCTGAGGTAGATGAATATACTTTTGCAGGAGCTCCACAGGATGACCTTGGGCAAGCAGGCCCAGACAGTGTGAGCAGAGGGGACTGCTTTGTCTTCCTTGTCCTGTGAGCCTTTCCAGGCAGCCAGGGTTTGAACCCACCCAGTGCCCCTACTCCCCCAGCAAGGTTTCCCTCATTTCCATGAAAACAACACAACCTCTGGGCTCCTGACCGTTCTTCTGGATGCCCCTCCCTCCGCCAGCTGTGCAGTGTTTGGACAACTGGATGGAATGTTCTGCTGCCAGAATTCTCCCTGGATCCCTGAGCTCAGATTTCACCAGGGAAGGAGGAAAGGATGCTGGCTCCAGGGAGGGAGAGGGAAGAGACTGGGGCGTTCAAACACAGGTCTGGACACCCCACTCCCTGTGTCCCCTGGGCCTGCAGCCCCTGTTCCACAGGGCTCTGAAGTCTGGCCAGGCTTCTACAGAAAGGCTGGATGGCTGGGGGAGGTAGCTGTATGAAGTCAGACCCTGGGGACAGTCTGGGCTCGGGAAGGGCTGGGTGAGGAACAGCTCTTGGAGAATTCTAAGAATGTGAAGATCATGCTAGCATAGATCTTTCCATCCCACAGACTCCATTTTATTGCTAGGACATTTGGGGAGCTAGAGGCAGGTGTGTTTACCTAAATCAACACAGCATGCTGACTTAGACCTAAAACTGAACCAGACCTCAGGATGCTAAACTCGCACTTCTTGCGGTCCAGGGAGTCCTTACCCTCAGCCTTGGAGTCACATATCATCTTTGCTCTTCCTCAAAAGGCTCAGGCGAGATGGCCTCTGGTACATGGTGATCTGTATATGGTCAGAAAACAATAGAGCCAGAGTGGCCTCTGAGAGGGTGCCATCGGCTGCTTCATAGACCAAGGGAGAGGTTCGGAGAGTCAGGACACCCCCTCCCACTCATTACTCTGTGGTTTAGACTTTGTCCCCTCCCTAGTACTTCCCGCCCCAGGAACTCTTGAGAAAATCCTTTTCTCTGGCTTTGAAAACACATAAGCTCCAGACCCAACTATAGCAATGCTAGATTGAGACTCAGTTTACCCATGTTAAGATGGAGTAGGGTTATCTTTCATTTAATTCAGTAGTTCTCTAAGTTCCTAATGCTGTGACCCTTTAATAGTTTCTCATGGTGTGGTGCCCCCAACCATAAATTACTTCATTGTTATTTTGTAACTATAATTTTGCTACTGTTATGAGTCATAATGTAAATATCTGATATGTAGGATATCTGATATTCTACCTCGGTGGGGTCTCAAACCACAGATTGAGAATTGCTTATGTAATTCCTCTTATATTTGGGATGCTGGTGGCTGGGGGAGCTGGGTATTGGTGGACTTCTTTGGAGATTTAATTTAGAGACTGAGGAAGCCACTGTAGTTCAGGCAAAGAGAGAGAGAGAGAGGAAGAAAGGGATTATTTTAGGCCAAATAGGTGAAAATTCATCCAGGTGCCCCGGGGCCTGGGCTGGTTCTGAGAGGAAACCTGTTTGGTCACTGGAATCTGCCCAGCGGGAAAGCTCAGCCATCTGGTGAGTTTGAGAGCCACTCAGACCTTCAGGGACCAACACAACTGTGAGAAACTATGATGGAGTGGAAGACTCCATATGAAGGAGTGTGGGGCTCAGCGCTGACCTGCTAACAGAGGGTGCCCCACCCATATGAAGGAGTGTGGGGCTCAGCACTGACCTGCTAACAGAGGGTGCCCCACCCATCTAATGTGGTCCTTGTTGCTTTATGTTCCTGTCTTATTTTATTTTATTTTTGTTTTTCAAGACAGTTTCTCTGTGTAGCTCTAGCTATCCTAGAACTCACTCTATGGACTAGACTGGCCTCAAACTCACAGAGATCCGCTTGCCTCTGCCCCCTGAATGCTGGGATTAAAGGCATATACAACCACTGCCTGACTAGGTTCCCATCTTAAAGAGGGGAACTGGGGTCTGGGCGCATAACACCTGCCTAGCAAGCATAAGACCCGGGTTTCATCTTTTGCAGGAGAAGGGTGTTGGGATGAAGACCTCGGGGAGGCTAAAGGTTATGGCCAATAGCAAATGAGTGGAGACTCTTGGGTCTGACTTCCAATCTCACGTTCTCATCTCTCCACTGTTCACCTTTCTTGAAAGAGGGATCGGTGGGGTTTGTGTGCTTTTGAGAAAGGTCTTACATAGCCTAGGCTAGCCTCCAACTAGCTAGGTAGCTGAGGATGACCTTGAATTCCTGCAGTTTGGGTTTACAGGCTTGTGCCACCAAATCTAGTTTGTGTGTGCTGAGAATTTACTTTAGGGCTTCATGTATGTTGGGTGAGCCCTCTACCAACTGAGCTACACCCCAAGCCATGTCAGTTTTTGTTTTGTTCTCACATCTATTTAGTTTGGAGGGGACATGAATAGGCCACAACATATATGTCAGAGAACTACTTGCGAGAGTCAGTTCTCCCCTTCCACCTGTGGGTCCCAGGGATTGAACTCAGGTTGTCAAGCTTATCAGCAAGCACCCATAACCCACTAAGCCATCTCATCTACCCAAATTTCTTGTTTTTCTGGGATAGGGTTTTACTATGAAACCTGGCTGGCCTCGACCTCATGGCAACACTGTCTCCAGTTCGTGAGTGCTGAAAATGAGGCTTTTTACAAACAGTGGAGCTTGAGGGATATACAATATTTAAAGCAGAAAAGGGGCATTTTAGGCAGAGGAACCAGCAGGTTTGGAAGTGGCCAAAGCAGACACATCTGGAGAGAGGCAGATCCTTCAACCTGCCTGAAGCTTGGGGATGAAGGGGGATCATCCAGAAAAGGCTGGCAAGAAAGCATAAGGCTTGGCGCCTCAGAGGCCACGCTAAAGAGTTTGGAATTCATTCTAAATGCTCTAGGAGCACTGTTAACATTTGTTTCATTCATTCACCCATCCACTTATCCACTCATTCATTCATTCTATAAGCAAAAGAATGGCATGCTGCTGGCAGCAGAAAATACTCATTGAATCTCCAGGGACAGAGACTTGGTCAATCTTGAAGCACTGAACAGGATAGAAAAGAAGATAATCAATTGATCCGTTCATATTAACACTGAAAACTTTCCCAAGCCCTTTCTCTCACCCTCATCACCCATGGCAACAATTATAAAGCAAATAAGCTAGAAGAACATGCTCAGCCAATGGCAAAGGGGCCACATCTTTAACATATCAATAATTCACAAGAATTAACAAGAGAACACTGGGAGCCCAGTAGATACCCATTTGGTCATTTAATTCTGCTTGATGTGGGTGGGGGGTGTCAGTGATCAAGACACCTCTCCATTCTTGAAGTACAGCTTGGGAGGTGGTGGTGTGCAGGGGTTGAGATTCAGACAGCTGACACTGGCACTGACTGAAAGGCAGCCAAATAAGGTAAGTATGGGATACTCTGGAACTCACCTAGCAACTCCTAGCCTGGACCTAGGATCCTAGGTGTTGGGGGTGGGAGAGGGAAGGGAATCATTGGAAGATATGGCTAATGTGAGAATTAGGGACCAGATAATGAGGGGATCAGGAAGCCTTGTATCCTGAGTTTAGAGTTTGCACATAAGGACAAGGGAAATCATCATCGGGTTTAAGCAGATGGGTGATGTGGCTGGATTTCCATGTCAAAAGGGGTGCTCTAAGGGCCACATATGGTGATATAGTCCTGTAATCCCAGCACTTGGGAGGTAGTGGCAGGAAGATCGGGAGTTCTTCAAGATCAGCTTTGGCTATATAGTAAGTCTAAGGTCAGCCTGGGCTTCAAGAGAACGAAGGAAGACTCCTAGGTTAATGCACCGGGGCATTTCTGCCCCTCACAATGTGCTGGCCTTGAAGCAATGAGAAACCCTTCTGTTACTGAAAATGAATACCCTAAGATAGGCATGGTAGAGCTCATCTGTGATTCCAGCTACTTGAGACAGGAGGATGACTTAAGCCCAGCGTTGAAGAGTACCTTGGGCAACATAATGTGACTCTGTACAGAATCTATTCCTGCAGGACTCCCATTAATCAACATTGACCAAGGAGCTGTCAATCAGAAATCACCAGCACAAAAAGATGCGAGTTACAATAAGTGAGAATCAGCAGAAGTAACCTACAAACATATTTGGCTGTCTTAGGGCTCCAGATACTAGACTCCTTTATGAAAGCAGGAAAATTATAGATGAATTTAAGGTTAATAAGCAGCACGAGATCATTAAGGAAAACAGAAAAAAATTTCAATGGCCATATGAATATGTTTTCAAAATAAGAGGTTAAATAACAAATTAGACACAGCAAGAGAGAGAGAATTGAATCTCTGGAAGATATAAACAAATGTAAGAGCCCGGAAGAGCTACGGAGGAGTGCTGTGAACTTTTGTCTTCGGGACATGACACAGCTGTTGTACCCATAAACTCACGGCAGCTGTGGGTGCCTGCACAAGAGTGGGCCCTTCAACATTTCATCTTGGATGGTGGAAGTACTTATGAGATGCCACCTGTCCCTGATGGGCTACTGGCAGCTGATAGTTGCTGGGGGAGAAGGGAGTAATTTTTTTCAGTAGTGTAGGCACTGATAAGTTGCTCTTGCCCCAGTAAGTAACCTCCCACCGGTGCTCATGCAAGCAACCCTAACTATACACAGTGGTTCACACATAAAGAAGAAGACATGGAAGTTGCCTAACAACTTGCTGAGAAGGAGGAAGAGGGGCATGAGAGAGAAGAATGAGGTGAAACTGACTGAAATTCATTATATACATGATATATATATACCTGTAAGAATTAAAAAATTAAAAATAGAAGTTAAATTCATCAGATAAATAATATAGTTCTAAATTAATAGATACCTAATAAAATATTTAAAGTAAGAACTGTAAGAGCTGCAAGGAGCAGCTAGATAAATCTGCCATCAGGGGATGAGCATCAACAGACTAACAGACAGAACCGGGAAGCAGAATGTTGACTTGGCAGCAGCAGACCTCTGCATTGGCAGTAAAGGCCTAAGTGTAGAGCACTGGTTCCAAGCAAACTGGGAAGCAGTTGCATCCCTGAGTCTGTTCCCATCATACCACCAGGCAGTTGACCTTTCTGAATCCTATATAAAACTAGAAATTACTCTGGAGATGGTAAGCTGGAGGTTCTTTGGATCAGTAGCAGATGCCCGAGGGAGGTTAGCAATTGCAAATGCTGAACACTGAGATCCAACCCTCCAGCACACACACACACACACACACACACACACACACACACACACACACACACACACACACCTTCTCTCTCTTGACTGTCAGACCTTTACCCTCCAAACATCCGGCTTTGGGATTCTAGCCAACCTGATAACTAGGTCTAAGACTGCTGTCACTGTCCAGCTGAGAGCAGTGCATCGTGAGTGACCATCACACTTAGGAGCATCCTATCAGTGTTTTCTCTTGCACTGAGAGGGATCTCATGTAGCCCACGCTGACCTCAAATTCACTATGAAGCCAAAGACAGGTAACTTTGGAGTTCTAAGCTCCTTGCTCTTACTTCACAAGTGCATCATCATGCTGAGCGTCCATCTTGTTTTATTTCTGAGACATGAGACAGGGTCTTGGGTCTTGCTAAGTAGACCGAAGCAGAACTGAAGTTTCTATTCTACTCTTTTCTGCCCCTTAAAAGTCCTTCCTTTTCTTTAACTTTAAACTCATTCTTAGCCGGGCAGTGGTGGCGCACGCCTTTAATCCCAGCACTCGGGAGGCAGAGGCAGGTGGATCTCCAATTTTGAGGCTAGCCTGGTCTACAGAGGGAGTTCCAGGACAGCCAGGGTTACATAGAGAAACTCTTGTCTCAAAAACAAAACAAAACAAATTTGTATTCCACTTATTTATTGGGGGTGGGGTTCACGTGTGCCACAGTGCACATGTGTCAGTCAGAGGATACTTATGGGAGTTGGTTCTTTCCTTTCCATGTGGGTCCCAGGAATTGAACTCAGGTCATCAGGTTTGGCAGAAAATGCTTTACCCAGTGAGCCATCTTGCCAGCCCTGCTTCTAGAGTTCTTGGCTATAAACAAGGAAACCAAAGATTATCAACTAACTGAGCAAAGCCTCCTACTATGAAGGAAACTAAATCCAGTAAGTAAAACCAAACCAAGACAAGACAAAACAAAAACATGGCAGAAGACCCTGGGCTATATGAGACTGTCTCAAAGCAAGCAGGTAGGTAAGCAAAATAGGGGTGAAAGACCTGATTCTGCACCAACCATCGGGAAGACAAGTGCTCACCACCATGGCTCCCTAACATGTGTTCTAGGGATTGATTCTGGGGATCCAGCTCAAGTTCTTCCACTTGCAAGGCAAGTGCTTTACTGACTGAGCCATCTTCCCAACCAGTCTCCTCTTTTAACCCATAAAGCTAATCAGAGGATGAAATCTTTATTGACTGTATGAGCATTTGAGTTATCTACATGTGTGCTATAGTGTGGGTCTGACGTGTACCCCAAATGTTCATGTGTTCAAGGCATGGGCCCTAGCTTAGCAACAGAAACTTTTTCATATTTTATTTATTCATTTGCTTTTTTTTTTTTAAAGGCAGGTTCTCATGGAACCCAAGGTGGCTTTGAACTCCCAAGTAGCCAAAGATGAACTTGAGCCAGGTGTGGTGGCTCATGCCTTTGATCCAGCACTCAGGAGTCCAAGGCAGGTGGATCTCTGTGAGTTCCAGGCCAGGTCTACATAGAAAGATCTTGTGTCAAAAATAAGTAGAGCAAGATAAAGATAGTAAAGGAGATCCCCAGGACAACTATTAAGAGAATTCAGGGATCAAAATGAAAACAAAAACAAAAATAAAAACAAGAATAAACATGGCTGACTGGGTACTATGAGAGGTAGCCAGGCATGGTGTTGCATGCCTAGACTCCTAGCATTTGGAATGCAGGTAAATGAAGATTGCAAGTTCAAGACCTTGGGTATACAGAAAGTCCAAGACCGTCCCATATACATACAGAGGCTCTATTCCAAAATACCAAGCCCCACTCCCAACAAGGGCTGGAGATGCAGCTCAGTGATAGAATACCTGCCTGGCCACCCTAGCTGAGGTAGCAACGCACACACATGCTCACATATGCAAAACAAAAACGTCACCCAAAAACTGTTATAGCTGGTAGATACATTCAGTGACATTGCCAGATAGCAGAGCAAACAAACAAAATCAGTCCTTGCATATCTTTAATCTGGAAGAGGCAGGTGGGTCTCTGAGTTCGAGGCCAGCCTGTTCTACACAAGGAAACCCAGTTTCAACAGGGAAGGGGGGGGGGGAGGAAAAACAAAAGAAGAAAAAAAATCAGTTGTTGCTTTGAGTGGTGGCACAAGGGAAGAGGATCACAAGTTCAAGGCCAGCCTGGCACGTACTTTGTCTCATGATACCAAGAGTTTGTGATACAGCACAGTGGTACACAGCTTGGCTAGTGTGCCTAAGACCTAGTACACCATAAACACGACACCAACAAACAAGGATGGCTACAGAGCAGTTTCATCTTCTAGCAAGACTCCAAAGGTGAAGTCAATGAAAACAGTTCTAGATGCAGCACTAGAGAGAGAGAGAGAGAGAGAGAGAGAGAGAGAGAGAGAGAGAGATTTTTAACCAAAAATGGTTAAGACTTGCACACTGTATTGGGCATAGAGGTGCAGGCCTTTAATAACCAGCACTTGAGAGGCAAAGGCAAGCAGATCTCTGTGGGCTTGAGGCCAGTCTGATCTAACTAATTCCAGGATAGCCAGGGCTATGTAGAGAGACTCTGTCTTAAAACAAACAATAATAGCAAACAAGCAAACAAAAAAACCTTACACACTAAAAACTACAAACTATTGTTGAATGACATTAAAAGAGAGCTAAAGTATTGAACAGATAGCACCAGGAAGAATGATACGATACACACGATAAGAGTGTCCTACAGAATCAAAACCAGCCTGTCACAATTGCAACTGTCATTCTTCAGAAATGGCAAGGAGGTCCTAAAATCCATAAGGAATGTCAAGGTACCTTGCAATGGTTTGCTATAATTGCCAACTTGACACAGTCTTGAATCACGTGGTAAGAGTCAGGTTGACTTGTGACCATGCCTATGGGGTTCTCTTGGTTATATTAATTGATGTGGGAAGACCCAGACTGAAATGGGAGATACTATTCCCTGGGTATGGAATCTGGACTGCACAAGAGCTGAGAAAGAGCAGAGCAGTTGGCGTGGATCATCTGTTTCTTTCTCTGCTCCTGACTACGGATGCAACTAGCTGCTTCAAGTTCCATCTGCCTTGACTTCCCTGAAATGATGGGTTTCATTCCAGGTCAAGCTGTGACCTGGAATCATAAGTCTAACAAGGCCCTCCTCCCAAAAAGGCTTTTGTCAGGTGTTTCATCACAGCGTCAGAAATGAGCCAAAACCACAGCCTAAATAACCAAAGTCTGAAAACGCATGCTTCTGTATTACACTCGCTTATTTGCTTGAGCATGTGCATGGGGTGGGGGTAGGACAGGGGGAGGGGGAGATTGGTTCACATGTACCATGGAGCATGTGTGGAAATCAGAGGACAAATTGTGGGAGTAACTTCTCTCCTTCCACTTGTGGGTTCTGAGGATTGAATTGAGGTCATCTTACCCACTGAGCCTAACTCACACTTTCTGATTCCAAAACAGTATGCCTACCCATTGCCTGCCACTGTATAAACCAGGGCTTGCTGATGCATGCCTGTCATTCTAGCACTTGGGTGGCAGAGACAGAGGATCCATGAGGCAGACTGGCTAAGCTAGCCCAGGCAGAATTGGCAGAATTCTGGGTTCAGCAAAAGATCTTACCTCGGTAAATAAACTAGTGAGCCACAGAGGAAGACACTGACAACGACCTAGGGCTTCATTATGCATGCACACAGATGTACTCATATACATATTACACACAAAAGAAAAAGAAAACCAAATAAAAACTAGACAAACAACAAGTGTAGTATTGTCCTCAGGGCAGACACAGAGATCAATGGAATTGAGTGGAGACGCCAGAAATAGATACATCTGTCACAGATTGATCTTTAAGGATGGTGCCAGACCCATTCAATGAGGGAAACAAACCTTTCCAGTACAGAGTGCATGGACAGCTGGGTGTCCATGTGGAGTAGTGGCCTTGGACCTTTACCGCACACCCTCCACAAAAAGGAACCCAAAATATATCAGATCTTAAGTGTATGAGCTAAAATCATAAAATTCTCAGAAGGGAATAGGAGGCAAGCAAATATTCATGACCTTAGATTGGCCAGAACAAAATTCATGAAAATTAAAAAGGTTTATGTGTCCAAGAATGTTCTCAACTAAGTATAAAGAAGTCTGGGTGTAGCTCAGTGGGTGGAGTGCTTGCCTAGCAGGCAAGACCCCTTCTGTTTAATCCCCAGCTCTGAATAAGTTGGGTCTGCAATCTTAACTCTTGAGAAATGGGGGTAGGACAATTAGCAGTCCAAGGCCATCTTCAGATATACATCAAGTTCAAGGCCTGTGTAAGAAGCAAACAAACATAAGAAAGCAGTGCTTTTGAAATGTAAACAATGAACCTCCCACTCTCATCGTCACCTGAAGCCCACCTTTCAACCCAGGGTGTACACCTGACTCAGATGCAGATAAGAAGCTTTCAGTCAAGGCTTAGTCTGATTCATGAGACCCACAAGCTGGAAGGAGAGAACCAACTCCTGAAAGTTGGCCTCTGACTTCCACACGTGTACTGTGGTACTCAAGCACAAACGCGCGCGCACACACACACACACACACACACACACACACACACACACACACACACGTGCATATTCATGCACACATGCACACAAGTGCACACACATACCAATAAATAAACAAAACTAAAAAAAAATTAAATGAAGATTATGGCTGAGGAGGTCTGTGGTGGAAGCCTCAGATTCTTGCATCTCTAACAATCTTTTGTATAGTGGTGGTGCTAAGGGGCCTCAGTGTAAGAGTCCATGTTCTAAGAGCAGATGGACAGGTAAAGCAATTCACTGAAGCTGAAGAACCCACAGAGAAAAGGCTTTTGCTTCTTGATATCCCCTAAGGAACTTAGACTGTGTTGTAGGTATTTGCATCAAGAATTCAGTCATGGGACTGGAGATGTGGCTCACCAGTTAAGAGCAATGACTCTTCTTCCAGAGGACCTGACTTTGATCTCCAGCACCCACATGTTGGCTCACAACCATCTGTAACTCAAGTCTCAAGGGGTTCTGTGCCCTCTTCTGGCTGCATGAGGTACCAGGCATGCATATGTTATACAGATAAACGCCCATACACACAAAACCAAACACTAACTAAAGACATAAACACACACACACACACACACACACACACACAGAAATTTGCCGTCTGAACAGGTGGGGATTTGGTGAAAAAGTAAGGATGGGGTCAGGTCCTCACCTGGCTGGTATCTGCAGGGTAGAGTCCATGAAGCACCACACAACTAGAAACCCTAGCTTTCCCCCAGGTTGTGCTGAATCCTTACCATGTGTCTCTTTCTGGGTTGGCCCTGGTCTATTCTGTATTATTTCATTGCTATTGTGGGATATGGCTTAGTGGTGCCGGGACTTGTCTCCCAGCTTTTCACTGCCTCACTTTGTCCCTGTTGTCCCTCTGAAAGTGTCAGAGGTTACGTAAGTCTCCCAGAGTTTTAGCAATGAGATCTGCCTGGTGTCAGGAAAGAGGTATTGACTGTCTTCCTTCCTGTCCCTGGAGTGGCACTATATGTCCTCTGCCTCCCTGACCAGCTATGTTAATCCACCTCTTGGTTTCTTCCCTGTTTATTCTGTGATTGGCCCAGAGGAGGAGGTGGGCTAGCAGGCACCCTGTGCAGAACCTGGAGACAGCAGCCAGGTCTGCCAGGCCCAGTCCAGGGCCTACTGCCTACTGCCCTCTGTCAAGTCTGGTCCTCTTCTACCTGCCTGGCAAAGGTCAGGCCCTCTGTGATGCTCTCATTGCCATGGTGATCCTAGATGAGAAGTTCTGGGTCTGGAACCTTCACCCATCAGCCCACTGTGCTCTGCTTGCTCCCTGACATGACTCTCTACCACGGGGCTGGAGAGCATGGGTTCTGCTACCATCCAAGTCTTCTCTGCACACCCCTCATTCCTCAGACCTCCCTTCAACCCCAACAGAAACCCTAACAGGTAAGCCTCAGGTCCCAGGTAACCCTCCTCCAGGGCAGAGGTCATGGTTGGGGGTAGAAAGGGTCCAGGACCCAAACTCAGAAGACTTTAGGTCCCCAGTCCTAGTCCTAATTCACTGGTAGTGATGTGGTCTTGGCCAGAAGGTCTGCCTTGAGCACCAATATTCCCTGAGTGTTTTACACTCAACAGTCCCTCAGCCATGCCTCAGTGACTTGCCATGGGCTGTTCTTATGTGCTTACATCTTCTCAGCTCAGTGAGCTCCTACTTCTGCTTCCAACTCTGACTCCAGTGCTCCACTCTGTAAGCTTTCCTGGCCTCTCAGGCAGTGCCAGTCCTGTTCTCTGCTGGAAGTTTTAAATATTTCTTTAGCAGTATCTCCTTAGAGGCAGGAGTTAGAACAGATATTTCTCTGGTATCAGAGATGTTTTGCTGAATAACTTCTTGTGGGATGGAAAGGGAGAGTGGCCTTGGCTGAGTTGGGCACTCTCCTTGTAGGGGTTATTCTGGGGTCCTGCATCCAGATATGTCTTGGGCTTTACTGTATACCTTAGGTATGTTTGGTTGACTGGAGACACTTTTGTGTCTGAGACCTGTGGGACACCATGTCTTATGCTTGAGTGTGCCTCGAGTTAGATTGTTCAGTGTCTCTGGAGACATCTTGATGAGCCTGGGAGGGGCAGGGAGCAGCACTAGCAAGTGGGGGAATTGCTAGGCTAAGAGTGAGGAACATGGGCTTCATGGAAAATCGAAGTTCTCCAGAACTTCCCAGCTCTTCCAAAAGACTCTGTAGCTACTGGCAATGGTCAAGGAGATAACAGCGCCTTCCAAAGACAGCTTTGATTGTCACGACACCTGGACAACTGGACCAGACTTCCCTGGCAAGAATTAAGTCAATGGTGACCTCTAGTGGTCAATATACCGGATGCAGGAATCCATCAAGACGGCTGGTGTTTTGTTTTGAACTACTCTGCCAGGAACATGTTCACCTTTAATTTAAAGCTATATTTATTGGACTGGGATTAAGCTCAGTGGGAGGGGTTCTTGCCTAATGTGAATGGAATCTTGCATTAGATCCCCAGCACTTACCTGTTGGATACGGTGGTTCACATCTGTAATCTCAGCTCCCAGGAAGCAGAGGCAGGAGTTTCGAAGTTCAAGGTCCTTCTGGACTACATAGAAAATTCAAAGTTATCCTGAGCTACATGAGAACATACCTCAATGTAGACTCTGTGTGTGTGAGAGAGTAAGAGGGGGGGAGGGAGGGAGGGAGAGAGAGAGAGAGAGAGAGAGAGAGCGAGAGAGAGAGAGAGAGCACCTACTAGGTAGCAAGCTCTCTTGTGAGTGTCAGTATGCATTGGAGAAAAGAGGGGAAACAAGGTAAGCGCCCATAGAGATTCTCAGCCCAGCTGTACATTACAATGGAAAACTGGCACCTGGGAAAGTTGAGTCTGCCCCTGTCCGGTGGGGCACAGGCGGCACCGGGTCTGCCCCTGTCCGGTGGGGCACAGGCGGCACCGGGTCAGCCCCTGTCCGGTGGGACACAGGCGGCATTGGGTCTGCCCCTGTGCGGTGGGGCACAGGCGGCATGCTTTACAGATCCTCCCCAGGCCCAGCTTGTCTTATCAACCTCACTCTCATCTGCAGTGAGGCAGCACTTCTTCTCACCCTCTTTTCAGATGGAAAGACTGCGGCTCACAACAGTCCTGTCCCTTCTCTGTTCAGTTAAGGACAGGGACAGGGTGGCGGGAGGGGTGGGTGCTTTTCCTCCTCCAAGGTTGCCCCCGATCTCAGTAGACTCTCAGAATAACACCAGCTTTATTGTTTGCTGTGATTAGAAACGTATTCAAGGTCATGATGAAACAATTTTCCCCCTTTCTGAAAAGAAAATTATACAGGCAAAATCTGTGTGTGCCAGAATCACCTGCAAGCTCAGCCTCCTAGGGAATGTCTGAAGGGGTGTGAGGGGGAGAGGAAGCAGGGAGTAAGAGGGTGACTTCACTTTAAGGCTCAGGGTCATAATTGTACATTGGGACTTCTGGAAGTGTGGTTCCCAAGACCACCCAAATCACAGACTCCTGCAGCACTTGATAAAAACGCAACGTTTCCAAGGACACAGCATCAGACTCCTAAGAAGGATCCGGAGAAGCTTCATATGTGGTGACTGTCTTGGCAACTGTCTGAGTCAGTGAAGACTGAGAACCGGTGCTTCTTGCTGTTTATGCTCTTCATGTACGGTGAGCTTGCTGGTAAACTCCAGCCTTAGCCCGATGCTCAGAAGAACCTTCAGAAAGGACTGGTATGCTAAGGTTTGCCGAGCTGTTGAGGTGCCACCCAGCTGCCCCTGGGAGCTTGGGCATGTGCCTTTGTTTTTCTCAGGCTGTCTGGGATTAAGCAGTTTAAACAGTAGGCTGTTAGTTATCTCCCACCGAGCCCAGTTGCTACACCTGGCCTTCCTGCTCCCCTTTTCTTTTTCTGGCTCTGAAGTACCTACTAGTAGGCCCTGTCAACCAATCAAAGCCACCACAGCTTATGATGTCACCAGTGGCCAATCAGAGTTTCTCACCAATATATGCAGATTGCTGTCACTCTTACTGTGCTGATAGTCCAGAGCAACACATCCTTTTCAGATGGGGATGCTGCGGCCCAGTCAGGGCTAGCACACAGGTCACTAGAAGACAGTGACATGTGGCAGTTGTTCCGGAGGGGTCCCCCAGAGACCTGGACAAAGTCTCCTTCTTTCCCCTGAGCTCCTGATACCTTAGATGGAGCCCAATCCTGCCCCCAATCTTTTCTGAAAAACCTCAAGGGTCAGGATGCAGCAGCAGTGGCACAGATTTCTTGATGTCTAAACTTAGAGTCAGGGAAGAGGGGGTATGGCCCCTAATTCCAGCCCTGTTAAATCAACACCCCAAGGAAAGAATTAGAACACTGACCAGGCTGTGCTGGCTGCTGCTCTTGAGCAGATGACAGGAGGGCCTGAGACAAGGGCTTCTTTGTGAAACCTTTTGCTTAGAAAGTCAGGAGATAACTCAGCACATATGTAGGTGGGCAGTGCCAGCTTCTGAATCTGGGTAGGGGTACCTGCCTCAGGGTCTCAGAAAGTCCCATCAGCCTAGTAGCCTTTATGGGGTTGCCTGAACTGCTGGAACCCTGCCTGTGAGTAGGGGCTGCCCCGGGTGGACATGGCTGGAGCTTTGAGGGCTTTTAGGGGTGGACACCTGTGCTTATGTATGCAGGTGTGATGTGCACACATCAGTAGCACTTGTGGGAGATGTGAACTCTGTTTGTCTATGCAAAGGTCCCGAGGAAGGAATGACTTTTGTGTGCAGGCACAGAGACAACAACTGGTTTGTGGTGGCACTGGAATGGTGGGATCACTGGTTTAATCAGTTTTTATTGGGCATCTACTCTGAGAACACACTAAGAGCTTTTGGTGGGAGAAGAGAACAAGGGGTAAGCAGAGTGCCCTATGGCACATGAATTCAAGTAGAACATGCACCATGTAGGAAGATTCAAGCACACAGGGAAGATGCTAGTGGTAACTGAGGTGTGACTTCCGGTAGGATGGCTGGGGACCTTTGTCCTAGGAGATGACCTGAAGTGGAAGTGAGCTATGGGGTTACCTCAGGAAAAGCATCCTCTCCCCCGGAGAGGTCACCATTCAGTAACTGTCATAGGGCATTCCCTGTTGCCAGGCTATGTGCCGGGGACGGGAACATGGTGGTGAGCACAGCTAACCTAGGTCACGGAGCTACTCACTCAAGTATGATTGAGGAAAGTGAGGAAAGGGGCTGGGAGCTCATGCTGCCTGGCTCTGAAGCCCTGAGCTCTGTGTGAATGTTGCTACTGCCTTGCAGCTGCCTTTGCCGTCATACAAAATCAAAGACATGTGGCGATTCCCAGACCTGCCTTCTGTGTCCCAGGCTAGAAAACAGAGGCCCAGGGTAGGGCAGGACTAAACTCATGTAAGTCCAAGATCAGAACCTACCCATTCCCATGTCACTCTCTGCCTGCCCACCAGGACCCAAGCCTATCTACTGCCGCTCAGTGACAAGCCATGACTATCACCTACACAAACAAAGTAGCCAATGCCCGCCTCGGTTCCTTCTCATGCCTCCTCCTGTGCTGGCGAGGGAGCATCTACAAGCTGCTGTATGGAGAATTCCTTATCTTCATTTTTCTCTACTATTTCATCCGTGTACTCTACAGGTAAGAGGGTTGGGGAAGTGGGAACATACGGGGAGGGGCCCCAAGCATGCAGGTGGGGTGGGGATGAGGGTCAGGGAGGAGCGAGGAACTGAGGAGGAGAGGGTCTGACGGTCCAGTTCCCTTGTAAGACTGAGCTGAGGGGGGCTGGAGAGACGGCTCAGTGATTAAGAGCACTGACTGTTCTTCCAAAGGTCCTGAGTTCAATTCCCAGCAACCACATGGTGGCTCACCACCATCTGTAATGGGATCCCATGCCCTCTTCTGGTGTGTCTGAAGAGAGTAATGGTGTACTCATATAAATAAAATAAATAAATCTTTAAAAAGAAGACTGAGCTGAACTAATGAAGAGGAGGCTAGGGAGAAAAAAAGACGTGGAGCCGGTTGTGCAGCTCAGAGAAATAGCATTTTCCTGGCATGTGTGTCGTCCCCAGCTCAATCCCCAACACACACACACAGACACACAGACACACACACACAGACACACAGACACACACACACAGACACACACACACACACACACAGACACACACAGACACACACAGACACACACACACACACACACACACACACACACACACACACACACATCACAAGACTGGGAAGATACTTTAATCCAGGCCAGAGGAGACTCAGGAACTTTTCTCTCCAACCAGGGGAGGGACCTGGACCTCAGGCCTGAGCTAGCCCTACCAGGCTGACCTTGCTTTACTTAGGCGCTCAGGCACACACAATGCAGTTTAATATGTTTATTTCAGTAAAAATATTTTTATAAAGAATAAAATGTCAGATGGGTATGATCATAGAATATCCGATAACATTTTAAGTGAATCTCATGGGCTGGTGAGATGGCTCGGCTCCGTGGAGGCACCTACAGTTGGGCCTGATGATCTGAGTTCAATCCCTGAGACCTACAGATTACAGGAGAACAGCAATTCCCACAAGTTGTCCCCTTACCCCCACATGTGTGCATGTATTCGCACACACATGCTCTCTCCCTCTCTCTCTCTCTCTCTCTCTCTCTCTCTCTCTCTCTCTCTCTCTCTTCACACACACACACACACAAGCATATACAAAAATAAATACATAAATAAAAGTTTAAAAAGCAATCAGATCTACTATGTATTGAAAAATATTAAATACAATAATTCTGGAGTTTGTTCTAATAACAGCACACTGGTATTTGGCACTTTAAAAATTAGAAATTAATTAATTAATAAATTAATTGCCTGTTTTTAGATTTTTAACTTTTATTTTAGATGTATGAGTGTTTTTCCTGCATTTATGTCTGTGTACCCTGTTTGTGCCTAGTGCCTGTGAAGGTCAGAGGAAGGCACTGGATCCTCTAGCACTGGAGTTACACATGGGTTGTGATATGTCATGTGGGTGCTGGGAACTGAATTCCTCTGCAAGAGCAACAAGTATCTTTAACCAGGGAGCCATTCTCCAGCCCCAGTTAATTAATTCTTGGAGACAAGGTCTTGGTATGTAGCCCTGCTGTCCTAGAACTCCCTATGTAGACAAAGCTGGCCTTGAACTTACAATGAGGTGCTCCTCTTATCCTCTGCCTCCCAAGTGCTAGAATCACAGGCAGGAGCCACTATGCCAAGTTAGAACTTTATTTTATTTTTAAGACAGGATCTCTCTACATAGCCTGTCCTGGAACTCTCTGTATAGATCCAGTCTGACCTCAAACTCACAGAGATCTGCCTGCCTCTGCCTCTCCCTCTGCCCCTGCCCCTGTGCCTCTCTGCTCTTCTGCCCCTTTGCACCTCTGCCCCTCTGCTCCTCTGCCCCTTTGCACCTCTGCCCCTCTGCCCCTCTGCCTCTGCCATTAAAGCCTGGCTAGAGTTCTTTTCTAAAGAACATGTTGTTTGCAGCAAAATTAAACAGCTGATAGAGAGATTTCTCATCCGTGCCCATTCTAGCCTTCGCTTTAGCAAGGCACACATGCACACTGCATGTTTGTGGCTTCAGTCAGTGACCCTGCCTTGTCACACCATTATCACTAGAAGGTCCTAGTTGCCATTGGGGCTCATTCATGGTGTCCTACATCCTATGGGTTTGCACAGGTGTATCTTACATGACATGTGGTACTATTAGAATACCATCAAGAGCCACTGCATTGCCCTAAAACTCAATGCTCAGCCTAGCCTCTGTGTGTGTGTGGGGGGGGGGGGGGAACTGTGCCTGGGTTCATTTCCACATGTGGTATAGAGACTGAACCTATGAGCTTACATGTGCTAGGCAAGCACTGTCTCACTAAGCTGCCAAGCCCCCTCTAATTAATATATATTACCAAATACTTTTGCCAGGTTTGGTGGAGCAGCCCTTTAATCCCAGGACTCAGGAGACAGAGGTAGACAGATCTCTGTGAGGTTGAGGCCAGCCTGGTCTACAAAGTAAATTCCAGGACAGCCAGGGCTGTTATACAGAAAAATCCTGTTTCAAAAAACTAAACCAAACCACCAAAATATTCTTTGTTTCTACCTGCTTTTATTTTTTAAGATTTATTTTTATGTGTATGAGTGCTTTGCCTGTATGTATGTATGTATGTATGTATGTATGTATGTATGTATGTGTGTATACCATGTGTGTGTTGCTCAAAGAGGCCAGAAGAGAGCATCAGACCCCCTGGAGCTGGACTTACATATGGTTCTAAACTGCCATGTGGGTCCTGGGTACTGAATCTGGGTTTTCCACAAGAGCAACAAGTGCTCCAAACCATTGTCCCTTGGCTTGTTTACAAGTAAAGGACTGAGTTCCAGGACAGCCAGGGCTATACAGAGAAACCCTGTCTCGGAAAAAAAAAAAAAAAAAAAAAAAAAAAAAGGTGAAGGACTGGCTATATATGTCAGTGGTGAAGTGTTTTTCCAACATGAGCTTGAGCTAGGTTCCATTCCTAGTATGGCAACAGAGATAGATAAACATAAAACACACACACACACACACACACACACACACACAGTGCCAGAAGTGACCCCTTCCAAGAACCCACCTCAGCCAGAGAGTGACCCTGAGCCAGACCAGTGGAAAGGGTAAACACCCAGATGCCCAGCTCACCGTACCCCTCCCTCCCCTGCGGGAGTAGGGACACACTCTTAGCCACTTACTCTCAATGCCTCACCCACACCAGAATGGTTTTCTCGACTGATCAGCAGCTGATGTTTGAGAAACTGGCTCTGTACTGCAACCACTACATTCAGCTCATCCCTATATCCTTCATTCTGGGTGAGCGCTCCCCTTGCGGTTGTTCGGGTTCTGGTGGCCTCCTCCTAGCTCCATACACACAATGGGCGGACCTCCACCAGAGGCAGAGTGGGGTGAGGTGGTCCAGTGGCCTTCTAGGCTTACCCACACATATTAGGAAGACAGAGAAACCGAGAGTTCACCGGGCGCTGGTCTCTGACCACAGCCTGGCCCCTCCCCCCTTGTACCTCATCCCTCCTACCCAGGTTTCTATGTTACTTTGGTGGTGACCCGCTGGTGGAACCAGTACGAGAGCTTGCCATGGCCCGATCGCCTCATGATCCAGGTGTCTAGCTTCGTGGAGGGCAAGGACGAGCAAGGCCGGTTGCTGCGGCGCACGCTCATTCGCTACGCCATCCTCGGCCAAGTGCTCATCCTGCGCAGCATCAGCACCTCGGTCTATAAGCGCTTTCCCAGTCTTCAACACCTGGTACTAGCAGGTATGAAGTATCTAGAGTGGGCAGGGCCGAAGGGCCAAGGCTAACTGGAGGCGGGGCCTGAGACTTGACGTGGCGCTGGGTGGAGCCAGAGTCCTCTGGGCTTGAAGAGGGTGAGGTGGGCGGGACCCGTGGGGTCAGATTGGGGACAGAATTGGGCAGGCCAGAATCAGGTGCTCAAAGTAGGGCAAGGCCAGAATAAACTAAAAAGGTAGGGATTTGAGAAAGGGTCAAGAACCCTTCAAGGATAAGGGAAGAAGTTTGGGCTTCGAACTGATGGGTCTACCTCCTTTCCCTCTGCCTGTCCTGATCTTCGTTTTCCTGATTGGATGGCTTGACATGGGTCTCTAGCTTCCCCTTGATTTGGCCAGGACCTGACTCTAGCTAATAACAAAGCCCCCTGTCCTCCCACCTCCTGCCACATGCGGTGCAGGTGAGCACCTAACTGGGACTCAGTAATTTTGTGTGTTGAAACAAACATGGTAAAAGAGCCCTAGGGGCTTGGGCTGGCTGGGTTTCCTGGTGCAGGCCACTTCTTCTTTAGGGTTACCGGTGGCCTTGTCCACTCTGCCCTGCAGGCTTTATGACCCCTGGGGAATATAAGCATTTGCAAAAGTTGGGCCTACCACACAACACGTTCTGGGTGCCCTGGGTGTGGTTTGCCAACCTGTCAATGAAGGCCTATGTTGGCGGTCGAATCCGGGACGCTGTCCTGCTCCAGAGCCTGATGAACGTGAGTCCACAGATGGGATGCAGTGGGAAGGGTTGTGGCTTCCTTTAAAGAGAAGGCTGGAGAGTCTTCCCTGCACCGCCTGTCCTGGTAGTGTATGATATTTCAAACAAGATTCCACAGCCCAAGGCGGCCAAGGGTGCTCCATTAGCACCATTGCATTATATCTGGGGAAGAGCTGTGGAAGGGTTCTGGGGAGCAGGTGGGGGTCAGCAGCTCATCCTCCTTTCCTGCCCATCAGGAGGTATGCACCTTGCGTACCCAGTGTGG
Organism: Uromys caudimaculatus; assembly: GCA_028551405.1. Taxonomy (NCBI): domain Eukaryota; kingdom Metazoa; phylum Chordata; class Mammalia; order Rodentia; family Muridae; genus Uromys; species Uromys caudimaculatus. The sequence goes on from CM052703.1 coordinate 47,753,504, forward strand.
ACAGCTGTATGCTTACGACTGGATCAGTATCCCGTTGGTGTACACACAGGTAAGAACTGTGGGAAACTGTTCCCCTGTGGGAAACTGCAGCTATGAAGATCCAGAAAGCAGTCTTTCCTAGAGACTGAGTACAATCTCACCTGCGGAATTAGGCCTGGACTTGGAAGAGTCTGTGCTCCTACCTGGTCCAGTCAGCAGGGGGAGTGCTATCATCTTGGTCTTAAAGAGGAACAAATGGCTGGGGGTGGAGGGGTAGAGCTTGTTGGGTGGTGCTTGCCATGTGTGCACGAATCCCTGGGTTTGATCTCCACCATTGCATGAAACTGGCCATGGTGGCACATACCTGTATTTCTAGCCCCCAGGATCTGGTGGCCGGAGTGTTGTGTTTTATAAAAGGGGCCCATGCCGAGGCATCCCTTCCCCCTGAGGGACCAGCCACACGATGGTATAGTATAGGATAGAGTTTATTCAGGGCATGGGGAGGGGAGCTAAGAGGGTAGGAAAGGCAAAGGCAGAGAGAGAGAGAGAGAGAGAGAGAGAGAGAGAGAGAGAGAGAGAGAGAGAGAGAAAAGGAGTAGAGGCCAGCCATGAGCATGTGGAGAGAGGGGAGAAGGGCTATAGGACAGAGTGGGAGCAAGAAGGCAAGGGAGGAGGAGAGAGAGGAGGGTACAAGCAGCCCCTTTTATAGTAAGCCAGGTACACCTGGCTGTTGCTGGGTAACTTTGGAGCAGAGCTTAGACAAAATGCTAACACAGAGGGAGGATCGGAGGTTCATTGTCATCCTTGGCTATATATTGAGTTTCATGCCAGCCTGGGCTACATGTCTCAAAAAATAAAAGTAAACAAACAACACACACATACACACACACACACACACACACACACACACACACGAGGGCAAACAGAGACCCAGTCACAAGAGTGTGGACAGAGCAAGGCTGTAGACACAAAAGCTTCAGACCATGATCCCTGCTTAGCCCTTTCTGCTACCTGTACCTTTTCTCCTTCCAGGTGGTGACAGTGGCAGTATACAGCTTTTTCCTTGCATGCTTGATTGGGAGGCAGTTTCTGAACCCAATGAAAGACTACCCAGGCCATGAGATGGATCTGGTTGTGCCTGTCTTCACAATCCTACAATTCTTATTCTACATGGGCTGGCTGAAGGTGAGTCTCACTGCATACTGCATACTACCCTCCCCCATAGTGTAGGCATGGCCAGGGGGTCATGGCCAGCAGCCACCTGGGAGAAAGACAGGCAGCTGCAAAGGAATCTGTTCGTGCATATCGAGCATACATACAGAAACTATTCTGTCCATCACACACACACACACACACACACACACACACACACACACACACACACACACACGAGAGAGAGAGAGAGAGAGAGAGAGAGAGAGAGAGAGAGAGAGAAAGAGACTTTTTTTCAGTAACCTCTTCCAGTTCCCTTTGCTTTCTAAAGACTCCACCAAATTATATTTTTATGACTGAAATTATCTGAGGTACCTCACTAGCTGTGAGGATGTTCCCTGGCTGGACCCACAAAACAGTTATCACCTCTGTGGAGCTTTGCTTGAGTGTTTTAGACGTCAGTGTTCAGGAAACTCCCCTCCTGGCCACTCTAATTCAGCCTCAGCATGTATCTCTAACCTCATAAAACAACAAATACATGCATATTGGAAGATAGGTACAAAAGATAGAACAAAAATTTGATGGAACTTGAGATTAGTTTCATGGGTGAGATCAAGGTGATGACTCTGTGTGACATAGGAGACAGTTTGGTCTTCAGGGACAGGCTGGCTGATGAGGAAGAGGCAGAAGGATAGTATGTGGGTACCCCATTGGGAGTGGTTGGGGCCCAATACTGTGGTCATGAAGACAGAGAGGAAGGGCATCATGAGGGGGTCGAAATGGGAGGACCCAAGGCTTGGGGATGCAAAGCAGAATAAAAAGGTTCTCAGAGCGTCACTCCTCTCCCCACCTCTAGGTGGCAGAACAGCTCATCAACCCCTTCGGAGAGGATGATGATGATTTTGAGACCAACTGGATCATTGACAGAAACCTGCAGGTATAAGGTGTGGGGTGTGGAGAGACTGTGTCATAGACCCTTCTCAAAGAGAGGTCCAAGGAGGGGATGAAGCAGTTTCTCAGGGAGACCGCACAGTAAATCGTTCTCCCCTTCTCTAACATCAGCCCCTCTCATAGCCAGTCATTCGCTTACAGGATTCTCACCTCAACTTTGGAGGCTGCAAGTAAGCATCAGTGTCTTTAGTACCACAGGTGGGGAAACTGGGGTCCAGAGAGAACTAATTGACAGTTCCTAAGGCACTGGGCAGGCTCATGGTCCTGCCTGGGCTGCCCATTCTATTGGATACCACCTCTGTCCTTGGCAACCAGGTGTCCCTGTTGTCTGTGGATGGGATGCACCAGAACTTGCCTCCCATGGAGCGTGACATGTACTGGAATGAGGTAGTGCCTCAGCCACCGTACACAGCTGCTTCTGCCGGGTCTCGAAGACATTCCTTCATGGGCTCCACCTTCAGCATCAGGTAGACAGTGCCAGGGGACTGGGTGGGAAACCTCTCAAGTGTAAGCAACTTGGAACAGCTCTTGTTATTACACTGGGTACCCACTGAAGGCTAGCCAGTGGACTGTGCTCTTCACAGACATTAATTTTTTTCCCTCCCAATAACCTTTGTTTGTTATCTCTACTCTTCAGACAATTAAGTACAGGTTCATAGGGGCTAATAAAGTTGCCCAGCCCAAAGTCACATAAGTGACAAAGGACACATCTGAGCCAGCTGTCTGGTTCTAGCTCTACACTCTTCCTACTTATTTTTGGTAGAATTTTCTTGAGATAGAGTCTCATGTAGCCCAAGCTGGCTTTAAACTCACTATGCTGGGGGATGACAGGCAGGCACCATTGCCTTGGCTTTTGGTGTTTTGTTTTGTTTGAGGCAAGTCCATTAATATGTAGTTCAGGCTGGCTTGGAATCCCTGACTAGCCCAGGCTGGCCTTGAATTCACATCCAGTGCTAGGAATAGGAGGGAACCATCACTCTGTGCTCTACTTTAAAAAAAAAAAAAAAAAAAAAAAAAAGACAGGTTTCTCTACATAGCCCTCAATGTCCTGGAGCTCACTAGGTAGACCAGGCTGGCCTTGAACTCACAGAAATCCTCCTGCCTCTACCTCCTTTAGTGCTGGGATTAAAAATGTGCTGTGCTCCACCACACCCAGTTACCTCCATATTCTCAGTTCTCCACTCTGCTATGTTAGACCCTCCAGCCCAATCTCTCCTGTGTACAGCCCAGAGAGAAACAGGACATTTCCAGGGGCAGTCATCGATAGATGATGCAGTGAGATGTCACGACTGCCTTTCTAACTCTGACCAGGAGAAGTAGCCTTTGTGTGGACGTGGAATTCTAAGAAGCCTGGGATGGAGGGGGACAGTGTTTGTAAGGAGGTCCCAGTAGGAGATAGGGCCTCCTTGTACCCACAGCAGCCGCAGTTTGCTCTGTACAAGCCCATTTCATCTAAATTCCTCCTAGATACAGTAGGCTGAATGGGCCTCCCACATAGTCCTCTGGCTGACAGAGGTGAGCAGGCTCTGGGGTGTCTGGTGTATTTGAACACTGTACTGGACCGCTCTCTCTTTGCTCTTTTATGACCCAGAGTTCATTAAGCTGAAACTAGAAATAGGAACGTTTTGGAAGATGTTTTTGAACTTGTTACATCTGAACATCTCCCCCACCCCCACCCCCATCTCCAAACACTGAACCAGGTGTGGCACTGGGTGAAGGTCCTGCATTCAGGGAATGTGCAAGCTAGTGAGTGGAGCAGGCTAAAGACTGGGCAGACACAGAACATAAGTTGCCTTTGGCCAGGAGGTGACCTCCTGGGCCTGCAAGTAGATCTTAGAGCCAGGGAAATTTTGGATGTGGGCAAGGGTTCCATCCGGAATAAATTAGCTTTTTCTTACAGATTAAAGGTCCTGGGGCCTGAGGAAGTCTGGTGCCAGGAAGCCAAAGGCCTTTTGGTGTATGTTACTCCCTGCTGGGTAACATAAATTCTTTGTTCCTGCTGGGCCATTTAAGAACAGGCTTTACTGGGAGCAGACATTCCCATTGCCTGGAGGGAGATACTGTAACAGGAGGGTGCCTGATAAAGAGGAGCTGTGGGACTCAGGGAATTACTGTTGGTTAGAGCAGGATGCCTGAGTTTGACCTGCAGAACACATGGTGTCATTTGACACCATACATTTGTAACCCCAGTGCCCAAGCAGACTCAGATACTGGAGATGGCTGGCCAGATAAACTAGCCTAATTAGTGAGCCTCAGGCAATGGGAGGCCCTGTCCCAAAGAAAGTGGATGGCTTTCTGAGGATGCAAATGGAGATTGTCTGCTGGCCTTCACACAGGCACACACAGGTGCATCACTCACCTTGGACACACACCAACTCTATAATGCTAGACTGGGAAGTTGGATGTTACCAATGAGCAAGAGAGAATCTAAGGTGAAGCCTTGAGGAACTCCCAGGGAAGTACAGGATCCATCAGAAGAGGTGAAGCCTTGGTCCTGGGCAGACATTTGCTTCCATCTTTGTCCACTCACTCAATCTTATGCATCTCTTTTTCCTTCCAGCCTGAAGAAAGAAGACATAGAGTTTTGGCCAAATGAGGAAGATGCCGCCAACGACAAGAAAGAGAACAGTTATGGCAACACATTTGAATGCTTCTTAGGACAGCAATCCAATGACTACCATCCAACCAGGACTGACTTAAAGACCAAACTATTGTGTTTTAAGAAGGACCTCTTCCTTGAGGGCCAGTATAAGACTGACAACCAGAAAGACCAGAAAGATGTCTGGAAACCTAAGGATCTGGACATCTTCAGAGCTGTTCCGAGGTGTAAGAGGACAAGCTACCAGTGTGCCCCACAGACACCTGGTCACCACCCTCCCATGGTCTTCCCTCCTGAGCAGTCAGCACCCTCCAATACTTACCCAGACACAGGTATGGACACTAAACACAAAAGCCTAACACCCATGACTTCTGAAACTAAGAACACTTTGTTTTAAAGGTTTATTTTTTATGTATGTGTGACTTTGTGCATATATGCCACATATACTGTACCCCCAGAGGCTAAAAGAGGGTGTCAGATCTCCTAGAGCTGTAGTTTATAACTTGTGAGCTGCATGATGTGAGTCTAGAAATCAAACTTAAGCCCTCTGGAAGAGCAGGAAGTGCTCTTGACTGTTGACACATCTCTCCAGCCCCACCAAGAACACCATTGAATTGTTCCTAGGTGCTGTGCCTTCCACAGAGTACAAAGAAGTCTGTCACATGAAAAAGAAAACTGTGGAATTTAACTTGAACATTCCAGAGAACCCCAGAGAACATCTTCAACCATGCCATTTGGACCAGCTGCCAACCAACATATACGATACACTGAAGGGGCATGTAGAGCCCAATCCCAACAGGTCTGTCCACCCAAAGAGCTGCATTCCCTATGCCTGTGATTTCAGTTCTGAGTGTACCCGACAATTCCCCAAGATTCCATTACTACTGATGTGGGGGGGAAATCTATGTCCCTACACTAGCTGAGGGTTAATACTAGCCGCCTCAGAAAGAACCCTGTGATGGAGGCCTTTTGCTCACTCCACCTAAGAGCTTGATATCAGCAAGAACACTTCTAGAAGTGAAATTATACTGACAGAATGTTCAAATTGATGGCTATCTTGGAAAGTGGGCCAGGCTGTTCACTTTTTGCAGGGATGGCTGGCTAGCCTTTTTTTTTTTTTTTTTTTTTTTTTTGCAGAGAGGCTTCAAACAGATCTGAGACACTAGAGGGTAGCCCAAGGACCAGCCTCACTACTCTTATCAGCTAGATGGCAAATAAACACTTGTCCTTACCTAAGCACTCCCGCCTCACTTCAGGCATTGGCCATGGTCTCCTGGATACATACCTTCTTCGGTCTGAGGCCTTGCTTAATACTTCCAAAAGGCCCAAATGCTGTCACAAGCCTAATGTCATTTCTCATTTCTTGGGACAGTTTTGTCCAATTACAAACATTCCACCCTCACTTTGATTACACATCCCGAGTGTTAGCTTCCCACTTCCACATTCCTGGTGTCATCTGTGACCAGAACATCTTTTTCCTAAGTGGAAGGGCAACAATTCCCACCTCGTTAGACATTGACTTCTACAGATCATCCCAGTGTGTTTAAGATCAGCGTCCACCTTTGTCCTCAAGTCAATTCACACTATCAATTTTTTTTTTTTTTTCCCCGAATGAATACTCTCAAATCTCCCACAGGGATGGAGCTGACCCCCATCCTGTTCCCTATGAGTGATGCTTCACAGCCTGGTCCTCATCTGCATGGATGCCAGCAGGGCACTGATCCAGTCAGAGGCACACAGCATCCATACCCAAGAGTACGTTCCCACGACAGTCTGGCAAGTAACTCAGAACCAGAAATGCTTAGTCCTGACTGAACATACCTGTATTTTACTATCTTTCCCAAACTAAGGAATTTAATAAATATGAATATTCTTTTGGGTGTTTCAGTGTGATTAGTATAACTGACAGTGATGCAACTGGAAGCTGGCATGCTTATCCTCAATCACAAAGACAAGAGCTGGGTACCAAAATTCTTTATTTGAAGAAATGGTACAAATTAAAGAACTTAAGCAGATGTTTTGGTGCAACTTATAGAAAAGATAAAGGCAGCCTGACATGCATGCACTGCCTCAGTGACCAGTAAAGTCACGTGGCTTTGGGGAAGTCAGTTTAGCTCTCATCACCGTGTCCCAGGGTATGCTTGTCAAAGAGATATTCTGCCATGCCAGATTCAGGGGCTCCCATCTTTCGTAAGTTGGTCACGTGGTCACCCAGTTCTTTAATGGATTTCACCTGTTCATTCAGGTAGTGCGTCTCAATGAAGTCACATAACTAGGAAAGAGAACATGGGACAAAGTTATTGGTCAGCTCTCCCAAGCCCTGTGGCAAATCTCATCCTCCATTCATCCTGTGTTTCCAATACTTACGTGGGGATCATTCTTGTCGGTAGCCAGTTTGTGCAGTTCCAGTAGTGACTGATTCACACTCTTTTCCAAGTGCAGTGCACACTCCATTGCATTCAGCCCGCTCTCCCAGTCATCACGGTCTGGTTTCTGAATGAAACATCGTTCAGTTCATCTGCAGTCTCTACCAATCAACCCAAGTCAGTCAACACCTCACACTTAACCACAGTGCTCTGGCAAAAGGACTGCCCTCAATTTCCTCCAACAACAACTTTCGATGCAAGATGCTAACAACCACCATTTGCTGGTGTACAAGGGCAGAAGCCCCAGTGCACCATCATTTTATGAGTAAAGGTTAACTGCTTATTTAAGGCCCCCATAGGTCTACTTACCTTTATATCCTGCAGGAAGATTCGGCCACCTCGCTGGTTCTGCAGCTTCATCAGTTTCTCAGCGTGCTCCCTCTCCTCATGAGATTGGTGGAGAAAGTATTTGGCAAAGTTCTTCAGAGCCACATCATCCCGGTCAAAATAACAAGACTGAAAGTAGAAAGGGTACATGTTACTGATCCCCACAGCAAGGCAAGCTGCAATGGCTGTAGGTGGTAAAGGCTGTTTGCTTTTAAAAGTACAGTAAGGATGGGAAAGCAAACCATGGGACTTGGCTTTATCAAGTGTCCTATGGCTCCGTATTAGTGCAAAGAAAAAAATTTAAGCCAAGGCCAAATCTACTTGTCTGAGAGAGAGGGTGCTACAGTACCCTGCATTGGGAGGTCATTTTTCTCCTCCTTCACCAATCATGTAAAAAAAAAAAAAAAAATGGCTAACACAGGTCACAAGGTCCAGCTAGACAGCCAACTGCTGATTTATAAAATTAACAAATCATAGCCGGGCAGTGGTGGCGCTCGCCTTTAATCCCAGCACTTGGGAGGCAGAGGCAGGTGGATTTCTGAGTTCGAAGCCAGCCTGGTCTACAGAGTGAGTTCTAGGATAGCCAGGGCTACACAAAGAAACCCTGTATCAAAGAACCAAAAAAAAAAAAAAAAAAAAAAAAAAAAAATTAACGAATCATATCTGGTTAACAACTGAGGGCACTGTATTTTAGCACAAATATATTAGGAGAAGCTTAGATTTTCAGTTTTAGGCACTCAAGTGTATTCCTTTCGCTACAGAAGTCCAGGCCTCCCCCAAACCTGTTTTTCAGAAACCCAATTATTACATGGAAAACTTCCTTATCCAGCAATTGATAGTGGGCCCTTTCCAACAAGTATGTACCTACCACTTCTGTGAGTAAGCCACAACTCATGCAAAATAGAAAAATACAGTATTCTAAATGCCTTGTAAGGGCAAGGTCGGGGTGACACTGATTACTACAGAAAGGGAGATTCGTAGCGATAAGTTTCAATACAAGTGAGGCTCTGTGATAAGCAGGGGTGGAGGCGGCTGCTTTAGAAGGGGCCAGAGTAAGCTCACAAGAGATAAGCCTATTTACACCAGGCCCCAGGGCTGCCATGACCAAGCAGACCCGTCATACACAGAAGAACTGGAACTGGATGCATACCCAAACAGAGAAGCCTGCAGGCCACGTGATCGGAGGGGGACGAGAGTGCAGAAAATGCACGTAACTGCAGGGTTGATTGGACAAGCTGACAATCATACAGCGCTACGGCTTCAAAAAACGGGTGTTAATGACGTGCCTGGTCTATGCAGGAGCCGCAAGGCGCTAGGTGCTCAGACTTGTCACGGCAGGGTTGCCTGCCTTAGGAAATAACCCCGAACAAACTCCATTTTCCAGAAGGGCGCTGGAAGGCGGGGAAGCCCGCAGCAGGCCACGCCCCAACCCACACTCCGCCTGCTCCCCAAGTGGCCCAGGGGAGGCCGCACCCGGTTCCTGCCCCGCCAAAGGCCAGGCCGCACTCACCATAGACAAATAGACGTAGGAGGCATACAACTCCAGGTTGATCTGGCGGTTGATGGCAGCCTCGGAGTCCTGGTGGTAGTTCTGGCGCACTTGCGAGGGAGACGCGGTGGTCATGGTGGCGGCGGGGCGAGGCGCGGTGGCGACGCTGGAGCAGCGGAGCGACGAAGTTGCAGAGGGCTCAGGCTCGAAGCAGCCGGCGGGGGTCGGAGGGGTCGAGCACCGGGTTCCGTTCAAGCACTGTTGAAGCAGGAAACCGCGGCGACTCTGGGCGAGAACGTCTGGCGCCGGGGGCCAGCGGACCGCGCTTTATAGCGGGATCCTGCGTCAGGCGCGCTCTGGCCAATCAGCGCGGCGGGCCGCCCAGCTCCGCCTCTTCCTGTGGGCGGGTTGCCCAAACCCACAGGGCGCGGGCGGGGAGGAGCCTGTCTGTGTGAGGCGACGCCTGGGGCTCTGAGCTTCGGCAAGAGCGGTGCCAGGCAACAAGCCGGCTGTTTCTGTGGCCCGGGGCGGGAGTAGTTGGATCCAGCCGTACTGCAGAGGCATCTGGGTCTCAGATGGGGACAGGGTACCGATGAGGATGATTTTCAAGTCCCACAGGACATCCCTAAACTCTAGGCTAAGTGCGTGTTGTTAAATCGTGACATACACCAGGCAGTGACTTCGTCTTAGAAATAGGAAAATGGAAGCGTGGCACTGTGAATAGCGAACGACATATAAGTTGGACTGGGAAAGAGCGGCTTTCTATCCTTTAGAATCTGTAGAGAGAAGCTCAAAGGAGTAGGGAGACTATTGGGAAGGAGGGGGTCAGGTCTGCCCCGTTTTTCTGATTCAAGCAACCCCGGTCAATCAACCCCGGCCGTTTGCTGAAAGCAAACATGGCTCTGCACAGTTGAAAAAACAAAGGCTAAGAAGGTGCATTTCTCCTTAGAGCAGGACAGCCGTCTATAGGGGAATCCTGAGACCAAACCATCTAGGTTTCTGAGAAAGCTGCTGGTGATGCTTAAGAAATTAATGAAATTAAGAAATTGGTGAAATTAAGAGAGGTCTCTGGATTAGAAAAATAAAGAAGTGACCTACATGTATCTGTTTCAAAATGGTCTCCTTTATCTTTCTCAGTAACCTTGGGTTTGTCCTTGGAGAAAAGCTGGTGCCGCAGAATGGCAGGTGACAGGTGCAGGAAACCGCGGAGGGACAAGCCAACCGTGTGTGTCTTGTAACTGTGGCCCAGCTTCAAAATGGGTGCGAATTCTTGGGTAGCAAGCAGAACTAGAGATTAGCCACTGCGTCTTTCTAGGCCCTGCCATCCACGTCTGTTACTCTCTGTCTTGTCTAGTCTTTTAACACAGGTGGAGAACCAGCAGAAGCTTTCCATAGACTCAAAACTGGACGTTGGACTTAGATTTTGTTGTTTTTGTTTCGAAATAAGGTTGACAAGGTTACTGGATCAGTAGCCCAGACTGGCCAGGGACTCTCTATGTAGCCCAGGCTGGTTCATGATTCTCCTGCCACAGTTTCTAGACAGCTGGGATTACAATCCCCTCTCTCCCTTTTTAAGGTAAGTCTACTGAAATACATTACTAGTGGTATTCTTTTAAAAATAAACATTATGTATGTTCCTTTCAGGAAAGATTTCAGTGATACTCTAGCTTCAGGATGCTTCTAGATAAATATCATAGAGTCAGACTTCAGGAAGATGGCCCTAAGAGACTGATGCTGAGCTAAAGTTGATGAACAAACTCCCTTTGGAAAGTGGAGGAGGGAGGTGGGAAAAGGAATTCTAAGTAGAAGGGATTGCAGATGGACAGGTGTGGAAATGCTTGCCTTGTTCAAGGAACCTTAAGGAAAGTGTGTTTGTTGGCCTGAAAAACAAAGTGCATGTTGGGGAAGCTGGAAAGAACACAGTCAGATTGGCGTGCATAAAAAGTCATTAAACTTCGCCCTGTAGGCAATATGGAGATATCATATCCATTTGTTTTTAGGAACATTACTGTGACTCAATAGAAAAACTGCTAGGAATCCAGCCAAGTCATCATCACATGTAGGATGTAAACTTTTTCTGTCTAACAGTAACTACCATCAGAAAATAGGATGAAAGGCCAGCAAGAGGGTGATGGTGGTGAGCAAATATTTTCACTTACATCAGCAACATATATTCAAGTAGCAAGCAGTAAGATCAACCATAGCATGAGACCAAAAAAGCAAATATTTAGGAAAGGAGATGGTATGTCTTCCATATTACCATGTCAGCTCTAAACCTGTAATTCAACAGAGTCTGAAATGTAAAAATACAGTGTTTCTTTGGTAGGTTAAGATTCTGAAGTTCATATGGAGTCAGTGCACTAGCTTGTAAACATTGAAGAAAACAAAGGTTGTGAGGGAAGGTTGGCTTGAGATATCTATCATATCACATGTAGGATGTATATACGTATATATTACAATAAAAATGGTTTTTGTACTGACAGGAAGATGAGATCTAAATCAAAATATTCCCACCAATATATATGTGGGAACTCGATATAAGTTAAAGACATGCATTTCAAATTAGGGAAGGAAAAATGGGCCTAACCAATAATATTGACATATTGTCATGTGGATAACAGGAATCACTCTGTATTTAAAAATACCTCCCAGGTGAATAAAAAAAATACAACTTTTTTTTTTTTTGGTTTTTTGAGACAGGGTTTCTCTGTATAGCCCTGGTTTTTTTTTTTTTCTTTGAGGAGTAGCTTTATTGAGTTCAGGTGAAAACTATCCATTAGATTTAGCAAAAACAAAACAAAAACAAAAAGAACAACCAAAAAAAAAAAAAAAAAAAAAACCCCAGAGAAACAACAAAAAAACAGTCAAAGTCAGTGATCTTTGAATTAGATCTCAGCTTATTGTGAAAGTTTTTTCTTCATCTAGTTGTCTGAGGTTAGAATATCATCTGCTAAACATAAATACTTAAAATTTTTTTGCTTAATGCATTCTAATGGTAATTACATTCCTGTTGACAAATTGATAGCTTTTTACTGATTGATACTCTCTAACCAAAGATTGGTAAACTCTCAGTTGTCTTTGTTAGTACAGAGTATCAATGGGAAGAGTTGAAGTTATGAATAAGGTTAGTAAGCTTATCTATTTTTTTAAATTGTGCATAAAATTTTATCTAGTAAACTTATTTCTAGTAATTTATGTTGACAGAAATATGTACGTACTGTGGGATATCTATCAGTATTATATGCAATGGTGAATTATGAGAAATGTCAAAATTAAATACAGAAGTAATAAATTATGAAATTACTTGTAGACATAATAATTTAAATGCTATTTTCTAGGCTAAAACTTTAGAAGCCAATATTATCATCATCTTATAATTTCACATTATAAATATGATTAAAATACATTAAATCACTTTGTAAAAACATTATGCAATTGGAAATTATTTCTGACAGATCAACTCTTACAGTTTTATAGGCCATTTATTTTTCTCCTTTGAAATGACAAAGGAAAGTTGACTTCAGTCAAAATAGCACACAACCTAATCTCATAAATCACACATTTAATGTTACTTCTTTTCAGTAGGCTTTGAAAACCTTACTACTGTCACTCAACTAGAAATAAGTTGATGACTCCTGACTTCATTCAGAGAAAATAAATATTAGTCTTCTAAAATATACAGGACTCACCTCCCTAATGTGAACATAAAATTCAAATCCCTCCAATGTTCTCCCTTGAAGATATGTTAGCTTCACTCTGAGCAAAGAGCAGCATTTCTTTGCTTTTCCCAAGGCCATTACACTGAGATTCATCAGATATCTTTAACACTTGCTGAAATTACCCCTTAAATATTTCTATTTGACCAGCACGAAGTGTCCTTCCTTATCTTTTTTTGATAACTTTTGGTTGAAACTTGATTTTATTCAATATTGGAATGGCTACTCCAGCTTGTTTCTTGGGACCATTTGCTTAGAAAATTGTTTTCCAACCTTTTACTCTGAGGTAGTGTCTGTCTTTGTCACTGAGGTGCGTTTCCTGTATGCAGCAAAATGCTGGGTCCTGTTTACATATCCAGTCTCTTAGTCTATGGCTTTTTATTGGGGAATTGAGTCTATTGATGTTAAGAGATACTAAGGAAAAGTGATTGTTGCTTCCTGTTATTTTTGATGTTAAAAAATACAACTCTTAAAGTTGAAATCTATAAAGTTTTAAGAAAACTATAAAGAAGATTATCCAAATTTAGAGTAGGGAATGTTCTTTTGAGTTTCTCAAAAGTTGGCAGGTTTGACCACTTAAAAATGGTTTATATAAAAGATATTTTAAACAAGGTTAACATAGAAACAGTGTGTTGGGCTGCTGGTATTTGTTGCCTATAGAAAGGATGAAGATCCAGAGCCAGAATATCTAGCCCGGCAGTGGTGGCGCATGCCTTTAATCCCAGCACTTGGGTGGCAGAGGCAGGTGGATTTTTTAGTTCAAGGCCACCCTGGTCTACAGAGTGAGTTCCAAGACAGCCAGGGCTACACAGAAAAACTCTGTCTCGAGGAAAAAAAAAAAAAAAAGGAGCCAGAATGTTTATGTTCAGCTCTTTTTTTTTTTTTTTTCAGTCTTGAGGATGGAACGCAGGGCCTGGGCATTCTAAGCAGGCTCTCTTCCACTGAGGTACTCCTGCTTAGTTTAGTTCTTTCTTTTCTTTTTATTTAAAGATGGGATCTCACGCTGGGCAGTGGTGGTGCACGCCTTTAATCCCAGCACTCGGGAGGCAGAGGCAGGTGGATTTCTGAGTTCGAGGCTAGCTTGGTCTACAGAGTGAGTTCCAGGACAGCCAAGGCTACACAGAGAAACCCTGTCTCGAAAAAACCAAAAAAAAAAAAAAACCAAAACAAACAAACAAAAAAAACCCAAAGATGTTTGCATTTTATGTGGAGTTTGGGTTTGAGTGAAGCATAGGACTGGGTACCAGTTGGGAGACAGCTGCCATGATTTTTAATGAGCATGGGAGACAGAAAGCTGAAAAGAGATATGGAGAAGACGGGGCAGACAGGATGAGGTGAATGGTTGGATATTGTGTGGGTTGGGGGGTGGGGAATGGATATTAGGCCCCCAAGTTTTCAGGCCTGGGCAGCTGGATTTGCTGCTGCCCAGGCCTGATACCAGAGAATGCAGAGGAAACACAAGGTTGAGGGAAGGCTGCTGGGAAAGGTCAGCTCGTTTTGGACTGGATGTGAGAGTCTCTAAGACTGCCAGGTGGACAGAAACAATATAAAGTTAGATTGACTGGAAGGAAGTTGAGCTGCCACATTAAATAGGTTTTGTTCCATGTTCATTAAATACATCCCTAGCTGCAATAAACAGGGGACATAGTGTCCTGTGGAAGGTCACTGAGGGAGGAGGGCTTGAAGGGAAGTGGAAAGTACGTGAGAACCCTTGCTTGGGTCTGGTTCCCACCTTTCGGGAGCAGTGGGTGCCAAGCCTCCAGATTCTTCTGAAGATGTGGCCAGGTCTTTGGACCTTTGTTGACCATACTTCTGCCTCTCCAACCCCCACGTTGCCTCCATTCCTCGTGACTTTGAGGAGCGAGTTTGGCTGGCTGCCCAGAACGAGTTGAACAGCAGCCTCCCAGGGCCAGGAGCCACAGAGCAAATGCATGCCAGCAGAGAGGCAGGCCCCTCTGTTTTGTAGAACACTAGCTCATTCCAGAGAAGGAGGAGGCGTGGGTAGGTGGGTGGGGGAGATCTTGTGGGGGAGAGGTGTTGTTCCACTGTGACTCAGCATTTTGCTGCTCTGGAGGGGTTGGGCTTGGGCTCTAAAAGTGCTTTGTCATGGTGGGTTAGAGCGGTCTGAAGGCCTGGAGGGCTGTGGTTTTTGGAGAGAGGGAGGGTGGACAGGAAGAGAGCTGGAGGGAAAGGATGAGAGCTCCTGCCTTCCCCGTAGCACACAGAAGCTTGACTGGGAATAAAGAAGTCTCGATCACCCTGCCAGGCTTTGGATGGTAGTTTTGCCAGAAAGGCTCTTGTAGGGATGTCTCAGCAGATATTGGGTCTCTTTCCTTTCCAGTGATTTGTCCCTGTGCAATTAGAGCTGCCAAAGACTCCATGTCCACTATTCGGTACAGTAGGGTCCAAGGGACACCAGGGTTTACAAATCACTGTGTTTTATAGGGCAGAGGGTGATACCCAAAGGTAAGAAATTCTCCAGGGAAATCGTCATCTACTGAAAATGTGGAGCAGAGTGTGCAACCATTAAACATCATGTGATCGTTAAATGCATTGCCAGACTGTGCATATGGAATAATGTTAAGTGAGAAAGCAGAGTCCAAAATAGTCCCTGCAAGCCAGTTACAGAGAAGGAACATCACAGGGCTGGAAACAGATAAAGGCTGGGTGAAAATGGGGAAGTACTCTGAAAACCAAACAGCCAATGTTGCAAAAGGATGGGATTCCCCGAAAAGTGTGCAGGAAAGTCTGATATTTGGAAGTGCACCACTCAACCAGACTGTGGTACATTCTAGATGAAGCAACTGCCATTCAGAAATGATCCTTAAATCATTTCTTAAAAAACTCAGGCCATGTAGACTTAAAAGTCTGGCTACCCAGAATCCCTCTCTTCTAGAATATTAAGGTTGAGATTCACAGCCTGGAATGTTAGAGGACAACTGTGAATGGAAGCCCTGCCTCCCCCTTAAAAAATGTAAAAAACCAAAAAAAACAAAAGTACTTGAGGGCTGGCAGGATGGTTTAGCAGGTTCAGGTGCTTGCTGACAAGCCTGATGACCTGGGTTCGATCTTCGATCTACACAGTAGAGGGAGTGAACCTATTACTTGCAAGGTGCATGCCTTCCCTGCTAAATATAAAATTTAAAATATAGCGCAGGACATAGATTACTCATGAATGAAATTCTCAAAAAAGTAAAATAAAAATGAAAGAAAGTAGTTCAGGCCTCTGTGCCTCTGGCTGGGGAACCGGAATGCTACACTTCTGCCAGTGATCTTATCACTTGGTCCCTGGCTGTTTGTTTGCTTGGTCACCTTCCCCCTGGACTTTGACTACCTTCTTGAACTTCGTCCCCAGACAGTAGCACTATCGGAGGCCCTTCTTCCCCTTCCTGTGGGTTGCAGCTTGTTAATTTTCCTCTAGTCGTCCTACCCTGCCAAATGTCTGGTCACTACTTTGGCTTGTGGGCCCTTGGGGGCTTGAACTCTTGTCTCTGCTAGAGCCCTACTCTGTCCTTCCCAGTATCTCTTGAATATCTGACCACAACCCAGAAGCTTCTAAACGTCCACTTGGCCTCCCTGAGATCTGGTCCTGTATTGAGGTGGAGTATTTGAAGCCCACTCTCCCCGGTATTTCCACCTACCCTGGACACTTGTTAGTATTAACATCTCTTCTCATAGAGCCAAATGAGAGTGGTAACTGATAATGCAGTTTAGGTTCTCTGATTATGACATTCCAGCATAGTAGCAATTTTGTAAAGCAGTTGTAATAACAGAACAAATAAAAGCCATGAATCAAACTTTTCCAGTATATTCATTGGGACTGAAGATAGGTGGGTTATAGCAAAAAGAGAAAGCTTTGTTACAGGCCTCAGATGCTATCTCATGATGTTCTTTGTTTTTGAGATGGAGGAAGCTGGGGGTTTGTTAAAAGGTGTACAATAAGTGGTCATTTAAAAGATAGCTCAAGATAATTTGGAGTGAGACTCTAGACTTGCAACACTCCAATCCAGAGCCATTGATCTTCTAATCAGTCAGTCAACCTTAATAAGCACAGCTTCTTTATGGATGCTTTTTTTCTCAGTTTCCTCTATACCACAGTTCATGTCACATGCCATCAGCTGTTACCCAGTCACATGCTGTACCTACTTGACAGCCAGCAGCTTCGGTAGTGAGAAGAGGGGAAACGTGAATTCTAAACCCTGGCAAAGTCCTCAGCAGCCTGGAAACACTTGCTGAGGAAATGGGGTTTGGGGTGCCTTGGTCCGTCACCTGGTACATGCTCATCCATTCAGGGGACGCTATACAAATCCAGTGCCTTAAGCAATGGTACATTGAAGAGTTGATGGAAGAGACCTGAGCTAGCAGACTGACTGTGGAGCCTGGGCATGAGAATTCCAGATCACCTTGCAGTGGACTGCAAGGAAGGGATGGACACAGAAGCTCGGTGGGAATCTAGTTGGCAGCTGGGGACATGAGGTGGATACAAAGGCAGACATAGGACTGACCAAGTGGCAAGTCAACAGAAGGTTTCACAGGTGAATGAATACTCAGGTGATATTCCTCTCCCTGACAAAGATCCCTTTGGTGACATCCTGAAGAACTAGCATGTCTAGGTGGGCCAGCAGATATTCAGTAGACAGGAGTGTCACATGAAAGAATCTGGATTCCATAGCTTCACTAGATGTAGGAGTCTCAGTCATCATGGGGCCACTCCCAGGCTCCCAGGATCCTTCTATTCTACCCATCCCAATCTTACAAACACACACACAAGCATTTCCCTTCTCAGATTAAAACCCCTGCGGGGTTCTCCCCTGCCCCAGAGATGCATTGTAACCCCTTCCTCTCTGTGGACTGAGGCAAGTGAATATCATCTTTCTGCTGCTCACCCCTTGGATCTTCTCCCTGCTTCGAAGACCCCGCTCCCCCGCACAGCTCATTTGCTCACCCTAGACTGTCTGCCTCTGGTGTTTATTTCAGAGAAAATGACCTAGCCTTCAACAAACCCCAGCACAAATAGCCTCTGTGGCTTCCCTTTTGCCAAGGGGAGACTTTCTAGTCTTCCTGCCCCTCTAGCAGCTCTACCACCCTGCTTTGCTAGAGTGCCCCATCCTTTGCCAGCTCTTGCTGTTGGAAGGAGACCTGCCCTGTTCATCATGGCAGTACATTTCCTGCCCCTCACCTCAGAACCCAGCAATTATGGAGAAATATAGGTCTCACTGTTTACTTTGCTGTTATTGAGGAGTCACCCCACCCATTGCCTCGCAGATTTCCCTATCTTCATCTAATTAAAACCAGCTCTTTCTGCTCCCACATGGGAGACACGGAGAGCAGGCCAGTCTTTGGGGATGAGGATCATGCCCTAGCACAGACCCCAGGATGTTGTAGGGCAGGGCAGCTGAGCTGTGAGGATAGTGGAATGACACATGGTCACGGCTCCACTGCTCTGAGGGCAAAGTCCCTTTGCTGCTCCGTGGATGCAGAATGCTTTCTCAACTAGAGGAAATCATGGGATTTCACAGGCCAGGGGAGGAAGTGGAGGACTGCTGTAGTTAGTCCATGACTAGAAAACACCACATGCTTCCTGGTAATGGACTAGAACATTCTTGGGGTCCTAGTCACTCCACGAGTGTGGTGCTGGGCACTCTGCCAGAGAGCTTACACAAAGCTTTTGACACCTTATGGCTGAAACTGACGTCTCTGTTGAGTGGGCTGGGCAGGCCCCAGTGCTGTAGGCAGAGTCCTGTCCTCAGATGAGGAAGATGAGGCCTGAGAGGTGACTTGACCTGGCCTAAGGGTGTGTAGCTGGCAGGAAACAGGACCTTGCCTGGAACTCGGGTCTTCACTATGGGGAAATGTTCTAGTTGGGTGTCTTGATGCAGCCATGGTGGTAACATCCTGAACCTCATGGCATTGAGGAAGATCCCCCAGATTCTGGTTGTCTGGAGACTTCCGAAATGTCATCATCTCTTGTAATTCACAGGAATTGTGATTTGAGCAGAGAGCATGAGTTCTAGAGCCCAGTACATACTCCTCAAACCCAGATGTTCAATTCTTTTGCACCATCCCCCCTTTACAGGATTTGAAGTACCCAAGACTTGCCTTTCTATGTAGCCAACAATGACCTGAATTTGTGTTTCTACCTCTTAAATGCCCAGATTATAGGCATGTGCCACCAAAAGTGTTTTTATGCAGTGCTGGAGTTGGAACCCTGGATTTTATGAATGTAAAGCAAGCTGTCTACTAACCGAGTACACTACCAGGCCTCAATTCAGATACATTAAATGGCATACATAGTGTTTGTACATAACATAGGCAAATCTTCCCATTTATTCTCTGTATGTGTATGTTTGTATATGTGTACACATGTGCATGGGTGCATGAGTGCATATGTGTGCATGCATGTGGAAGTAGAGGTCGACCTCCATTGGGTATCTTCCTCTATCATGCTCCACCTTGTTTTTGAGACAAGGTCTCATTGAACCTAGAGTTCACCAGTTTAGTTAGACTGCTCAGTGAGCTTCAGGGATCTGCCTCTGCCCCTGCAGCACAGGGTTTATAGATACAGAGTAGTATGCCTATATGGACTCTTATATGGGTACTGAGGGTGCAAACCCATGTCCTCACGTTCACTTGGCAGACAGTTTATCCCCTGGGTCATCTCTTCATCCCACCTCTTTTTAGAAAGATTAATTAAAATATATCATTTACTCCCTCCTCCTTCTAACCCCTTTCTTGCCCTCCATCCCTCTACTTTATGGCTCTTTTTCTCTATTATTGTTACATATATATCCAAATAAGGAATAAACATAACCTGTTGAGTTCCTTTCACGTTGCTTGTATGTATATGTTTTTAGGGCTGAGCAATTGGTTTTGGATAAACATTTAGGGACTCATCCCTAAGGGAAGACAAAATCTCTTCTCAGAATTCTCCATTCTTTCTTAATTGCTCCTTTAGCTCTTCGTATAGGGGTGGAACTCCATAAGACGTCCCCCATCTATGTTGGCATGCCAACTTGTGTCATTGTTCAGATTTGATTTAGGCAGCCATATTGTTGAATTTCATGGGTATAGGCTCCTAGTCATAGCTAGAAGACACACTTTGCAGCAGAGTTTCTGGATCTCTGGCAATCCCAGTCTTTCTGTCCCTTGTGTGATGTTCCCTGAGCCTTGGGTGTAAGGGTTGTATTACAGATGTATCAGTTGGGGCTGGGTGCCCTTGCTCTCCTTTAAGACAGTGTCTCACTTTAGGTTAGGTTGGCCTGGTATTTATTCTGTTGCTCAGGCTGTGTTCAATTTTAGGGTAATCATTATGTCTCCAAGTTATGGGGTTACAGGTAGCCCACCCTAGTGGGTCTCTTTCTCGGACTTGAAGTCATGTCTAATTTACTTATAATACTGTCTACTAGGTAAGATCTGTAGAAATGGCTGCTAATCTGTATTGTTTAGGAAACAATGACAAGGGTAGAGTGGTTTTCTAGCAGGAAGCGGCAAATAGGGAAGACCTTCTTATCTGTATCATAGATGCACAGCAGTTCCTGTAGCCTGATCCTCAGTCAGTGGTGAACCAGGGCCCTCTGGACATGCTTCGAGACTTGGACTCAGAAGCTATGACTTCTGGGTTTGCTGTAACCCTGCCAACAGCAAAGCTGTAGCTATAAGGGGTCATTTTCCAAATGAATTAGTGATTTGATTTCTAATCGGAGTTTGCTTGTTGGTGTTTTGTGACTCAGACCCCTACCCCACTCCCACAACCCAGCCCCAGGATTTCAATTTGTAGTTTAGGCTGGCCTTGAACTCCAGGTCCTTCTACCTTAGTGAGTGCTGGGGTTATGTGCATTTAGTACCATCTGTAGGTCACTTTTATGATCCTTTTCAATTTTTTCTTTTTAAATTCTTCTCTCATATATCACAGTCCGGCTGCAGTTTCCTCTCCCTTCCCTCCTCTTCCCTCAGTCTCTTCCCTCCACCTCCCTTCTCCCCCAGATCCATCCCCTCTCTGCCTCCCCTCAGAAAAGACCAGACCTCCCAGAGACATCAACCAAACAGGACACAACAAGGTACAATAAGACCAGGCACATACTACCACACCAAGGCTGGACAAGGCAACCCAGTAGGAGGAAAAGGGTCCCACAAGCAGGCAAAAGAGTCAGGGACAGCCCTTCCCTCGCCCTGTTCCCACCTCCAGGATTCCCACAAGAACACCAAACTACTCAGCCATAACATATATACAGAGGACCCAGGTCACCCTTCTACAGACTCCCTTATCTCTGCAAGCCACTCTACTGACATTCCAGCCTCTCAACTAAAAAATTTTAAAGATTTTTAAAAAATTGTGTGTGAGGCAAGTGTGTGTGTGTGTGTGTGTGTGTGTGTGTGTGTGTGTGTAGGTGCCTTTGGATTCTAGTAAAGAGCATTGGATCACCTGCAGCTCGAGTTATGAGTAGTTCTGAGCCACTCAAAGTAGTAACTTGGGGTCCTGGAAGAGCAATAGGCCTTCTTAATCACAGTGCCATCTCTCCAGCCTGCAACTAATATGCTTGGTTACTCTTTCTTTCCTTCTTTCCTTTCTTTCCTACCTTCCTTCTCTCCCTCTCCCCCTCCTCATTTTCGTTTGTTTGTTTTTCAAGACAGGGTCTCACTATGTGGTTCCCACTGTCCTAGAACTTGTGTTGACCAGGCTGGTCTTGAACTCATAAAGATCCGCCTGCCTGTGTCTCCCTACCAAGGGCTGGGATTAAAGGTGTGTGACGCTGCCACCAGACCCACAACTAACATTTTAAAATGGCATTTTTGTGGCTGACCTGATGATACAGGCATGTAATCTCAGCTACTTGTGAGGCTGAGGCAGGAGAATTAAAAGTTCAAGGTCTGCCAGGGTTACAGAGTGGGTTCAGGGCTAGCCTGGACAACTTAGGGAGACCCTGTTTCAAATGAGCAATAAAACAGAAAGTTTAAGTCTGTGGTGGAGTTTGCCTAGAATGTGATTAGCCCTGAGTTCAGCCCCCAGCATTGGAAAAAAGAAATAAGTTGGATGGAGTTGAGGACCAGAATTGTGCCTTCTAATACTTTGTTGGGAACAAGCAAAAGAAACTTATTCTAAGTACTACCATTTCATTTTCAAGCTCCATTTAATCATAGAGAGAAACTAAATTCAAGTTTCTAGGTCCTAGGGAGCTGGTGACATCCCTATTGCTGAATAGCTTCTGTTGTAAACAGTTGTCTGAGTCCAGCCATCTCAAGGACAACTTCTTTATCTTGCTGGCAGGGTCAAACAAGTTCATGTTCTCAGGCCTAGGAATGAACACCTATCCCACTTTTTCAAATGTTTCTTTAATTGTTGTTAACTGGTAAAGAATATAGAAATTGCTGTTATCTAAACAAAGATGCATAAGTTATAAAAATATATAACCCAATTGCCTGTTATGTCCTAATTAACTACATACAAAGTACCAGCTCCTTTGTCCCTATATCACTCTGAGCTCCAGACCTAATGGCTAAGATAATGAATTAAGGACTTTGAAGCCAGGTGCTCTGGATATAATCCAGTCTCTGATGGGTACTCCCTTGCTTAACCCATAATGTCAAAATACAATTGGAAAACCTTGCACTCACCCTAGCTTACCCCTTGCTTTATGTTCCCATCTGCCAAGGATCACCCTCAGCTTGGAGAGGGGTTCCTGAGGAAGGGGTGTTTGGGAACAGTAAGGGAAGGACTCGAAGACAGTTGTGGGGTACAAGTTGACAGCTCTGTGTTCTGCTCCTGCTAGCTCTCCAGACAGCTCATCAGGATAGCTCAGCTCTTGTAGAGGAAAGCCCAGTCTTTTATTTACATATCAATTCAATTATCCACCCAGGTTCTCTTTTGATTATCCCATGAATCAGCATTTTATAACCTTAGCCCCTTGATTTTTAGAAAAGGCAGCAAGTATATATATTTTTAAAACATGGCAATGAATTCAGAGACCTGCCTGCCTTTATAAGCATAGACAGTAAGCTAGCTGAGTAGGATTCTGTCCTAAAATTACCATTCTTACCATTCCTGGGCCTAAACTTGCTCTATCCCAGGCTGACCTTGAACTCAGGAATCTGCCTGCCTTTGTATATTTCTGATAAACTGGCTTTTAAGTGTAGCTGCTTTTGTTCTTTTAGGTCTGTGAAGCCAGCCTCTCATAGAATTCATATTTTGCATAGTTGAGAAATTATATGTTTTTGAACTTATACTTTTAGTGTTCTTTCCCACAGCCTTAAGAGCTGTCTTGAAAGTCAGCGCTTACCATTTTTGCTGAGGAACAAACACACCCTTGACTCCCAGACTCATATTGTTTCTAATTATTATGGAGTCATTAACCTTGGCAGGGAGAATATTTCCAGAAGGAAGAACATGAAGTGCAATATATACATTATTATATACAAACAAGCTTTAAGCCCAGCAACCTTCAACACTTGTGGAGGCCCACTTTCTACTGGCTCTGCTCCATGGGTAGGAAACCATGTCATGCCACCATCTCTTCCAAGGCCATGCAGGACTCAGGACCCACTCTTTAAAAATGTATAATCGGCGTACGCCTTTAATCCCAGCACTTGGGAGGCAGAGGCAGGCGAATTTCTGAGTTCAAGGCCAGCCTGGTCTACAGAGTGAGTTCCAGGACAGCCAGGGCTGCACAGAGAAACCCTGTCTTAAACAAACAAACAAACAAAAAATGTATAATCTCCTTTTGGGACAAAAAATGTATAATCTCCTTTTGGGACACAGTTCAGATCCCGAACTGGCCACTTCCCTGAGTGCTCAGAAAAATTTACGCTTCCGTATCTGAAATGAGTTTTCTTGGCTTCCACCCTGAGCCTAAGAACCTGAGCCAGCTGTTTTTTGTTATATTCCTTCAAAGCCTATCAGAGTGTTTTCATGGGTCTAAAAGCCTGAACAAGGGGGATTATTTCCCAAGCTTTGGTTTCTTGAGCAAGGCAAGGGTGGGTCAGAAGGCTTCAAGAGGGAAGGAGAGAGAAGAAAGGGGAGGCAAGAAAGATGGATCCAGGCAAATGGCGCACTTCACAGGACACTTAGCAGCACACATGGTGCTGCGTCCCACATTATACTTAGGTCAGTGAGGAACTGCTCATATGACAGTGGTCCTGCTTTCCTCTTACCTGGTGAGTTCACTTACTTACGCATGTGTGGTGATGCCCCGTAAACAGAGGGACCACACTGACATTTGTCTAAAAGTATGACCCATGCAATTATTCACAGTGTGTCATACTTGGTAAGAAATGTCTCTGTTCCTGGTTTAGCTCATTTCCTATAGCATCTTTCATAGCATTCTTTTAGCCTGTTCTTTCTCCTTGAGAAACAAAATGGAAAACCAAGTTCACAGTAAAAATTCCCACCAGGCTATGCGGCCAGCAGCCTCACCCACTTCATGTTTACTGGGTCTCTTGATAGCATGAAAGAGAAGGACTGAAAAGGAGTGATTTAACAAGGTATTCATTCAGTACATGTCTGCTAGTAAACTGTGCTGTGCCATCTGGGACCAGTGACAAGCACACCTCTAGCTGCCCTCAGGATCTCCGAGCCCCATCTAACACACATTCTTTGCAAATGGTTTAATAATCACCTTGCCTGCCACACCTGCTCAGTGCCACGGTTGCTGTGGATCCAGGCTGTGGATCTCCCCGGTGTAACCTCTGAGCCAGCAAGCAGCAATTAGTCACCACAAATGCAGTCTGATAAAGCACCATCCAGAAGTGGTTAGGGCAAATTCCAAACACGCAGGGCATCTATAACCAGGTCATTAGGGAGCCTGTTGAGATGCCCTACCCTACCCTACCCTGCCCTGCCCTGCCCCTGCTGCCCGGTTTCTCCATGCTGCCAGCTCCACAGCTGACCTCGCTCTCCTCTCAGACAGTTGCTACCCAGCAGCTGCCTCTGAGTCCAGGCACAGATGTCTGACAGGTGGCAGAGCAAGCACATGAGGTCTCATTCCTGGGCATCCTTTCTTCAGGTCTCATGAGTCCCTAAAGTCATACACATTAGTCCCTGCTGTGCCCCACAGGTCCAGTGTAGCCATACCTCTGTCACTTTCTTTAAGTCTGTCTATCTTAAAACTGTACATTGTTTAAATTTAAAAAAATTGTGGCTAGGCATGGTGGTGCATGCCTTTTATCCCAGCACTTGGGAGGCAGAGGCAGATGGATCTCTCTGAGTTTGAGGCCAGCCTGGTCTACAGAGTGAGTTCCAGGACAGCTAGGGCTGTTGAAACCGCTGTCTCAAGAAACAAACAAACAAACAAAAACTGTGGAGTGCGTGCATGTGGTGGTGGCGGCGGTGGTGGCGGCGGCGGCGGTGGTGGTAGGACACAACTCTGAGCACGTGAGATGGGGTCTCTCACTGAACCTAAAGCTCAGGTCACCTAGGTTGTCCAGGCAGTGAGCTCTGGGGGTCTGCCTATCTCTGCCCTGCAAATGCTGGGGTTACAGGAATGCAGGGACATTTACACTAGTGTTGGAGTTCTTACTCAGGGTCTTATGCTGGCACAGCAAGTGCTCCTTCTCACCAAGTCATCTTCCCAGCCCCCCACCCCCAACTGTTCCTTTCTATCCATCAAAGGCCTGCCCTTTCTTCAAACCCTGGTTTAAGTGGACAGCCGCCAGCTCTGGGCAGACCTCTCTCCATTCTCCTGCTAACATCCCTGCCTTTAGCCTTTTCTAAGTGACAGGATACTTGAGTCTTTGCATTGTCATCCCTCCAATGTTCAGGGATACAGAAGACACAGAGGAGAAGAGAAAATAAGGGCTTGACTCCCCTCCCCCTTATTTTATAAGTAAGTTGGTTTTCTAGTATCCACCATAACAGTTAATTGTCATTACTGTAATGAAGGATGCAAGGCAATTAACTTATTAGGAGAAAAGGCTTTGTTGCTGATGGAACTATTCATTCCATTTCATTCTATTCTCTTCTAAGTGGCATTTAAAGACCACCAAGGAGCACTGGGTGCATATATGTTATTTGTGTTACTCAAAAATACTAGGTCTTTTCAGAGGTGTAAGTAAGGCTTTTAAAATTTATTTATTTGGGTGCTAAAGAGATGACTCAGTGTGTATAATGGTAGCCACACAAGTGTGGGGACTGAGTTCAGATTCCTAGCACCCATGTAAAGAGTGGGTGGGACAGATTGTTTGTAATTCCAGCACCTGGAAGACAGAAGCAGGAAATTTCTGAAGTGAGCTGGCTAAATAGCCAAATTGGCAAGCTCCTGCTTCAGAGAGAGAACTTGCCTCAATTTGTAAGGTGGAGAGTGATGATTACCTAACATAGGAATCATAACCTCAGCCTCTGTAGTGTGATTGATCTTGTATGCCTTGCCATCTAAAGGGTCCCCAGTTGCTAGTCTACTGGCTCTTTAAGAAAACTGCTTGATCCTTTGACCTCCAGGGACTTCTGGGGACAGGAGAGGATATAAAAAGCCAGCAAAGGGTGAGAGAGGGGGAGTTGGGTCCAGGTGGCAGAAGAGTAGGGTCAGAGGGTAGGGTTAGAGAAAACAGTTGGTGCAGGAAGGGAGAAGAATGAATAGGGCTGAAGAAGAGAAGATGGTGCAGAAAGGAGACTGAGCAGAGTGAAAACAGGAGACCGCTGAGCCGGGAGAGGCTGAGCTGAGCCAGAGAAGATACTGGTAGGAGACAGTTGAGAGAGAATTGGGCTAAAAGGGTGAGAAGACAGCTGGTGATAGTGGATCCAGGAGGAGCTGAGCTGAGCAAGGAGGCTAGAACAGTGAGGAGCTGCTCGTAGTGGGAAAACTGGGAGGAGGGACTGTTCAAGCAGACTTGGGGAACTGTGGGAGAAACGTTTGAATGGGGCTGGGCTAGAAACTGGGAGGAGGGCTGGCAGAGAGTTAAGAGAACTGGTTACTGTTTGTAAGAAAAGGAGACATTAAAAGAAACATTTAAAAGGCAAAAAAATTCCATAAAACACATTTTACATCATTCCTTGCTTGGCTATGACTCGCCCACCTGACATGTCCAATTCTGTGTTAGCTGGACCTACTAGAACACTTGTAATTCCAGCACTCAGGAGGCAGAGGCAGCCATATCTCTCCGAATGTAAGAAATAAGATACACTTAAAGGAGTCTAGAGCCTCTTTTCTCCGCATTGCTCTCTCTCAACCACGATGTTTAGGAGGACGTTCATACCTACACTTTCAAGCTTGCCTCTTATCCCTTTCCTTTCCAGACAGCCCTGCTTCTGAGCATCTCTACACTCCTCTCTGTCATGTTTTCTCCCTGTAATGAGATGCCCCCAGAATCACTTTGTACTTGTTTGTAGAGATCTTCCTAGTTCCCTCCATGGCCACAGAGTGGTCTGATGGGAGATGTTCTGGTTATACCATGCTCTTATTCTGGACATTTGGCTTCTTGCCAGGCCTTGACTGTCACAGAGAGCTTCAGTAAATAACCTTGTCCCAGGACTTTCTGTATTGTTTGCAAGGGATCTTTAGGATGAGTTCCTGGACGTGGGATGCAGGTCGAAGAGCAAACATACAGGCTGTTTTTGCTAAGCATTGCCGAGTTCCTTTCCATAGGACTGCGCCATCCGCATTCCCAGCAGTCATGTGTCACCATGCTGGCTTTCTCATCGCTGAAATAAGACAGCATTTTGTTAAATCTTTGTATTTTGGCCAATCTGATCAGTGAGCCACTGCCCAGCTGCCAGTTGATCTTTAATAAACTAGTCTGGCCGGGCAGTGGTGGCGCATGCCTTTAATCCCAGCACTTGGGAGGCAGAGGCAGGTGGATTTCTGAGTTCGAGGCCAGCCTGGTCTACAGAGTGAGTTCCAGGACAGCCAGGGCTACACAAAGAAACCCTGTCTCGAAAAACCAAAAAAAAAAAAAAAAAAAAAAAATCAAATAGAATAAACTAGTCTGCCTGTAGCAAGGGCTATACACATGGAAGGCATGCTTTGGGAGGGTAGCAAGTCCTCATTACTCCCTGTAATGGTAGATCTTAACTGTCTAGAGTAGGGCAGAACACAGGAACCAGAGAACTTTCTTACTCCTCTTTCTACCTGTGTGACGTAATTCCTGCTCTTCCTACCTCCCAAAGTCATTGTGAGGATGGATGTACATGAGGTGTACCACATGACCTAAATATCCTCACGCTATTATTGTTGTTCATTGGACTAGACTTTGGATGTTTATTTATTTTTATTTTGTGTATAAGTATTTTGCCCCTATATATGTATATGCATCACACATGTGCAATGTTGGCAGAGGCCAGAAGAAGGCATCTGATCTCCTGGACCTGCAGTAACAGATAGTTGTGAGCCACCAGAGAGATAGCTCAGTGGCCTAGCCTTTGTAGCCACTGCTTTCACCACCAAAGGGCAATTCATAGCTCAGCAGCTTCTGTGCTTCCTTAGCTCTGTTTCATAGAACCAGTGGCATAGTCCTGTACTCCTGCTGCTTAGGAGGCTGAGCCAAGGAGATCCCAAGTTCAAGACCTGTCTGGAAGACAGAGTGAGTTTGAAGCCAACTAAGGCAAATTAGTGAAGACCCTTTCTCAAAATAAAAAGTAAAAAGAGGGGCTGGGGCTGTAGCTCAGTGGTAGAGCAGTTACCTCACATAAAGCCCGAGGTTCATTTCCTAGTTCTGGGAGAAAAGAGAGGTAAAATGGCCTCAGAAATTGTGGTAGGAGCTGAGGAGATGGCTATCTATAAATCACTTGCCTTGCAAGTGTGAGGACACAGTTGTGATCCCCAGACCAACCTGAAAAATCTAGACATGAGCCAGGCAGTGGTGGCACATGCCTTTAATCCCAGCACTCGGGAGGTAGAGGCAGGCAGGTTTCTTAGTTTGAGGCCAGCCTGGTCTACAGAGTGAGTTCCAGGACAGCCAGGGCTACACAGAGAAACCCTGGCTCAGGGGGAAAAAAAAAAAGAAAAAAGAAAAGAAAAGAAAAAAAAAAGCTAGACATGGTGGTGAGTGCTTGGGACCCCAGTGCTGAAGACACAGAGACAGGCCAACCCCAGAGACTCTCTGGAGAGCTAGTCTAGCCTGAATTAGTAAGCTCCAAGGAAGCCAGTCACTGTTTCAAAAAACAAGGTGGGTGTGGTTGGGGAAAGGGGAAGCTGGAGAAGAAATGGTTCAGCAGTCAAGAGTACTTGCTATCCATGCAGGCCTGAGGTTTGCTTCCCTGCACCCATATGGAGACTCACAACCTCAGTTATAACCCCAGTTACAGGGGACCCAATGCCCTCTTCTGGCCTTCCCTCATGCCACCTCCCCCAACCCCCCCAAAATAAAATAATAAAATAAATCCGAAAAAAAAAAAAAGAAAAAAAAAGATGGATGGCACCTTGAGGAATGACACCCAAGGTTGTCCTCTGCCTTCCACATACAGGAAATCATGGCGCCATCACCCCCTCTCTGGGAGCATGTCTTGTCTCTTGGGTATGTGCACAGGAAAGAGTGACCCAGGTTGTCTGGCCTTCTTACCGGGTTGTCCCCATGTTGGCCTCATCTGGGTCACCACTCCCCAGGGCCATTATCTCACTCTCCTGGAGTGAGGATGATGTGGTTGGCAGGGGAAGAAAAGCTGTGAGGAGGAGATGGCCTTGCTTTCTATCAGCTTGTTCTTCCCAGAACTTCTGACAGGCTGCTTGGGAGGCATTCCACCATCTCTGTCCACTCACCTTCACCACAAGGAGCTGGTACTTTACTGTAGGCAGTTGGAGCACCCCACTCCCAACAGAGGTGTTTCTGGAACAGCAGGATCCACACCTGCTACTCTCCTTCATTTCATCAAAGACTCCAGCTTCCAGCCAGTGACAAATCCATTGCAAATGGGGACGCTATGGTTGGTACTAGGAATGACAGTGGAACAGTGTTAGTGATTCCCACTGTCTCCTCCTGCCTTGGTAACTGTCCCCTCCCCAGAGGTGCCTTTGCTTCTGCTGCCCCTGTGCTTCGAGTCTATAGTCCTTACTGATCCCGGTCACATCCTCGTTTTTCAGCTTCCTCTAGCACATGGTGGGGAGACTGCATCTCTTTATGTGCTAGGAAGCCAAAGATCACTCCTGATTCTCCTTTTGGGTCCTTAACAGGGAGCTGGGTATGCATAAGGTGACTCAGAGTAGACACCATAGACTCAAGGACACTAAGCTTAGGAGGCCACTTCTCACAGCCCATGGAAGATATCAGTGTTGAGACAGAATTTACAGTGCCCCTGGAAACCTTCGTATTTTCCAATTACCATTGTTCCAAATTACAATGGTGCTAGGCACGATGGTGCACACCTTTAATCCAAAAGCAGGCTGAACTCTGAGTCCCAGGCCAACCTGGTCTACATAGTGACCCAGAACAGCCAGGGCTACATAGAGAGACCCTGTCTCAAAAAGCCAACACTCAAAAGAATTACAATTGGGTAATACATTCTGTCTGTCTGTCTATCTACTTACTTATTTCGTTTCTTTGAGACAGGTTTCATTGTGTACCCCTAGCTGTCCTGGAACTCATTATGTAGATCAGGCTGTTCTCAAACTCAGAGATACGCCTTCTTTTGCCTCTTGAGCGGATTAAGGGTGTGTGCCACTATGCCAGGCTCCATTTTGTTTTTTGGTTTTTTTTTTTTTTTTTTTTTTTTTTGAGACAGGGTTTCTCTGTGTAGCCCTGGCGGTCCTGGAACTCGCTCTGTAGACCAGGCTGGCCTCGAACTCAGAAATCCACCTGCCTCTGCCTCCCGAGTGCTGGGATTAAAGGCATGCGCTACCACTGCCCAGCTTCATTTTGTTTTTTTGAGACAAGTTTTCTCTGTGTAGTCCTGGCTGTTCTGGAACCCTCCGTAGACCAGGCTGGCCTCAAATTTAGGGATCCACCTGCCTTTGCCTCCCAAGTGTTGGGATTATATGCTAGGCAACTAAGTTTTAACTCACTTGATTTTGAAACAAGATAGAAATTCAGGGGAAATTATGGGGCTGTAGGAAGGGAAAGGAACACCACCCCAGTCTGGTTCACTCCTGTCAACAGCTGAGAAACAGATATCCTAGAGCCCCTCTCTTTCCCCAGACATTCTGAGAGTCTCCAACAAAACAATTAACTTTGTTTACAGTGAAGACATCCTGTCTTCCCTGTCCTGGGATCTAGACCGTTACCTTATCCTTTGGAACCTTGTCTGTGCCCCTCAGGACCACCCTGTGGGCTCATTTGGTTTTCTTAGAAACCCTTTCAAAAGACATTTAGAATCAACCTAAATGCTATACACGGCTATTGTAAAGACAGCGAGGCTGTGTCTCTTAGATAAGCCACACCCGTGCTCTCTGCTGTGTCTTCTCTAGCTTTTCTCATTTTCTCTTAATATTTGTGTTTTAAAACATATATATATATATTTAAAGTCTCTCACCAGGCAGTAGTGGCACAATTAATACCTTTAATCCCAGCACTTGGGAGACAGAGGCAGACAGATCTCTGAGTTTAAGGCCATCATGGACTACAGAGTCCAGGACAGCCAGGGCTTCACAGAAACCCTGTTTCAACACACACACACACACACACACACCCCTTTTTAATAAACCCGAACCATCCTTCACACTGGCTTGTCCTAAAATTCTTTACACACACACACACACACACACACACACACACACACACACACACACACACACACACACACACACACCCTTTTTAATAAACCCGAACCATCCTTCACACTGGCTTGTCCTAAAATTCTTTTCTCCTGTGAAGCTAAGAATCTTGAATCTTGAGTTTGCCAGAGTGGATGGAGTTCTCTGAGAGGAGCCCCTGGGGTTGCTGCTTCCCACAGATTGCCCAGGGGAGGGAGGGGAGGCTACACATTACAGCAGCCTGAGGCCAAGTGAGTGGGGTTTCCAGAAGAAGTGAAACTTCAACTTCCTCACCAGCAGGGACACACAGACCTGCTCTGTCAGAGCAGTCATCATCTCTGCCCTGCACTTCACAAGCTTCAGTTCTCCAGCCTCTGAAAGACCGTGAGGGATCCACAGAATTTCCACTTAGGAGCCAAAGAGGATTCAGCTCCTCCTTCTCTCTAAGGTAGCAGTTAGCTACCTTAGGAGTCATCCCAATGATACCCAGGAATGGACAGAAGGGCACGGGGGCCAGCGTAGTTGTGGAATAAAGGAAAGGAGAAAAGAAACAGAAAAAAAATTTCCCAGCACAACTTGTGGCCTTTGCTGTCTTGCTGTTCTCTATTAGTATGGAGCAATAACTTTGAATTAAGGCCAAGGCTGGCATGCAACAGAGCCTCCAAACTAATCTGCAGGAAGAAGACAGTGCAGAAAAGATGTATTTCAGGCCCTCAAAATGGCCTCCCTCTCTGCCCACCCCCCCTCAAATTCTTCCTGCCCGCAGGAACCAGCAGCTCTTTCTGTCCCATGAGGGGTGTAGAGGAAGTGGGACAGCTGCCTGCCAGCACCCCTCCCAGCCAGCTGGCTGCCCGCTGTGGGTCACAGTGTACTGAGAGATCCCAGGGTAGTGGTTCAGACACCAAATGGCAGCCCTGGGAGCAGAGGGTTTTGCTTTTGCCTAAACCATACAGTGGTGCTCAGATTTTGTTTTAGGGTGGCTTACTAGGAGTTGATAAAGGTCTCTGACAAGATATGGGGCTGCTAGCCCCTTCCAGGATAGTAACCTCCAGGCTTTAATTTTCAAGAGTCAGTTTTTAGGGGTGGGGAGGTGGCTGAGCCAGTAAGTACTTGCCGTGCTAGCGTGAGGACCTGAGTTAGATTAGTATCTCATAAAAAGCTGGGCGTGGTGGCACTTTTCACCCCAGAGCTAGGACTTTCTGGGCAGCCAGCCTAGTTAGTTGGTATGTTCCGGGTTCAGCAAGAGACCCAGTCTCAAAAATAAATAAGTGGAGGGCTGGGCATAATGGCACATATCTTTAATTTTAATTCTAGCATTTGAGTGGCAGAGGTAAGCAGATCTCCGTGAGTTCCAGGTCAGCCTGGCCTATATAGAGTCCCAGGCCAATCATGAATATATATAATATATTATATATACAGTGCATCTGAATATAGTCATACACATACAAACATGCAAACACATTTACCCACTCCACAGACACACACACCCCAGTCAATTTACGTTTAATGTTTATCTGACTTAGACTGTTGGTTGAATGAGCAGTCATTTGCACTATGGACATAACTACTTTCTCCAAAGAGAATAAAGTAGAAAGCTGAGATGGTGGCCTATAACCCTAGTATTTGGGAGGTCTAGGCAGAAGGATCATGAGTTTGAGGCCAAAGTGGGTTACATAAGTGGTTCAAGGCCAGCCTAAACTACCTAGTGAGACCTTATCTCAAAGCAAACAAAAGCAAAATGAAAAACCCTCAACAATGAAAACTCAATAAAAAATGAGCATAGGGCTTGAACATACACCTTTTGAGACTCTAGAGTCTGGAGAACATACATAAACTCTCAGCTCTGTTCACTTTTCTTGTTCCTAAGGCAAAAGCAACCCAAGGAAAGGACAGTTATTCGGCTTGTGGTTTAAGAGGACATGGACTGTCATGAGGGGAAAGCCTGATAGAGTTCACATGCAGCTGGGACCTCTCACCTCTGGGCCATGCAGACAGCAAGAAATGTTGACGCTTCTCTCCTCCTGTTCAGACTGGGTCCCTAGTCTAAGGACAGCACTGTGATACTTCCACCTGTTCACACTGTCCTTGCCCATGTGACTCCTGTCCCCACTGATGCCAACTTCCAAGGACTGCTAGTGAGAAGTATTTTGTTGAGTCCTGATTCCTAGTGAGAGAAAACAGGAAACTGCTGTTGGAACCCACCACATTACACATTAGAGAACTGGACCACCTCTGAAAGGGTATCAGGAAGTTACAGAGTAAACATTGCCTGGGGAAAACAAATGTCTATTCATCCCAAATAGGGATCCAACAACAGACCAAAGAAACTACTCCACCAGTCCTGGTTAATGTTTGTTCCCTTGGCACAGGTAGAGTCATCTGGATAGAGGGAACCTCAGTTGAGAAAATGGCTCCATCCCACTGGCCTGAAGGTAAGCCTGTGAGACATTCTCTTGATTTATGATTGATGTGAGAAGACCCAGCCCACTGTGGGTGGGGTCATCCCTGAACAGGTGGCCCTTGGTTGTATAAAAAAGCAGGCTGAGCAAACCATTGGCAGCTAGCCAGTAGCAGTGTTTCTCCATTGTTTTTATTTCAGTTCCTGCTTCCAGGTTCCTGCCTTGAGTTCAGGCTCTGACTTCCTTCAAGATGAAGTGTGAGTCAAATAAAGTCTTTCCTCCCCAAGTTTCTTTTGGTCATGGAGTGTCATTGCAGAGATAATAGCTTAAGACACTACTTAAGCCTAGCTTTGTGAATCGTGGGTTTAATTAAGGTTACTTGCAGGAGTATGAGGGGTTACTTTACAGACACATGGGCAACTTATAAGTGGCTATATCATTAAAGAAAATGTCTTTCACCACCAATAACTGCTAATATAGTCTCAGGGAGGGACAGGGTATTGTAATGTACCATTGACTGTCTATACATCCTTGAGGTGCTTGGCCTTAGGAGCTCCTCCGTCATTCATGATGGAAAGTTAATGGGCCCAATCTTGTTTAGGCATCCTGTGTGTAGCCTAGCTTTAGAGAATTCAAGACAGCAATGGCCATATCCTTCCCTGAGGATAGTATTCCAAAGCAGTTTTCACTCACGCAGGAATGTAGAAGGTAAGAGGTCATGTGCTCATAGACAAACACTAGATAAGCCAGGAAACTGAAACATGCATGTTTGTCTCTTCAGAGGAGGAAGGTATTTGCCTGTTTTCCTCCCGGAATGCTGGGAAAGGATGTAGTTTACAACCTGGTGATTTTTTGCTATCTGTAGGACCAAGCTTCACCTGAATCCCCCAGAATATTGTTTGTTTAATCCCAGACATTTCCCCCATAAATCTTGAGTGTTGCTTCTTAGTCCATAAAACCCATCCTTATGAGAAATATTACTTATGTTTACAACAGCCTAAATGATTTCCATGTTGTCTTAGGGCCAGGCCAGTCCTGACTACCACAGACATTATGTTTACCTCAGTCATTCTTCCTAGACCCTTGTCTTGACTATTATTCCTAAGTCAACAGAATCCATCTTTATGAAAGATGAAAGAACGAGTTTTAATGTAAACGCTTTTATTTTATTTTTTTTAAGTATAGAATAGAGTTCCCCAGGGCATGGGGAGGGGAGTTAAGAGGGTGGTAGTAGAGGCAGAAAAGGGCAGAGAGGGGGGAGGAAGAGGAGGAGGAGGAGAAGAAAAGAGAAGTAGAGGCTGGCCATGAGCACGTGGAGGGGGGGGAAGGGAATGAGGAGAGAGCAGGAACAGGAAGGGAAGGGCAAGAGCAAGAGAGGTCAAGAGAGCAAGAGCGATGTAAACACATCTTAAGCTTTGTTGAACACACAGGACTGAGTTAATTGTCATCAGAGAACTTTTTTTTCCCCAAAATTGTTTGGTTTTTTTTCCCCTGATATTTTGAGACAGGGCTTCTCCATGTAGCCCTAGCTGTCCTAGAACTCTCTCTGTAGACCAGGCTTGAATTCATGGAGATCTCCTTGCCTCTGCCTCCTGAGTGCTGGTATTAAAGGCATGTGCCATCACCGCCTGGCTTGTGCCCCAGATGAGGCAGAGATGACAGTATTGATTCCACCAATGTCCAACTTGGCAAACCCATGCATTTATTGGGCTTATTTATAGAGCTTGAGTAAGAATTTATAGAAGCACGGATGACTCAAAGGCAGGTGTATTACTGAAAAGCTTTTCCCAGCAGAGGGTGAAAAATCATATAATCTGCATCCCTAGGGCCTTCTGTATTTCTAGGCAGCTCAGCTCCTGTGTCTATGACCCTCAGGAGAGGCCTTGTCAGTCTTGTAAGTTTCAGGAGCATCTTGAGAGTTGTGAGTTGTCTACTCCCTCAGCCTGGTAAGTTTCATTTAGTGTTCTGAATTTTAAGAAACCTCTCCCTAGGAAAGTATTTCAATGTAGAGGAAATTATTACATAACGAAAGGGCAAATATGGGATATGATTTTTTTTTTGATGCGCCAGTCTATTGATATGGGGGTAAAGGTGTGATGTATGGGTCATCTGTGACCATTTTAATATCCTGAGAAAAGAAACTGTAAGAACCATAAAGACCACAACCCAGAGCTCCTCCAGTCTTCCTATATGAGAGACAGTTTCTTTATCAGCCATGCTTATCTGCAGTTAAAAGCATTCCTGTGTCACCAAGACCCTCATTTTCTCATTTTTCTTGAAAAGCAGGGAAAGTTACGTTTGTCCTCCATGTTGAGTCAGGTGGGTTTTATTTTTTTGTTTGTTTTTGAGATAGAGTTCTGGGGTGTTAAGAACAGGCTGTGTGCCCAGCTCCAAGTTCCTTCATATTGTATAAAATGCTGTTTTTCCCTCAGGTTAAACTTGCCTGTAATGACTCCATTTTACAAGCAGCGTTTAGCTCCATTTTGTATGCAAAGACAAAGGCAAGTAATCAACCTCACCACTCTTATACCACACACAGGCACAGACTGATAAACCACTTATTTCTAAAAGTAAAAAGAGTACTTCCCTATAAAAACTTATCAAAGTTGGGGCCAGGCAGTGGTGGTGCACACTTTTAATCCCAGCACTCAGGAAGCAGAAGCAGGTGGATCTTTGAGTTCAAGGCTAGCCTGATCCACAGAGTGAGTTCAAAACCAGCCAGGGCTGCACAGAGAAACTCTGTCTTGAGAAAGAAAAATCAATGTTGGGACCATTGAGAAACCGGTGAATTAAAATAATCAGAAAAATCAGGCCAAAGAACTTAACAAACTCACCAGAGGGCAGAAAGGGTACAGAACCCTCACCTGGACCCCATCAAGGGGAGGACACTTAACACCGATGGTAATTGCCTCTCTGACCTGTCATCTGCCATCTCATTCAGAGTATGTAAAGGTGTTGGTCCCAACTATATTTAAATTACCCCTGTCTCCCCTCCCGTTCATCCGTCAGGACCTCCTATCCATTTGTCTACCAGTTCATCTACCTTGACCTAGTCAGGTCTCTTGCCTCTATGACAGCCATCCATGGTCCCACACTTTGCCTCTGAAGCTCAACTCCACGTTGAGGGCTGCCTGAGCTCTGTCCCTTTGACTTGACTATGCAGAGATGTCTCCCTCAGACCTCCAGCAGGTTAGTCAGTTGACCACTACACCTACTCCTCTCCTCCCATAACTACTCCCCCAGAGATTCTGCATCTTCACCTGTCTCCCACATCTGCCTATAAAGAGGTCTCTTTGGAACTCACCAAACTGCTGTAGCCACTTTAACCATTTAGTTTAGTCATCAGCAAGCATCTCTCTCTCTCTCTCTCTCTCTCTCTCTCTCTCTCTCTCTCTCTCTCTCTGTGTGTGTGTGTGTGTGTGTGTTGAACATGCATTTGTCTTGGTCAAGTGCTGTCATGGAATACAGGACTATTTGGTAAATTGATGCCAATGAAACTGAAGTACCTTGTAAATCTATTGTTAGTCAATAAATTCTGACATCTTGGAAAGACATGACAATGTTCATTTATATTTCTGACACAGTATGCTCACTACCTAGTGAAGAGTGGTTTTCTCTGGGCATGGTGTGATCATTGGTTGCCAGGGAGCATCCTATAGTCATGTCACCAGGCCTGAGGCTCTTCTACGTACGCCCTTCTACGTACTACATTCTACTGAAACAGACCAGGAAAGGATGACTGGTAGAGACATCATTTTATTCAAGTCCAGGCTTTGGGGATGGAAAGACTCTTTCACAGGCATCACCTAAGACCATTGGAAAACACAGATATTTATATTGAAATTCATAACAGTAGCAAAAATACAGTTATGAAGTAGCCATGAAAGTAAGTTTATGGTTGAGGGTCACCACAACATTAGGAACTAACTGTATTAAAGGGTCAGCATTAGGAAGGTTGGGAAACACTGGCCTAGACTGTCCTCTTACCTCAGCCTCTTAAGTGCTGGCATTGCAGAATGTGCCACCATGCCCAGCTCCAATCAGATTTTACCTCCTAGAGCTGGAAGTACAGGTAGAGGGAGGAGGAGTGTGCCATTGCCTCGAGGCTGAGCTGGTCTGAGTATGAGTTTTTTGGCAATCTTGTCTTGGAGTACAGCCTAAACTGGCTCTCAACACAACAAAGCCAGAGGATTCCTGACAGTCTTTGGGCCCCGACCATGTGATGGGTCAAAGTTACCTTTCCTGGTCTGACAGAGACCCCCCTGCTACTGTAGTTGGCAAGGGTGAGAGATGACAGTTGTGACTGGTGAGTTAAATCACGGGTTGGCTCTGTCACTGATAATCTGTCACATCTCTCTTTAATTTACTCCCTGAAGACAAATGGTTGAAATCCTCATCCATGTTGTATATTCTACTGCCCTAGGCCGTAGTCTCTGAACATCTCAAAGCACTACTACTGGCAGGTGAGATGGCCAGAGTGAGCAACAATGGCCTTGCTCACACCCAACGGTCAACATATGCCCAACTTAGCAGAATACTCTGGTGACCCAGAGTCACATGGCTCCCTGAAGGGTGGTTTAGTGGGTGAGCAAGAGATGAGGGGTAAAAGACAAGGCTGAGCTGAAGAAGATTTTGTTATGTATCCTAGGCTGGTCTTGAACTCACTATAGAGCCAAGGATGAATTTGAACTCCTGACCATCCTGCCTTCACTTCTCAAATGTTGGGATTACAGGTATATGCCATCCTGCTTGGTTTTCTGAAGTGCTGGGGATTAAACATTGAGTTGTGTGCGTGCTAGGCAAGCACTCTACCAACTGAGCTACTTTCTCAGCTCAAGCCACAGAAGATCCTGCCTTTTGTGACGCAGTAAGGGATGGATCTAATTTCTCTGTTGTTACCACTTTTGCAACAGGGTATCATGTAGCTCAGCTTGGCTTTGAACCTGTAATGCTCCTGCTTCTACCTCCTAAGTGCTAGAACTGCAGCATGCACCACCATGTCTGACTTGGGTTGAAGATCTTAAGACCATAGATATGCTGCCAGCACCTCTACCCCCTTGACTTGCTTCGTGCTGTAGATACGGCTGGAGCTACAGGGGAGGTCTGAGAAAGCTGAGAATTCTGGCCTCTACAGAGACATGATTCAAATTTTCTCCCTGGCTCCCTGGGAGGCTGAACTTCTGAGAAATTCCCTGGGAGGTTAGTATACACTTTTTCTGCCAACTTTCCTGGAACCTTCTGTACAGTGAAGCCAAGAGAGGATGCCTGTAGGGCTCTGGAACTACAAATCCTCTTTTCTCTCACCCGGAGTAGCAGGAAAGGCTCCTGTCTCACTCTGGCCGAATGCCTTCAATAACAATAATACCAGGTAGGAGTTGGTTTGCCATTTAGAGAATCCTTTGAATGTACAAGGCAGTCTTCGCACATATCTCATCTAGTCTTTGATGAGTTAACAAAACAAAACAATCGCCCTAGGACAACAGTTTTCAACCTGTGGGGGTCATGACTCCCACAGGGGTCGCATATCAGACATCCTGCATGTCAGATATTTACATAACAGCAAAATTACAGTTAGAAAGCAGCAACAAGAACAGTTTTATGGTTGAGGGGTCACTATAACATGAGGAACTATATTAAAGGGATGTAGCATTCAGAAGATTGTGAACCACTGGCCTAGAGGGTCATACCAGTCGAGATGTGCCATGGCCAGAAACCCCACTTAGGTTAGTTTACCATCTCCCCTACTTCAGGTTGTCTGTTTCCATAATGTAGAGGGGGAAATCTACAGCACAGGGCACAGGGCACTAAAAGCTCTGGTCCCCAACACCTCTCACTTCCTTCCGATGTTTCAGCCAGTGCATGCATATCACA
The DNA here is from genome assembly GCA_028551405.1 of Uromys caudimaculatus. Taxonomy (NCBI): domain Eukaryota; kingdom Metazoa; phylum Chordata; class Mammalia; order Rodentia; family Muridae; genus Uromys; species Uromys caudimaculatus. The sequence continues at coordinate 47,793,018 of CM052703.1, forward strand.
CTACCCTCTGCATATGCTGTTCCCTCTGCCAGGAAAGTCTTTGGCATCCCATTCAGTCCTACCAGTCTTCCTGACCAAATCCTATCAGTGGCCCAAGGCTCCATTCCCTCCTGTGAGCCTATACCTTCAGTTAAGTTCCAGAGCCAGGGTTTGGGTGAAGAATCTCATGGTGGGAGCCGTCATTACTGCTCAACACGGCTGATTCAGCATTGTTTGCTCCAGCTCCCAACTGCTTGCCCTGTTCTGCTGAGCATCAGGTAGTGGAGTTGCCTGACAGTTAGGAACTGTGATGCTTATTATCTAGAATTTCCATGGAAACATGTCTGGGATTTATGAGGGTATTTCCAGAAAGGATTAACTGAAAAGTCACATCCTTAATGTGGGTAGTACCATACACAAGCTGGGGGTTTGATTTTTAAAAAAGATTTATTTTATGTGTATGAGTGCTTTGCTTGCATGTATATATGTGTGTGCATGCATGCGTGCGTGCGTGCGTGCGTGTGTGTATACCTGGTGCCTATGGAGATCAGAAGACAGTGTCTGCTCCCCTGGGACTGGAGTAACAGATAGTTGTGAGTCACCATATGCATGCTCGGAACCTAACCTAGGTATTCTACAAGAACAACAGCACTCTTAACTGCTAGGCCGACTCTCCAGCTTCCAAGCTGAAGTTTTAGAGGACTAAATACAAGCAGTCACACCAATGCTGGTACTCTCTGCTTTCTCACTGTGGATCCAGTATGACTGCAGCCTCCTGCTCCCACCTCCATGGCTTCTCTATCATGGTGACCTGTACCTGCAAACTATGACCTAGAAGAATCCCTTCCCTCCTTAAGTCGCATCTTGTCAGGTAGTTGGTCATATCAATGAGAAAAGTAATGGATACAGGAACCATGCTGTGTATTAATTATTCTCAGCATGATAATGTGCTGTTCCAGAGGGAATGGCTCTTCCATGCCCCTCCCCAAGAGAATGGCCATAGTAGGAGGGCTGGCTCAGGAAGCTTCCGGGAGGTGACCACCATGAGCTCACATCATGCGTAAATGTCACTTGTTAGAGGCCTTAATGACTTGGAGGTAGCAAAAAGGCACTGAATATATAAAGCCATGCAGGGGAATGATAATTTCAAAAGACACTTGAGGGGGGTTGGGGAGATGCTCGGTGAGTAAGACTATGTGCTGTGTAAGCCCACGGGCCTGAATGGGGATCCCCACCACCCCAGGTGAAGAGTTGGATGTGGCCACTGTGGGGCTGGGAACAGGGACAGAGACAGCTACCAGCCTAGCTCCAAATTCAGTGAGAGACCCCATTTCAAGGGAGTAAAGCAGACAGTGATAGAACAGGACACGTGATATCCTCTTGTGGTCTCTGGTATCTGCATACACATATGAATATAACACAGGGCAGTGGGGAGACAGACAGTCACCTGAATTCTCTTGAATGGGAAACTAGAAGACCTACAGAACAGGGAGCTTCAACTAAAGCTTCCATATTTAATTTTAATAATTTTGCTGTGCTGAAGAGCAATTCCAGAGCCTTGCATATACTAGGCAAGTGGTCAACCCCTCCGCCACACCCTAATCCTTAATACTCCATCACTGAATAAAGTGAGGCAGTGCTAACTAACACTGGCTTCAGCTTGTGCTGAGTCACAGACTTGATTAAAAAATGACATCATTGTCTAATTTTCTGTAAGATTGGTATTTCATAAAAAATTAGAATTGGCCACACGTGTCTCCTGCTGGGTAGTGTAGTAGGCCAAATAATGGTTCCCAAAGATGCCAAGGTCCTTCTCCTAGAATGTATGCAAATGTGACCTCACTTGGCAGATGAGATCTTACCCATGTGACTGAGGAATCTGCAAGGGAGAGGTCACTGTGGCTAGTCCAAGGGTAATCACATAGGTCACTATCAGTGGCAAGAGGATCGGGGACAAAAGAAGGCATGAAGATGAAAGTGGGAGCTAGAATGGTTTCCCACTCAGTGAACTTGAACTGTGTTTAGAAGGTAAAAGGGCAAGGAATAGTCAGTCTGCAGCTCCCAGAGAGATGTGGCTGTGCTGATATCTTGTTACTATTCCTTGAAGGATTCATTTTAGACCTCTAGAACCATGTGATTACATATTGGTGCTGGTTTTGTTTTTTTTTATTCTATGTGAATAGTTGCTTTACATATGTGTATATTTGTGTATCACATACAGGCCTAGTATCCAGATAGGCCAGTAAATGACATCAAATCTCCTGGAGTTACCAACTGCTGTGAGCATGCTCAGAACCATTTATGTTCTGAGAAATGAACACAGGTCCTCTGGAAGAACAACCAGTGTTCTTTTAACCATGGAGCTGTCTCTCTATTCCTTACTGGTGCTGTTTTAAAACACTGTCCATGAGACTGGAGAGATGGTTCCATGTGTTCTTTCAGAGGACCAGGGATCAGTTCTCAGAATCCACATGGTATCTCACAACCATCTGTAGGCACATATGTGGTGCATATATTTACATGCAGGCAAAACTCCCATACATATAGAATAAAATAAAATTAATAATTCAAAACAAAAGTTCTTTTAAAGACACTTTGTGGTATGCTGCTCTAGCAGCAATCAGAAATAAACATGAGTATGGCCAGCAATTTGGAAGCTCATGGTAACATGTTTTACTAACAAGAAGCCAAGAAGAATTACTCTGCTAGGCCAGCGGTTCTCAACCTTCCTGATTCTGCAACCCTTTGATACAGTTCCTCATGTTGTGGTGACCCCCCAGCCATAAAATTATTTTGTTTGCTACTTCATAACTGTAATTTTTTGTTATGAATTGTAACATGTTTTCAGATGGTCTTAGGTGACCCCTGAAGGGGTCGGGTCGTTCCATAGAAGCAACGTGCTAAGCTGTGATGGCAAAGCTGACTTTTCAGAGTGCACCCGCACTGTCTCCATCTCCACTCTCGTGCTGCGACCCCGTGCTTGACTCTGTAACTCTGAGAGGGTGGAGTGGGCTGTAGAAGGAAAGCCGAAATGCAAAAGGCTTACAAGGCTCTAAACCCCCGGTGCAAAGTCTGTGTGGGCACCCGACAGTGGCCTCTAGCACCCATTCCTCCAGGATTCCTAAGGCCAAGATCCAAGGTAGTCCTGACCGGGGGTTCAACTGCTCAGGCTCGTGTATCAAACTCAGGTTGCCAGGCGTGGAAGCCAGTGCCTTCCTTCATCCACCGAGCCTGGTGGCCGCCTCCAAATTTTTCTCAGATCAAAAATAAGGAAGCTGCCGGGCAGTGGTGGTGCATGCCTTTAATCCCAGCACTTGGGAGGCAGAGGCAGGTGGATTTCTGAGTTCGAGGCCAGCCTGGTCTACAGAGTGAGTTCCAAGACAGCCAGGGCTACACAGAGAAACCATGTCTCGAAAAACCAAAAAAAAGAAAAAAAAAAAAAAAAATAAGGAAGCTGCTGAGAACAAAAGGTTTCCAGTTCTGAGTAGAGACGGGAGGGGGTATGTGGAGGGTGTGTGTGTGTGTGTGTGTTTGTGTACAGGGGGAGTGGCGTGGCTACAGGCAGCGACTGTTGTTTGTGTTGGCAGTGACCTATGTCTTAAATCTACGTCAGACCCAAATGTGTTTTTGCTGTCTTGTCTGTGTCCTTGTAATATGTTTTCACACTTTGCTCCGTGACTAAATCAGCAACAGAAGTCGGACCTCAAGTGTGTCTCAGTTATTCCAGAATGTTTGCTAATGGCAGGTTCCCTGAACAAGGAAAGATGAAAACATTCCTCAATGTTGGGTGGCCTTGTGACTGAAGGTTCTCAAAGGCATGGTAGCAAGAGGGTATGAAGACAGATTCGAGGTCAGACAAGGGTGAGCTGATGGAAAGAGCTGAGTGAAGACATTCTCAGGAAATGAAAGGGACACCCACACATTCACCCCAGCCACTTCCCTTCCAGAGGAGGAATCAATCAGAATGGGAGCAAGCAGGCAGCCATTTTGTTACTTACATTCAAATCCTATTAAAGGGTAAGCGAGAATCATTGTCACCTTCAAAGGAGACCCCACTCCTTCCTGGACAGTCAGTGGGAGGAAGGTAAACTGAGGGACAATTTCCTTAACACAGCTGCATAGGACAAGAGGCTCAGGAGCAGTGAGTAGGAGCTTCCTAGAGGAACAGGAAGTTGGCAGGAAGAACTGACATGGCTTACACTCAGCTCTCTTGAGAGTTCAGGATTAAAATTCAGACAGAGGAAAGGCCAGGTAGTTGTGAGACAACTTAAACACAAGAAAGAAAAAGGTAGCCAGGAGAGAGAGAGATGAGACCAAGACAAGAATGGGGAACCATGAGCAATGGTTGTCCCAGTGAGCTTTAATTGCCAGCTTGACACAGCTTCAAATCTCCCTTGAAGGGAGTCTCAGTTGAGGGATTGCCCCAAGTGCACTGGCCTGTGGGCTTACTGTGTGGGATTGTGTTTTGTTAAACTGTTACAGGAGGTGGCTTACAGCCTGTAACAGTCACTGAAAATGGCGCCATTCCTCGGGCTGGTGGTGCTGGGACAAGGGACTAAGGTGCATATTTAACATACTAATGCAGAGTACACATTGAGTTTCTGGCTTCCAGGTTCCCTTAGTCCCTACCTGTTACAGGACATGGCTGGCATACCTCACCCTTTGCCCTGAACTTCGAAGCCCGCGTCCCCCAGGAGCTCTTTCCTATATAATCCAGACATTTTGGTCTCTCTTCTCTCTCCTCCTCTTTGCTTTTTCTCTCTCCCTGTGCATAAAGGCTCTTTCTCTCTTTCCCCTCCCCCCCCTCTCTCTCCCTGTGGCAACTTCCCTGACCTCATTCCTTGGGGCCAGTGAACCAACTTGGGAGTTGCCCCCCAATAAACCTGTCTTTATATACTTTAATTTGGCTTGAATTGGCTCACATTGTTGGTGAAGAATAGCTTATCAGCTGGTCCTGAACTGTGTAAGAAAGTTAGCTAAGCACAAACCCGTGAACCAGCAAGAAGCATTCCTTCATGGTTTCTGCTTCAATTTCACACCCTAATTTCCTCCCAGAATGAATTGTGAACCCCTGGAAATGTAAGCTGAAATATACCTTTTCCTCTCCTAAGTTGTTTTTGCTCAACATGTTATCACTGCAACAGTGAGAAAAGGAATGAGAACAATGATCAGTAACCAGATGGACAGGAAGAAGAACACAAAACAGAAACAGGGAACAGTGGACCCAGGGAACAATGGGCCCCAGAGAGGAGAACGCAGGAACCATCCAGCTGGGGAAGCAGCTCTTCTGTGGTCCTTTGGACTTTGTGACACAAAGGGGGCTAAGAACATCTGCCAAGCCTAAAGACAAGGTCCCTGCTGTCTGGCTGGACTGAGAGGCGTTGCCCAGAAAACAGAATGTAATGTTGGATTCTCAAATGGCATAGTTCAGTTGGGCATGGAGGCTTTACAATGGTAATCTCAGCACATAGAAACTGATGCAGGAGGATTGCTTTAAATTGGAAGTTAGCTTGAGGTATACAGTGAGTTTCAGGCTAACATAGGCTACTGAGTAAGATGCTGTCTCCGGAAACAAACATTAACAATAAGACACAGGGTTTGCTGCAGTGGAATCAGGCTCAGTTGTAGGTATTCTAGAGTCAGAAAGTTGTACCTTAATAAATGACAGTAGGAGCCGGGCAGTGGTGGCGCACGCCTTTAATCCCAGCACTTGGGGGGGGGGGGGGCAGAGGCAGGCGGATTTCTGAGTTCGAGGCCAGCCTGGTCTACAGAGGGAGTTCCAGGACAGCCAAGCCTATACAGCAAAACCCTGCCTCAAAAAAACCCCAAAAAACAAACAAAAAAACAATGACAGTAGGACACAGTGGGTAGGGTACCAGGCTCTGTGCTCACATGGCTTTTGACCTTATCGCTTATTAATGGTAAGAATCTCGAACTTCAGTTTTATGGCCTGCAAAATGGGCATAGTGAGAATACCTACCTGTATTTAATATGGTGAATATTAAATGAGTAGATACATTCTATGTGATTAGACCAGTGTCCAATACATAAAAACTGCTCACTCTTATGTTAGTACAGGTAATTATGACATGTTCAAATTAATGAACACCATATTAGGACAGGAAATAAAAGAAGAGCCTAAGTTGAGGTCAGAAAAGCTGCTTTGGAGTCAGCTGCACATGAAAGCTGTGTGGTGGGAGGTTGGAAGGGATGGGTTATCAGTTCTCAAGTTCTGGGGGCCATTCTAGCAAATGATTAAAGTTGAGCAGGGGATTCTAGGAATCTTTAACTTAGAACAGTTAATCAGAAGCATGGGATACCTGGACTTGTGAAGTGCAGGCAGACTTGGGCTGAATAAGTTATTTTTCTCATTCTGACAAATACTGGGCAGAAGCATCTTAAGAGAAGAAAGGTTTGTTTTGGCTCATGGTTTCCGGAGGAGCTGCAGTCCATCACAGGGAGGGCGTGGTGGTGATGGGGGGGCTTCATCCTAGGCTGGGGCTCCTCACATCATGATCACAGAGAGAAAGTGGAAACCTCCTCACCCCACACACAGAGTCGCCCTTAGTGGATGACTCACTTCTTCCAGTCAGGCCCCACCTTCTGATGGCTCCAGAGCCTTCAATAGTGCTGAGGATCAAGTGCTCAAAATACAGTTCCTATGGTAACACAGACCAAGCTGTGAAAGCTGACTCTAACTCCAGGTATTAGTGTCAAAACCCGATTATAGGATGCCCCGCTAGTGTGGGAAAATACACACACACACACACACACACACACACACACCAGCTAATAGATGTGAAATGACAGAACACGCCTGTTGAGTCATTCAGGAAAATATACAACTCATCCAACTGTTCTATATGATTGAGAGAAACTGAGTTTTCTAACGTCTTCCCCTCCCCGCCCCTTTAAATTAATAGGCAGAAGTTAGACGTGGTGGCTCATACCTATAATCCTAACACTCAGGAGATGTGCAAGGATTGCTGCAAGTTCAAGTCCAGTCTGAGCTACATAGTGAGTTCTAGACCTGAGCAATGGATGAGCTCCTATCTCAGAAAACAAACGAAAGATTAACAGGCACTGGTTATCTTCTGAAAGGTCTGAATTACAGTTAGAGCTCTTTGTATTTGGTCTAATGTCTCCTATAAAGCCCACAAAGGCAGGAGGAGTTATTTGTCTCTATAACTGCTGCTTCTCTGGTAGTGAAGTTAGTGAGCCAGCTCAAGCCCAGGCTGTGAGTGGGATTGCTTCTGGGCTCGGCAGGGGCAATAGGCTACCGGAAGTGAGTCAGCATCTCTAGAGCTCGGATTTCCAAACAGGACACAGACATCCCCACTTGAAGAAACCCATGTGAGGCTCCCATTATTACATCAGGGGTGCTGAAGTCAGCAAACACACTGCTGTCAGCAGACACCCACAGGACATGACAGGGTTTGTTTCGACCATGCCCCTCCCAACAGTTATAAGGAGCAGAGTGGAAAGCCCCGCCATCATGACTGGCAGAAAACAACCATCGGAGGACTGGCTTATACAACACAAACCACGTTTCTGTCGTACAAGGAAGGCATTGTGTGGGCAAGAACCAAACCCGCTTCAGGCTCGTGGCTTTTGAGCACAGAAATCAGTGCAGTAATGTCTATGACTTCGCCATTGACGTCAGCCACTCTGTCGCGACTGTGACCCTGCAAGTTGTCATTCCCCAAGGGCGCTGACTACGCGTAACGTGTTCACCTTTGTGTGAAGTGGGAAGCCAGGTTTTCTGTTCTCCTCTCCTCCTTCCCTCTTCCTCTTCTCTCCCCCTCCTCCCCCCACCTCAAAGATGGCAATCAAGAGCACATACTGCCCTTGTAGAGGACCTGAGTTCAGCCAGTAACTTCAGTTCTGAGGATCTGATACCTCTGGCCTTCATGTGCACTTGCACTCATGAGCACACATCCCTAACCTCCACATACATAAAATTAAAGAAAGTCTTTAGAAACATGTTTCGATATAAGCTCAAGGACAAGAGTTTAGGGAAAAAAAGTGTGGATGTGGGCTTTTCAAGGAAGCTCTACAGAGAGTACTCAGTGTGGGTCTGGGCTCTCAAGAGAGTCACCTCTGTTCCCCTTCCCTTCCCTCTCCTCCCTCCTCTCCCCTCCTCTCCCCTCCCCTCTCCTCCTTTCCTCTTCCTCCCTTTGTTGCTAGTTTGGTATGCATGTGTGCACCTGTGTTGAGGCCAGAGCTCAACCTTGAGTGTCAGTGCTGCCTCAGACTAGCAAGGCCCAGGTATCCACCTAGCTCTGTCTCCCCAGTGCTATGCTTTTAAAAACATGTCAGTGTGCCTGGCTTTTTTCTTTTTCTTTTTTCTTTTTTGAAAGATAGGGTTTCTTTGTGTACCCTTGACTGTTCTAGAACTTGCTCTGTAGACCAGGCTGGCCCAGAACTCACAGAGATCTGCTTGCCTTTGCCTCCCAACTGCTGGGATTAAAGGCATATGCCACCACTGCCTGGCAATGCCTGGCTTTTTTTAAAATGTGGGTTCTGGGGATCAAATTGATCCCCATGCCTGCCTACATAGTAGACACTTTACTCAGCTATCTCCCCAGCCCCACACCCTGCTCCTCCTGCCTTGCTTACCACATCTGTACTGTGCTAACTTCCTGAGCTGAGGACCCGTATTTGGCCGCATGTTTGCCAGACAACTGAGTCTCTTATGGGGATCTCTTTGCTACCTAAATGCAAAATAGTCAAGGCTTGGTCTATATTCTAAATCTTTCTGAGCTCTAGTTCATCATTTTCAAGTTCTCTTCGGATTTAGTATGCAGGCCCCACCCCCTTTTCTTTTGTATATGTCCTGTTCCATCTGGAAGTCAACGTTCTTGCCACCCAAGTAGGTTCCTGCAGCAAGCAATTTGAGGATATTCACCTCCTTCATCTGCAGGACATCAAGGACTCCAGACATTGTGAGAGTTTCCTTTTATGTTATGATGGGAATGAAGAACAATACTGCCTGGACCCCTTCCTGGACAACTGTCAGGAGTCATCTAAGTCTTTTCTGGAGATAGCCCACAGTTTTTTGCATGCCCTGCAATGGGTGAGCTCTGCGAGTCGAGGCCCAAAGAGACTTCATCTCAGGATTGCTTCTTGCTATTCATATGCTTTTCCTGACACCATTACATAGTTTAATGATTCCTGTGCATCAGCCCACTCTATTGTGCAAGTGTCCTGCAGATCAACATGAAGATCAACTTTCATGAATTAATGCTGTTTAGATGAATTAATGATTTTATAGAATTCCTGATTTGATTCAAATAATTTTAGGAAAAACGTTTTTGGGAGATAGTTTTAGCTGTTTTGCCAGAAAGATAAAATAAAATCAGAATCAAGAATGAAATGTACCCACTCCTCATAGAATAGTAAGTAAGGAATACAATGAACTTTCCCAATTACACTAAGAAGAGATATAGGCTTAAGACAAATTTGTGATCAAGGAGAAACATTCATTCTAGGTCAGATCCAAGGATGAAGCCACAGGTGTGCACAATCACAAGTTGAGGCCATGTGAAACTGTTGCTTTGGGCTGGAGAGATGGCTCAGAAGTTAAGAGCACTGTCTGCTCTTCCAGAGGTCCTGAGTTCAATTCCCAGCAACCATATGGTGGCTCACAACCACCTGTAATGAGATGCAGTGCCCTCTTCTGGTGTGTCTGAAGACAGCTACAGTGTACTCATATAAATTAAATGAATACTTTTTTTTTTTTTTAAGGAGTTCTTATGCCAGTTTGTATTGCAATTTTCCAAACAATGCATCACACATAAACCCGATCCGGATGTCAATTATGGATACAAACATAGCTTGAGGGTGTTGTTTTGTTTCCTTCTTAAAGGCAGTAATTTTTCTGAAATAGTTAATGCAACTGTTGCTAACACAATAATAATAGCACTCCTGGCTTCGCATACTAACCTGGACTTCTGATCAAGCGCTGATAAGCCCAAGTAAGGGAGAGTCACCAAACAACTAAACCCACTGTCAGTCAGGTCTAGTCTCGGCCCTCCAATCTCTCCCTCCCTCCCTCCCTCCCTCCCTCCCTCCCTCCCTTCCTTCCTTCCTTCCTTCCTTTCTTCCTTTCTTTCTTTTGTTTAAGCATCTGAAGACAACGGGTTGACTTGGCAGATACTGTTTATGGACCCTGAGGTGGTTTTACCGATTCAGCGTCAGTTTTATTGAATTCTTGGTAACAGGAATAGGATTTGCAGGGAGAGCAGGGATATCAGAAAGGTCTGTACTGGATGTTTTCTGAGAGGCCAACAGAGAAGCTGGTGCCGGAGCAGTTTCTGATTGAACCTCACTTGTCTGCATATCATGTCTGAAGACAGCTACAGTGTACTCATATAAATTAAATGAATACTTTTTTTTTTAAAAAGAGAGAAATTGTTGCTTTGAACTTAAATGGGCCTATAGAATGAAACACTGCTTTGAACTTAAATACTATGTGTTCTCATTTATATATGGAGGTAAAAGTTTTATTTCAAAGAAGTAGAGTATAGGGGCTGCCGAGATGATTCAGGGGGTAAAGGTGTTTGCTATGTAAGCCTTGGTATCCTGGGTTCAGTCCCTGGAATCCACATAGAGGTGGAAGGAGCAAACTGACTCCATACAGTTGTTCACTGGCTCTACACATATTCCATGGTATTCTCTCTCTCTCTCTCTCTCTCTCTCTCTCTCTCTCTCTCTCTCTCTCTCTCTCTCTCACACACACACACACACACACACACGTGCACACACACGAACACTAAGATAAAACTTTAAAATGCAGAATAGAACATCAGAGTCTGGGAAGGGTGTGTGGGAGGGGAGAATTGAGAGGATATGTATTGAATACTGGGATGTAGCTAGATCCAAGAAATGACTTCTAGTGTTCTATGTTCAGTAACATAATGGTGGGTGAGAACCGATTGACTATTTGAACTATACAAGAGAGGACTGTGAATGTATTTAACACAAAGAAGTTCTGTGTGTCTGATGTGTAATGATCAGGTCAGGGGACCTGGAAAATCTGTCACCTCAGATGTGAACCACCCCACCCTGGGTGTGTGTGTGTGTGTGTGTGTGTATGGTGTGCGTGTGTGTTGTTCTGTGTGTGCACATGTGTGTGGCAGCCAAAGGACAATGCCATGCATTTTTTCTCAGTCCTTCTCTACCTTATTCTTTCTTTTCCCTTCCCTTCCCTTCCCTTCCCTTCCCTTCCCTTCCCTTCCCTTCCCTTCCCTTCCCTTCCCTTCCCTTCCTTTCTTTTCTTCCTTCCTTTCTTTTGTTGGAGAGGTCTTTCATTAAACCTGGCAGTCACTCATTCATGTAGACTAGCTAGATGGATAGCCCAGGGATCTGGGTCTACCTTCCCAATGCTAGGATTATAGGCACATGCTGCTGTGCCTGTCTTTTATGGGTGCTGGGGATCAAACTCTGGTCCTCCAGCAAGCATTTTGATAACTAAGCTATCTCTCCAGTGTCTTCCCCCACACACACACACCGGTGGCTCAAGCTGGCACAGAACCCAAGCTAACCTCAAACTTACAAACCTCCTGCCTCAGCACCCTGATGGATGGGGTTATAGTCATGTGCCACCACACCTGGCTCAAGGCTTAACATTGGAACAAAATAAATATGAGGAAGTTATAAAGTGGTGGTGATATATTGTTATATTGTATATAAGTTATATTGTGGTGGTTAGTTCCATGCATGCCACCTCATACATGTGCATCATGGCTGTATTTTAACTAAAATAAAAATATGAACCCAGAAAACTTGGACATAACTCAGTTACAGAATATTTGCCTAGCATGTACAAGGCCTTGAGTTGGACCCCAGCACTGTGTGCCGGGCAAGGTGGCACAGTTTTGTAACCCTGGGCTATGAGATTCTATCTCAAAACAAAAACAATTTTTTAAAAAGGATAAAAATTTCTGAAAATCTTAACACAAGTCTCTTTGAATGGATTCATGCTGAGCCACGCTGACCCAAGCATTGCCAGTAAGTCCATTTAGAACATTCTGGAGTGTGCTGGGGAAGTTCTGCTGCCTAAGGTTTCCTTTTCAATATTTTAGGCAGATTTCCTATATGGGAAAAATCAGATGAACCATCTCTAAAGGAAAGAATCTGGGGGTGTGGGGGAGGGGCTGGGGGTGTGGTTTAGTAGCTCAGTGCTTTCCTAGAATCTAAGAGGCCATGGCTTCTCCAGCACCACAAACCATCAAACAAGTTGTCTAAGACTTTCCTCTACCTCTGTGTGGGTCTGGGAGCAGAGTCTTGAAGACACACTGAGAACATGCTTCCAATAATTTGTACTCTGCATTTGAGCTGAAAAGTGAGAGTGCTGTGCAGAGAAACCCTCCTTTGGGAGCTGGGAGATGTCTGTATTAGGCCAGCAGATGTTTCATAGACAAGGAGTGACCCATGTGCTTTGTTTTCGGCTAGAGCACAACGGAAAGGATGCAACAGTGTAGGACTGGCCAGAGTGCCAAGGGCTTCTTGGGTGATGAAAGCGTGGCTATTGACTCATGTCTGTGTCCTTCATTTCACCCCAAAGCTCACAAACTAGACTGAAGTATGTCCTTGCTGCTACTCATAATTGCTGGAGCTGCCACAGTAACAGTAAGTTGCTTTGGGATGACCAAGGTCAGCCAGAGAGGATGATAGCGTCCTTTATTACAAATACAGAAGCTGGAGCAGCTCTTATCCAAGGAGACCAGTTAATGTCACCATACTCAGCCACACAACCAATTGCCTGTACAAATTATGTAGGAAGCCTGGCTCCCACCCTCAATTCCTCCTTAGGTCTGTTTGACCTGCTTCCAAAATCCTTGGCTTATTGGGTTTCTTACTTTTCTATTTTATGACAAAACACTGTGGCCAAAGCAATGTATAGAAGAAAACATTTAAGCTATATGACTTTAATGTCAGCACTTGGTAGCCAGAGGCACTGGGATCTCTCTGAGTTCAAGGCAAGCCTGGACCATGGAGCAAGTTCTAGGATAGCCAGGATGACACAGAGAAATCTTGTTTTGAAAAACCAAGATGAAGGAGAAGGAGAAAGAGAAAGAAAAGAAAGTGTTTAATGGGGGCTTAGCACTTCAGAGAGTGATTCCCTGAACATCATGGTGGGGAGCATGGCAGCAGGCAAGCAGGTAGGTATCAAGGTCTTTAGAAATACCAAAGCCACCGGGCAGTGGTGGCGCACGCCTTTAAACCCAGCACTTGGGAGGCAGAGGCAGATGGATTTCTGAGTTCGAGGCCAGCCTGGTCTACAGAGTGAGTTCCAGGACAGCCAGAGCTACACAGAGGAAACCCTGTCTCAAAAAAACCAAAAGAAAGAGAGAAAGAAAGAAAGAAAGAAAAAAAGAAAGAAAGACCAAAGCCTGTGCCCATTAACACACCTCCCCCCTACAAGGCTGGACCTCCTAATCTTTCCCAAACAGTTCCAGCAACTAGGGACCAAGCATTCAAATATATGAGCCTGTGGGAGCCATTTTTATTCAAACCACCACATTAAGTTAACCCCTTGTCTCCAGTAAAGAGGATCCCATAGTTGGGGCCAGGCAGCTGCACCCACTTGGAAACTATCTACCTCAGTAGTGACCTCGGAAGTCCTTCAGACTTCTTTCCAGAACATTTGTTTTAAAATTTTTTTAATACATTTAAAAATGTTATTTATTTAATGTATGTGAGTACACACCGGAAGAGGTCATCAGATCCCATTACAGATGGTTATGAACCACCATGTGGTTGCTGGGAATGGAACTCAGAACCTCTGGAAGAGTAGTCAGTGATCTTTAACTGCTGACCCATCTCTCCAGCCCCAAAATACTCTCTTATTTCTTTCTGTTCAGATACTAAACCTTGAGCCAAAAAGAAGAAAAATTGGGCAGGGAGAGAAAAAAAAGGAAGGAAGGAAGGAAGGAAGGAAGGAAGGAAGGAAGGAAGGAAGGAAGGAAAAAGAACAGGGCATTTGGCGTCTGCTGTTGAACTCTGGCCTCTACATGCAGATGCACACACGTGTACAGGTACACACAAGAACAGTGCACACAGAAGACTATAATAAGGGTAGAGTGGCTCACATCCTGATCCCAGTACTAGGGAAGCTGAGATAGGGGGGTTACTGCGAATTCAAAGCCCTCCTGGGCAGCATAGGGAATTCCAAGTTAGTCTGAGCTAAATTGTGAGTCCTTATCTCAAAGACAAGCAAGCACCCTCCCATACCTCCCCCATGAAACAATTTAAAATTTCTTTTTTCTGGGAAAAACCTGAACATTTCTTTTTATAAGAGTTTGGTAGAGATATGCATAGTTGTTTTTTTAAGGTCTTGTTTATTTCTGTCTGGTCCTCCAGACTGCCTAGAATTCTTCTCCGCCCTCTCCTCTCTCCTTTCCTTGCCCCTCTTTTCTCCTCCCCTCCCCTCATCTCTCCTCCTGACCAAGGGCTCATTCTCACCCTGGTTCAGAATTCTTCCTTTTTCCAGTTCCCTCTCTACAGTCAGTCACATGCTCTCCTCAGCCTCACCTTCTCCAGCCTCTCAGTGGAGAATGCTAACAACTGAGGAATGTGGGTGTAGCTACTTGGAGATTCCAGTCATATAACATTTTTTCATGTGTCAATCAAATGGAGAGGTCTATTTAAGAAAAGAGAATTTCGGCCACCAGGGTTCCATAGCCAAGTAGCGCCAGGAGAAAGTTACCCTCCTAGGAGCGTGGAAAAGAACTGAGTGGGGTTAAGACAAGCACTGCTGCTCACCGGGACCTGGGGACCTCAGCCTGGGCCACAGGGCTCCAGGAGAGAGCTGGTATCCCAGGAGTGCTCACACACCTTCGAGCACAGGCAAAACCACCACTTCTGCTCAAACTCACTGGATCAAGAGGGACCCTTGCAGAGCCATCAGGACACAGGAACCAAGGGACTGCTGGGGACAAGATCCTCTGGTTTCTGTCTGCACCCCAGAGCTGACCCTGTGCCACAGATCTCCAAACCCAAATACCTCTCAGAGAGAGCTGGTCTTCAAGGAGTATTGATACAGAGGCCTGCAGGAGGGGCAAGCCACAGCCAGACAGAGTAAGACCAGCTAACATCAGAGTTAACAAGATGGCAAAAGGCAAGGGCAAGAACATAAGGAACAGAAACCAAGGCTACTTGTCATCATCAGAACCCAGCTCTCCCACCCCAGCAAGCCCTGGATACCCCAACACACCAGAAAAGCAAGACTCAGATTTAAAATAATTTCTCATGATGATGATAGAAGACTTTAAGAAAGTAATAAATAACACCCTTAAAGAAATACA
>CM052703.1:47808807-47864719 GCA_028551405.1 Uromys caudimaculatus
TATAATAGCCAGAAGCTGGAAACAACCCAGATGTTCCTCATCAGAGGAATGGATACAGAAAATGTGGTACATCTACACAATGGAGTACTACCCAGCTATTAAAAACAATGACTTCATGAAATTCGCAGGCAAATGGATGGAACTTGAAAATATCATCCTGAGTGAGGTAACTCAGTCACAAAAGAACGAACATGCTATGTACTCACTGATAAGCGGATATTAGCCCAAAAGTTCGGAATACCCAAGTTTCACTTTACAGTAACCGCTGGACTGAGAGTGAGGTCCCAGATGGAGGAGTTGGAGAAGGGACTGAAGGAGCTGAGGGAGTGGCAGCCCCATGGAGGGAGCAACATTGTCAACTGGCCTGACCTCCCCACCCCCGTGCTCCGGGAGGCTGGACCACCAACCAAAGTATACACATCGAGGGACCCATGGCTCCGACCACATATGTGGCAGAGGAGGGCCTCGTTGGCCATCAGGGGGAGGAGAGGCCCTTAGGCCTGAGGGTGTTAGCGGCCCCAGTAAAGGGGAATGTCAAGATGGGAATATGAGGATGGGTGGGTGGGTGGGTGGGAGGGGGAATACCCTCATAGAGGTGGGGGAAGGGAAGAGGATAGGGGGTTTCCAAAGAGGAGACCTGGAAAGAGGGACACATTGGAAATGTAAATAAAGTATCAAAAAATAAAAATAAATGTAATTACTTTTACTTCTAACCAAGTATATCTTCATATTAAATACTGTTATTGAGCATTAAAAAAAAAAAAAAAAAAGGAAAAGAGAATTTCTCAAAGGAGTCCCTTCCCCTCTGCCCCTTCTACAGTATAAACATTTACTGTCCCTCGCCTTTGCCTAACTGGACCCTTAGCCCCCATATGCATTTTGCAGCCATTTGTAGATTAGATAAGGCTAATGGTGGCTGGTCTTTTTCTCCTAGTTATAGTTTAACCTGCTCTTTTTGTTTGTTTGTTCTTTGAGATAGGTTCTCATGGCCTCTTAACTTGCTATGCGCCTACAGTGGCCTTGAACTTCTTTCTGAACTTCCCACCTCCCTTCTGAGCTTTGAGATTATAAGAATATACTACCACATTGGGTTTATGCAGTGTTGGGGATTGAACCCAGGATCCCATGCTTGCTAGGTGTGTACTCTACAACCTGAGCTACATTCCCAGCTTCAGCTCTGTGTGTTTAACTGAAATAAAAACGATTCTTTGTGTTATAAGCCTGAAGTTAACAGAGGCAACCTGATACAAAGTAATAGGTATAAAAATAGGTAATAAAGCTGGGCAGTGGTGGTACACGCCTTTAATCCCAACACTCGGGAGGCAGAGGCAGGCGGATTTCTGAGTTCAAGGCCAGCCTGGTCTACAGAGTGAGTTCCAGGACAGCCAGGGCTACACAGAGAAACCCTGTCTCGAAAAACCAAAAAAATAAACAAATAAATAAATAAATAAAAGGTAATAAAGAACATAAATTATATAAATAATGATAATGAAAGCCATGTGTGGTGATAGATATCTGTAATTCTAGCATTTGGGAGACTGAGGCCAGAAGATTGTGGGTTCAAGACTAGCTTAGGGTATAAAATGAATCAGTCTCTCTCTCTCTCTCTCTCTCTCTCTCTCTCTCTCTCTCTCTTTTTCTCTCTCACAAACACATTCACACAAACTTGCACACATACATATTCAGTTGTAACATGGAATATTTATTTTATGTCAGGAACAGCATGAAAAGCTTTCGACATTGGATCCTTACAGTGACCCTGTGATTTAATGGCATCTCTTTCAAGGGATGAGAAAACTGATACAAAGGATTAAGAGTCCTGGAACAGAAATTATCTACTCTTGTGGGCTTCATGGCCACATGTCTCTTGGCCATACCAGAGAGGCTTTCATTTAGTGTCGGGGTTGAGACAGTACCTACATACCTGCCAGGGGTTCCCATCATACCCAGTGTTTTCCTCATTGTAGTACAGTTAGTCCATTTTGTGTTGTTATAACAAAATACCTGGGGCTGGGAACCTTATTAACTTAAAAGGGGATGTTAATTAACTTGTATTTCTAGAGTAAGACCGAGATCATGTCACTTGTATGAGGGCCTCACCATGGATGGAATCACAAAAATGGTACCATGTACAAAAGAACACTCAAAGCAAGAAAAAATGAAGCCTCGGAAGGGCCAGGCTTCATCCTTTGCAATCAGCTATCTTCTCAAGAATTAATCTAGTCCCATAAGAGCTGAATCAGCCACGCCCGCATTCTGCACAGCTTGGTCCTGAGAAGCCTGATTGGGGCAACTTGGGAATAAAGAAGTGACATATACAAATACAGAAAAGCTGGGGCCAGAAGGGCTGTGCTGGCTCTGATGGCGGGCACCTACTGTGTTACCTGGAAACGCAGCTCTTACTAGTACAACATAAGGGGACATGTTCAGTAGGAGGTTTCTGTAGGGGAGCAATCTCAGACTGTCATCCCGGAGACAGAGACTGCAGTTGTAGTTTTTGCACACACTGGATGATTGTTACTTTTGTACACAGTGCTCAATCGTTGGCACACTCACACTTGGACCAGAGAAGACTTTGCCATATCTCTGAGCCCCACCTGGATCTGAGGCATTGTGGTCCTTGACATGGTCAAGCCCATGTCTACAATGCGGTTTATTCAGTCGGCACTCCCTGCACGCTTTTTTGTTTTTTGAGATAGGGTCTTAGGTAGCCCACACTGGTCTCAAACCTATGCTGTAGCTCAGGACGATCCTTCATTTGTGATCCTTCCGCCCCTGTATCCCAACGCACCACCAGGTCTGATGTTTTGCAGTGCTAGGACTGAATTCAGAGCTTTGTGCCTTCTAGGCAAGCATTCTCAAAGCTGAGCTACACCCCCAGCTCCAGTGCCATTACACTGGAAGCCCAGCTTGTAAAATACAAGGCTTTGCAGCATTCAGTCTAGCTAGCTCCAAACTGTGACAGTAGCTAAAGATTTTCCCAGTTTAAGGAAGAAAGGAAAGGAAGTTGGTGGGGGACAGAAAGGAGATCTGTGAGGGATTCTGCAGGCCCCATCCACACTCCCCTGTGGATATCAAGGAATGATGACAATTTAGAAGTCTTCAGGCAGCAGAATCTGGGGGATCTTCCTCCACACCTTTGGACAATGCCATGAGTTTTAGGATGTCAGCACCGTGACTGCATCAAGACACCCAACTAGAACATTTCCCCATAGTGAAGACCCGAGTTCCAGGCAAGGCCCTGTCTCCTTCTAGCTGCACAACCTTAGGCCAGGCAGTCAGTCAAGTCACCTCTCAGGCCTCATCTTCCTCATCTGAGGACACGACTCTGCCTACAGCACTGGGGCCTGCCCAGCCCACTCAACAGAGACGTCAGTTTCAGCCATAAGGTGTCAAAAGCTTTGTGTAAGCTCTCTGGCAGAGTGCCCAGCACCATACTCGTGGAGTGACTAGGACCCCAAGAATGTTCTAGTCCATTACCAGGAAGCATGTGGTGTTTTCTAGTCATGAACTAACTACAGCAGTCCTCCACTTCCTCCCCTGGCCTGTGAAACCCCATGATTTCCTCTAGTTGAGAAAGCAGTCTTCATCCATGGGGCAGCAAAGGGACTTTGCCCTCAGAGCAGTGGAGCCGTGACCATGTGTCATTCCACTATCCTCGTAGCTCAGCTGCCCTGCCCTACAACATCCTGGGGTCTGTGCTAGGGCATGATCCTCATCCCCAAAGACTGGCCTGCTCTCCGTGTCTCCCATGAACTTGCAAAGTAATGATGCCAGAAGCTTCTAGAGCGTTAGTATTCAATACTAAGGCTTCATGTTCCCCCCCCCTCCAGCATCCTGCTCATAGCCCCACAGGCCAAGATGACTGCAGGTGTAAGCCACAGTGTTCAGCTTCTGTTTAGACAGAAAAAACAAAACAACAAAACCCAGCTGATCATTCGTAAAGGTACACATTTAGAAATAGGCTTAGTCTCAATTATGTGTATATATGTGTTTGTATCTATGTGAGTGCAGGTACCCTCAGAGTTCAGAAGAGGGCACAGGCTATCCTGAATTACACACAGTCATGAGATGCCCAAGGTGGGTTCTGGGAACCAAACTCATGTTCTCTGCAAGAGTAGTACATATTCTGTCTTTATTTAAAGATTTTATTTTTAGCTTACATGTATGTATATGTGTCTGTGTGTCATGGGGAGCAGGGTGTGTGTATAGGAGTGCGGGCGCCTGAAGAGTCCAGAAGGGGAAGGTGATCTTGGAGCTGAAGTTACAGGTGATTGCGAACTGTCTGATGTAGGACTCAAACCTGGGTCCTCTGTAAGAGCAGTGTGTGCTCCTCCTAACCACTGAGCCATTTCTCCAAGCCTGTAGAACAGTCTTAGCCTTAACCACTGAGCATTCTCCCCAACTCCTAAAACTTCACTGTTTTATCACGCAAATGTTATTTCCTATCCTTAACTGAAAATTTCTATTCTTCTTTAGTGCTTGCTCCATACTTTTTACTATATTCTCCATTTGGACAATGGAAGGGGAGAGTCTATTAAATGATAAAAAGGAGGAGGAGGAGGAGGAGGGAGAGGAGGAGGAGGAGGAGGAGGGGGAGGAGGAGGGGGAGGGGGAGGGGGAGGGGGAGGGGGAGGAGGAGGAGGAGGAGGAGGAGGAGGAGGCAGAAGGAAGGGAGGAGGAGAGGAAGAGAAAGAGTTCACAAAAGCCACCACCCACCCTCACCTCTCAAATAGGTTCAGGTGGAAGTAGGGTGTGTCCTGTTGCCTCTGTGTAGTGGGGATCCCATGGGACCCCAGAATGTTTGTAGAGTCTCTTTTCTCCAGAACCAGCTATATTGCAGCAGAGCCCTAGGGTCTACCAAGAAGCCTGGGTGGGAGAGAGGAGTGGGGGAAGCACAGTGAAAACGAAAGCGTTTGCAGTGGTGGCGCACGCCTTTAATCCCAGCACTTGGGAGGCAGAGGCAGGCGGATTTCTGAGTTCAAGGCCAGCCTCGGCTACAGAGTGAGTTCCAGGACAGCCAGGGTTACACAGAGAAACTGTCTTGAAAATAAAACAAAATGAAATGAAAAACAGAAGGGGAGAAGGACACAATAAGAAAAGAAAAACAACTACAGTAAAACCTGGAGCTCGGACTTAGGATAACTGTTCGCTGTTCCCAATTTCCTGTCACTTTCTAACTAGACACAGAAGGGCTCCTTCTTTGCTTAATGACAAGCTTCTATTGACCGAAGAACTTGGAAGTTCTTGGGATTTCGTTGGATTTATTTTTTCTGGATTGTCTTGCATGGAACATTTTTTTCCTTCACATGTGTGTGTTCTATAATGTGTGTAATCAAGCTTAGATAGGTACCATGGGTATTTATACATGTGATATATGCATGTGTATGTGTGGGTATGCCATGACATATATGTAGAGGTCAGAGCACAACCCCATAATGGGTCTTTCATTTTCCATCTTCTTTAAGGCAGGGTCTCTGGTTTGTTTTCTGTCATGCTGTGTGCACCAGACTTGGTGGCTTATGAGCTTCCAGGGTCTAGCTCCCACCTGACTGTAAAGCACCAGGAGTACATGCTACTCTGCCTGGTTTAACATGGGTTCTGGAGATGGAACTCCGACCCTCATGATTGCTCAGCGAGCACCTTTTCCAGCCCATGATCTTGAATTTCTTTTCTTTTTTTTTTTTAATTATTTTTATGCATGTGAATGTTTTGCATACATGTGTGTAAATGCACTACATACATGAGTCACATTCCTTCAATCTGGAGTTATAGATGCTACCAGTGGGTGCTGGGAGTCAAACCCAGGGCTTCTACAAGAGCAACAAATGCTCTTAACCGCAAGCAATCTCTCCAGCCCAGTTCTGAACTTCTGATCCTCAGGCCTGCTCACCCAGGTGTTTACCCACAGCTTTATTTTTGCTTTTTACATTTCTTTCAT
This sequence comes from Uromys caudimaculatus, assembly GCA_028551405.1. Taxonomy (NCBI): domain Eukaryota; kingdom Metazoa; phylum Chordata; class Mammalia; order Rodentia; family Muridae; genus Uromys; species Uromys caudimaculatus. Next base: position 47,814,749 of record CM052703.1, read on the forward strand.
TTTTCCTTTCTCTTTTACCCGGGAAGGTTCCAGTGAACACCCCAAACTTGGATCTCCACCAAAGCATGGAGCTGAGGAAGAACCTGGACAAAACCCACGAGCCTTACGTATTGTGGTCATCCATCAGCAGTGGTCATTTTGTAATTGTGTAAGTACCAGTCAGACTGCAAGGCGTAAAAACACACCCCACAGTGGCCAGGCTCAGGGGGTACTCCAGTGGCGGGACCTAAAGGCTGAGGTTGAAAAATTGTTAATTACATGTGGACTGGTCCAAAATAAAGCCAGGCCTGAATCAAGCAGAACATTGAGGTAGCTGAGCACTCGGGTCTATCATTAACACCTGAGTCACTGCTTCAATCCTGTGATGATGACTTGTTCTCCACTTTCCATTTGCAGTCTGTTCACATGGACACCAGGCCCCTGCAAGCTGTTGCTGGCCACTGCAAGAAGTAAGGGAATGTGAAACACACACACACACACACACACACACACACACACACACACACACACACACACACACACGGCAGCAGATGGAACACCCAGTCAAAGGAGGGGAGTTCATAGTAATTTGGGGGAGTGGATTCTTGTCCTATGGCTGTCAGAACAAATAACCATCAACTGGGGAGAGGGACTTAAAGCAATGAACGTTTATTCTCTTGCACTTTGGGTGAACTCAGGGTGTGAGTGTAGCAGCCCTGGAGCCTCTGGAGGCTTTAGGGGCGATCAGGCCTAGCTCAGGATTCTCCTGGGATCTGGTGACTGCTGTCTTATCCTTGGCTTTCTGTGGTTTGACCTCCCTCTTCTCCCCTTCCCCACTCTTCCCTTCCCTTCTTCTCCTCTCCATTCCTGCCTTCCTGTCCCTTTCCCTCTTTTTGTTTTTAAAAATGTTTAACTATACTTATTTACTCATTTATTTATGTGTGTGTGCACCCACAATAGAGGTCAGAGGACAGGAGAGTCTGTTCTTTCTCTTCACCATGAACCAGCTTATCAGGCCTAGCTGCAAGCACCTTTACCTGTGGGAATCTCAATGGCCTCTTTCATTTTGTTGAGGCAGGGTCTTGCTATATAGCAATAACCATCCTGGCACTTGCGATGCAGCCCAGACTGACCTCAAATTCTTGGCAGTCCTCTAAACTCAGCTTTCAAATGCTGGGATTCATTTTTTAGAGAGGGTCTCACTTTGTAGCCCAGGCTGGCCTTGAGCTCACACAGATCCACCTGCCCCTGCCTTCTAAGTGCTGGGGTTGCAGATAATGAGCCACAATGGCTGGCTAAGATGTGGGCTCTGATTCCTTACCATCCACTTGTAATACTTGCTGTGCCTTTCTTGTGTCATGGCCTGCCCTAGGAGCAGATGGCACAGCAGTGCAGGCTCAGATCTTCATGGTGTTTGTAGGACAAGGAGAGCAGATGGACAGAACAGACAAGATCACATCAAGGAATGACAAGAGCTGGAAAGAAAACACAACAGACGTGATGAGAAGACCGAGTGGCAAGTTTAGACTTAGAAAGGAGAGCCTTTCTGCAGAGGTGACATTTAGATAGCTGTCTGAGTGCAGGGAAGGGGCCAGCAATACAGGAGACAGCAAGAACAAGATCCCGATGTGGGGATGATTTTATCAGTCCAAAGCACAGAAAAGTGGCTGCCATGGCTAGAACATGGTGTGCATGCAAGAGGCACCTGACAAGCCTCCTGCTGGACCAGGCGCTGTGGGAGGAGGCACAGTGTTTATTCCAAGAGCCAGGAGTCTCAGCCATGTGTTTACCAGTTCACTTGGGGGCTGGAGATGTGACTCAGTTGGTAGAGCACTTACCAGCATGCACAGAGCCGTGGGTTTGATCCCTGGCGCTATATAAAGTAGGCATGGTAGCACATGCCTGTAGTTCCAGCACTCTGGAGGCTGAGGGAGGAGGACTAGAAGTTCATGGCCATTCTAGGCTACGAGGAGTTCAAGGCCAGCCTAGGCTACAGGAGAGCCTGTTTCAGATAGATAGATAGGTAGATAGACAGACAGACAGACAAACAGACAAACATTCCCCTTGGCTACTGAGGAGCAGTGGACTGAGGAAGGGGAGATTGGAGGTAGGATGCATTACAGGGATGCTGCTACAGTAAGAAGGGTAGGAGGTGGTCGCTGAGGCTAGAGCATGCTGTGGAGACGGAGGGGGTGGATTTGAATATTTTCTAGAGGTATCAGAGCTAACCTCCCTGATTGACTTTCTATGGAGTGAACGAAGGAGGAAGTTGGTAATGGATCTTAAATTTCGGGATTAAGTTGACTAACTGAGTTTCTACCCCATTTCCTATTTTATATTTTAGCTTCATTCTGTAACCTGAGCTGTCCTGGACTCGCTATGTAATCCATGCTTGCCTAGAACACATGGAAATTCTTCTGCCCCTGCCTCTCAAGTACTGGATTACAGGCATACCACCATACCCAGCTTCTACCTTTGTTTTAACTGGCAAAATAATTCTCTCAATTCAAAGGGAACAAAAAGAAAGTTGAGAGTTTATTCTTGAGCGAAACATGAGTGCCCATGGCTTGGGAACACAGATGTCCCAAACGACATGTTCAGTGCAGAGACGGTTTCATGATGTTTTTATAGTTTTATAGATAAAAAGAAAGTCTTATGTAAATAAAAGCATGTTTTCGAATGAGCTGGAGAGATGGCTCTGTGGTTAAAAGAGCACTGGCTGCTCTTCCAGAGGACCTGGGTTCAGTTCCCAGCACCAACATGACAGCTCACAACTCTCTGTAACTCCAGTTCCAGGAAATCTAATGCCCTCACACAGATATACATGCAGGCAAAATAAAAATAAATAAATCATTAAAAAAAAAAAAAGACTTTCAAGGCCTTTAATCCCAGCACTCTGTAGGCAGAGGCAGGTAGCTCTCTTAGTTCCAGGCCAGCCTGGTCTACAGAGCAAGTTCCTGAAAGCCAGGGCTACACAGAGAAACCTGTCTTGAAAACAAAACAAAACAACAACAAAAGACTCACAAAATATTATAAAAGAAAGGAAGGAAGCTGGGCAGTGGTGGCGCACACCTTTAATCCCAGCACTTGGGAGGCAGAGGCAGGCAGATTTCTGAGTTTGAGGCCAGCCTGGTCTACAGAGTGAGTTCCAGGACAGCCAGGGCTACACAGGGAAACCCTGTCTCGAAAAACCAAAAAAAAAAAACCCAAAACAAAACAAAAAACAAACAAACAAAAAAAAAAAAAGAAAGAAAGAAAGAAAGAAAGGAAGAAGGAAGGCAGGCAGGAAATCTCGATGGCAGGTCTCCAGTGCTGTTTGACGGCAGGCCTTCTTAGCTTTGGGGTTGGTGGAAACTAGTGATTTGATAAGTCCATACATGACCAAATTCTCATACGATAGTCACAAGGATATAAGGGTTAAAGACAGCCTGGCATAGCTTGACTGTGGACCTGCAGCATTCCAACACAATCAGGAAGTTCCAAGCAGTCATTCCTCTTTGCAGAATTTCTAACATAGGCTTCCCCCCACCAAGAACTTCAGTTCATGTTATGTAAGAGAATTTAGCATTAATCATTTTAACCTTTTTCTTTCTTTCCTTTTTTTTTTTTTTTTTTTTTTTTTTTTTTGGTTTTTTGAGACAGGGTTTCTCTGTGTAGCCCTAGCTGTCCTGGAACTCACTCTGTAGACCAGGCTGGCCTCAAACTCAGAAATCCACCTGCCTCTGCCTCCTGAGTGCTGGGTTTAAAGGCGTGTGCCACCACTGCCCGACTTAACCATTTTCTTACACTTACAACGTTTGGATGCCCATCACCACTCCAGTCCCAGAACTAACAGTTTTGTTATTTGTATTTGCTAGGAGAATAATCTGTGCATAGTCCATGAAAGCAGAGTGGGAAGTGTCAGTACTACAGCAGGTAAGACCTGTCCTGTTTCCTCCAGCTGTCTGTAGTAGGCAGAAGCAGAGTGGGGTGGGAGGTGGGGGGTGGGGGGTGGGGGCTTGCAGAAATTTTTCTTCTGCTTCCGCCTCTGCAGAGGGTGGGGAAACGCTCTGTGCTGCTCATGAATAATCTCTTGACCTTGCTTAGGACAGAGGCCCGGGTGCTCTGTCCTTCCAGGCTCTTCCGTACACATGCCCCAGGAGGCGTCTGAGTGGAGTCAGGTTAAAATCCTTTGAATACTAACTGAAACTCTGATCCCTGTGATTCATGACAGATCATCAATTATGGAAAGGTCTGATGAACGCTAACAGCACTCCCGACTCCCCCAGCTGAAACCATAGAGACTGCAGAGCTCTGCAGAGTGGGAGGAGTCAGGTGGGGAGGGGAGGGGAGGGGAGGGGAGGGGAGGGGAACGGGAGGGGAGGGGAGGGGAGGGGAGGGAAGGCGAGACAGAGAGTGGCTCACCAAGAGACCCTGACTTCTAACAATCTGCTCAAGAGAAGTTCCTAGTGATTAAATTAATAAACTGAGCTCAACAAATTGACTATGCTCTTTTCCTTTAAAATTACATTTATTTATTTACTTATTCATTCATTTATTTGAGACAAGGTCACATTGTGAAGCTCTTGTTATCCTGTAAATTACTAGGTAGACCAGGCTGGCCTCAGGCTTACAGAGATCATCTGCTTCTGCCTGAGTGTAGGAACTAAAGGCATGTGCCTTCATGCCAACTCACACCCAGATTTTCAAACCCGTTTTCTAAATCACTCTATATTCATAGAAATGGTAACAGTGTTGGCTTACAGGCGCTTCAGCTGGGCTCCTCCCAGGGACTTAGCAGTGGCCTGCCCCGACCAGGTGCACCAGGCAGCATAGAAAAAGGACTGCTTGCACAAGCCTCCCCAACCTTGTGTTCACCGCCAACCTCTCTTTCTCTCTTTTTATCCTTCTCTGTCCCCCTTTCTTTACCCTATGGCTCTGTTCTGGTCTGTCTGTCTCTATCCCTTCTCCAGCCCCTCACTCCTTTCCCTTCCCCCAAATAAACTATTTATACCAGGTCTGTCTCATGATGTGATTTCTCAAGGGGACACCTTGGCATGAGCCCACCAGATATCCTGGCCCGATGCCGCACTATACTTCATACCAAACAGTACATTTTAGTATTTTTTAAAATCTTTTCTTGTATAGGTCCAAGTGTGGTGATGCATTTTCTGAAAGTCCCTGTTGCCTTCAAAGGGACTGAACTTTCACCAGACCCTGGAGACAACCTGTGATCTTCCTGTTTACTCAGCCAGAGTAAACTTAACTTGTCTTAAAGAGAACAATGTAACCAAAGCTACTATGCCTTGAATTTTTCCTGCAGTCATCGTTTTCAGCCTAAATACCTAACTTTAATCTAAAAATATGTACTCTTTCATTCCCCTGACCCAAAGTATTGTCTATGTTGTGGTAATCATTTGCTGACAGCAGCCAAGAGGTTGAAAGAAACCTTAAACAAAACAAATATCCCATATCTATTAGAAGCAACTTGTGGATTTGGGTTGATAAAATCTGTTTGAAGTTAGTGCAAACAGTTCTGGGGCAGTTCAGTAACTACTTCCTTTGTAAACCCTGTTAAAGATCTCTGTAAAGAGTTCCCTACTCTCCTGCCTTACTATGTTCTCCGTAGACACCGGTGGAAGTAGAGATTCTAGTTTGGGCTGTCCTGTTAGATCCCAATCCAGAACTAATGGCCAGTTGAGGTGCCTGTTTAACATATCAAAGTGGACCTGGCCACCGTTCCCGGCATCCCTCTCCCCACGGTTACAGGGTATGGCTGGCATACCCCACCCCTACCCTGAATTCCCCAGCCCAGGGACGGGTCCTCTTTGATGTGTTAAACAGGTACCTCCATTAAGTTACTGTGTATCCAAGACTGAGATCTAACATCACTCTTGTCAGGCTACTACAGGAAGTCCTTCTTTTATTCTTTAATGTATTACTGAGATTCCAGGCAGGTATTCTGTTATATGATGAAGAGGGAAAATGTTTCAGATACTAATTTTTTGGTTATATGAAGACCATAATGATTAATCTCAAGGTAAGCAAGTTTACCGAAGAGTTAGGGAATAATGAGCACTGAGGAGGAAGTGACTTCAGGGTCCTGCCTCTGGTGATTTAAGTGACAAACACCCCATAGACTCAGTCATTTAAACACTTGGTCCCTAATTGGTAGCACTGTTTGGGAAGGTTTACAAGGTGTGGCCTTGCTGGAGAAAGTATGTCACTGAGAGCAGGCTTGGAGAGATGATAGCCCTCCCCCTTCCAGTTTGCTCTCTGCTTCATGTTTTCTGCTCTGGGTATCTTGCAGAAGTTCAAAATCATGCTTGGCAACATAGGGGGGTTTGAGGTGAACCTAGGTAGAGGACCCTGTGTCAAAACAAAACAAAAAATAACAACAACAACAACAAAAAACCCCACAACCAAACCAAACCAGTGTGTACAGAAAGTCCCTGAGCTGGCAATTCCTGAAGCTTTGAAAATCTAAGTTGCCATGGCAACCTCCTGGGTGCTAGAAATGCCAGAAAAGTGGGATATCTGCCACAGAAACAACCCACAGGCATTGAACAGAACTGGGCTCAAAAGAGGCCCTGCTTGCTTGCTCTTGTATCAGTGACAATATCTTTGAGCACTGTCTCGTATGCATGCAATCCCAGCACTCTGGAAGCCAAGGTGGAGAGTGAGCAAGTTCAAGGCCAGCCTGGGCTGTACAGAAGACTGTCTCAAAAGAAAGTGACAGTAACTTTAGTATAAAACCCCCAAATTTTACATAGGAGAAATGAGGAATTCTACTCTAAATGAGGCAAAAGCTGGCTTTGGGAGAGGCAAGAACAGCTTTTAATTCAGAGTATGTGGCCTGGACCTTCTTGACATGCAGTTCCTCTGGCTTCATGAGCCTTTCATATCTCAGTGGATCTGTAAAAAGCAGGTTTTAGTAACCTTCTTCTTCCACACTTTGCTCCATCCTTTTCCGTTGGATAATGTTTAGGATTTATGAGGGTTTGGTAGAGGGGCTTCCCTTTTCCCCGCCTTTTTCCGTTTTGGTTCTGTCAATATTGGAAACTGCTAGGACTGTGCCTTTCTACCAGAAGTCAGATAGGCCGCTCCTGGTGGAGTCCTTTCCTCTTTCTTTTGGTTATCTCTCTCCTTTCATGCAGCTGGGTTGCTTTGGTTATTTGTGCGTTCTTGTCTCAGAGCTGTTTAGGCCACGGCTTGACATGCACATAGCCATCTTTTTCGGGCCTTTTCCCAACAGCCCTCAGTCCCATCACTTCCCCCATTTCTCCTTTTCTTGTGGTAATGCAAATGGCATCCACAACATTCACAGGGTAACTCAATATATGTTCGTGGACACGTGATGACCTCAGACTGCCTTCCCTCTGCTCTCAGCTTTCAGGGCTCAATGTCTCTGCAGCTGACTCAGCACAGGAAAGGGCCGCTTTCTGAATGACAGGGTTTGCATTGCCTCAAGCTGGGAACATCTAAGTGTTTTTACCACAACTTCACCCTGAGTATGTTTGCAGAATTATTCACCGCTACATGGGTGTCATCTGTTGAATTGCTCATTTTATAAGCAGAAGGAAAAACAGTAAAATAAAAAGAATGCCAACCACAAATGATTCTAGAATAAACAGCTGGAAATGTCAGTTAAACAAACAAGACAAAACTCAAATGAAACAAAATAGCCCCCAAACACTTGAATGCTTTAGTTTTTATAATATTTGTTTCCTGTGTGCCTGGGTATGTATGCACATGGGAGTATCAGAATGACTTGTGAGAGCTGCTTCTCTTAATCGGCTTTACTACCACGGTGGTCTGTAATGTTCTCTCACGGACTAGGTTGCTTCCAGTGGTAGAGTTAGAATCCTAATTCTGAAGGGAGGAAGTGGGAGGTGAGAAAAGGAAAACTGGGCCAAAGCAGTGCTGAACCCAACTGGAGAAACAGTGCCCCCTGCAGCTCACAAAGCAGTGCTGAACCCAGCTGGAGAAACAGTGCCCCCTGCAGGTCAAGGGTGTTGGAGCAAATGTTTACTGGACAAGCTTTGGTAAGGTTAAGCAACCGTATCTCTCTGGGCCTGCCATCTGCTTCTCTCTTCCATCAATTCCATTGAATGCCTATCGGTTTCTTCTTGTTTTGTTTTTGAGCAGTTAGCTCACATTCCTAGCATTCAGAGGTTGCCACTGCAACTTAGATTTTGTCTTCAAAGTGTCATGCATAGCATGCACAGCCTACTCAGGGGCTTCCTGCTCTACACTGCAGGGTCTCACAGGTATTTCTCTGGAAAATTTATTTTCATGGTCTCACAACACTTGAGTTCTGGTAGTCTGCAAAACCAGAACTTTGCAGACCACTGCAGGTTATCCTGCCAGAGTAGCTACCTTCCTTGAGGCACAGAGGTTGTGGATCCTGAGTGTTTGCTTTACTGAACCTAGGGAGACACTCCCCTAAGTAACCCTGTTAGAGTAGACAACCTTTGTAACATCTTTCTAATGCCTATTTCAGTTTCTGGAACTTCTTTTTAAAAAATCATTTTATTCGTTTACATTTCAAATGATAGCCCCCTTCCCAGTTACCCTTCAACAAACCTCCCAGCCCATCCTCCCTCTCCTCCCTCCTCTTTGCCCTCTATGAGGGTTCTCCCCCACCCACTCACCCACTCCCGCCTCACCGCCCTAGCATCCCCCTATGCTGGGGCATCAAGCCTCCACAGGACCAAGGTCCTCCCTCCCACGGATGTCAGATAAGGCTATCCTTTGCTACATATGTTTCTGGAGCCGTGGGTCCCTCCATGTGTACTCTTTGGTTAGTGATTTAGTCCCTGGGAGCTCTGAGGGTCCAGGTGGTTGATATTGTTCTGCTCATGGTCCCTTTCATGTTGTCCCAATGCAAAGCGTGAAGCTTCTCTTTAATGGTGCGAATCCCGTGATAATTACAACCATTTGTCTGCACTTGGCTTTGTCTGAAACTTTAACCTCGTACATACTTCCTTCTTAGCCAAATTGTACATTTTTGAAATTCACATGCTCTGTGTTTGTTCCCAATTCTCACTGTTAAACTGATTAAAAACTGTCATTCTGCAATGCTATGCTGTCTTGAAATTTCCTTTGCCAAATAATTTACTTTACTTTACTTTGGTTTTTATTTTTTGGTTTTTCGAGACAGGGTTTCTCTGTGTAGCTCTGGCTGTCCTGGAACTCACTCTGTAGACCAGGCTGACCTCGAACTCAGAAATCCACCTGCCACTGCCTCCCAAGTGTGGGATTAAAGGCGTGCGCCACCACTGCCCGGCAGACTTTACTTTGTTTTTTGGAAACAAGAGTTTCTCTGTATAACAGACCTGGTTGTCTTGGGACCTGCTATGTAGATCAGGCTGACCTTGAACTCTCAGAGATCCGCCTGCTTCTGCTCAAGGCATCTACGTCCACTGCTGGGCTAGTCCTTTCCTTTTGAACTCAGTCTTACTCAAAATTTCAGGATACCAACAGAAAGTAGACATATTCTTTTACAGTAACATTAATGATCTCTGGTTCAGTTCCCAGTAGACCTTGCTTGAATGTGAAGCCCCATGAACATGAATTTTCTTAGCGCTCTGAGATTCCAAACTCCCACCAGAATGGTTCAACGAGGTTTGTTTTATGGCATTCTAGGGCTTCTCTTCTCTCTCTCTCTGTTTCTTCCCCCCCCCCCCGTCCCCTCCCCCTCTCCCTCTCCTCCCTGCCGTCATACCCAGTGTGTGGTGCTGGGGATTAGGCCCATACTTCATGTATGATAAGGTAGCATTTAACCAACTAAGCCACACCCTTCCCCATTCTAGGGGCTTTTTCTGATCACATTTGTAAACTCATGTATGCTCTTCCAAAGGCAGGTGCAAAGGCTTAAGAACAATATGATCTGGTTTATCTTAGCAATGACAGCATATCTCTCAAAGTAATTTTTGGTGTTAGTTAATTTTCGTGTCACTGTGACCAAAATACCAGATAAAGAATTGTAGGATCTTCTGTCTCCAAGCAGTGTGGACATCTTCTGTTTGGAATTCTAGATAATTTTATGCATAAAAATAAGGAGCCTTGCTGGGCAGTGGTGGCGCACGCCTTTAATCCCAGCACTTGGGAGGCAGAGGCAGGTGGATTTCTGAGTTTGAGGCCAGCCTGGTCTACAGAGTGAGTTCCAGGACAGCCAGGGCTACACAGAGAAACCCTGTCTCAAAAAACCAAAAACCAAAAACCAAAACCAAAACAAAACAAAAAAAAAAAAGAGCCTTTCTAAAGAAATGGGCACATCTGAATCCTATTTAGAATTATAATGGCCCCAGTGAATTACTTTAAACAGACACATAGTTATTCATCTATGGACTCCACTGGGAGAAGAGGATTCTGAATGATTCAGAAATACTGAAACCCAGTTCTGATTGATAGGCTGCTAAAAAAAAGGTTACCTCAAAAGATTCCTTACGGATTAGTCACCTTCTGTTGCCGTGATAAAGCATCTCTACTAAACACAACTTAAGGAAGAAAGGGTTTACTTGGGCTCACGGTTCCTGAGGGACAGCAAGCCCACGGTGGTGGGACAGGAAAGGCATGGCCTGGCTGCAGGACCAGAAAGCTCCTTGCTCACATCTCACCTGCGTGTAGGATCGAGAACAGGAAGCAGGGCCAGGTTATAAACCCTCGAAGCCCACCTCCTGTGCCTGCCTCCACCAGCGCCAGTTGGATCTCCTTCATCCCTTCCCCAAACAGTACCACCAACTGGGACCAAATGTTCAAATCCATGAGCCTGTGGGGAACATTCTTACTCTAACCACCATACCTTACAAAGGACAAACGGAAACAAATGACCTCTGACTGATTGTACTTTGTGTCCACAGTCTTCTGTTCAACTCCTCTGGGTCTAGTGACCTTCTGATGTAAGTTGCCTTCCTTCCCCAAAGAGGAAATGAAAGCTAGACACATGTCTTTGAAGTGAGGCCTTCAGATCAATCAGACCTATAGATACAAATGGCCCACAATAAAGATGAAGTCCCCACAATTTAATAATCAGGCCATGACCGTTCGAATCGTGAGCCCTATCTTACACAGACATCTGGAGCCTAATTCCTAATGACCCATGGCATCTTACCAGTCTCAAGAAAAAGAATGTATTCTTTGACAGTTTCATACAAGCATATACTCTAGCCACACCGCCCTTCACCACCCTCATTTTATTTCCCTGCTCCCATCGAAAGCCACCAACCTTTAAGCAGAGATTTTAAAGTAAATGCTTCACTTTAACCAACCAAATGTTTCCTTCCGTCTCCTCCTCCCCCCCCTTCCCTTCCCGCCTTTTCCCTTCTCCCTCTCTCCCTCCCTTCCTTCTCCCCCTCCTCCTTGTAGCCCATGCAGCCCGGTGTGTGTTTTGCGTGTCTTTGTGTAGCTCCAGGTGGCTTGGAGCTCTTGGTGCAGCCTGTGAGAAGACAACAAGTGATGACAGATAGCCACATACTGGAAGTGATATATGCGGGAACAGAATGTTGTTTTAAGATATGCCTCAAACTGGGAAAATATTTCAGTTTCTGATTTAGGGAAGAGGATTTATTATTTATCTATTTAATATCAGTGGAACTGGAGATTCGATTCACATGTTAGACAAACACTCTGCCACTGAGATATAGCCTTGGGCATAGTGTAATAGGGTATTAAAATATTTTATTTGAAACCAGGCACACCTTTAATCCCAGCACTCTGGAGAGACAGGTAGGCCAGCCGGTTTACAGAGGGAGTTCCGGTATAGCCAGAGCTAAACAGAGAACCCTGTCTTGAAAAATAAAAACAAACAAGCAAAAGATTTTATTTGTATTTACGTGTACGTGTGTGTGTGTGTGTGTGTGTGTGTGTGTGTGTGTGTATGTGTGCTATGCGTATGTGGGTCCTCTCAGAGTCCAGAAAGAGGGTATTGGCTCCCCTGGAGCTGGATGACTTACAGGAGTTTGTGAGCTATGCAGAGTAGGTGCTGAGAACCAGGTCTGCTGGAAGGGCAGCAACAGGTTTTAATGGCGGAGGCTACTGTATACTCAGAACATTATTAAGGTTATTTTTGAAATGGGGTCTCATACAGCCTAGGCTGGCCTAGAACTTGATGTATCGATGAGCCTGGCTTTGAAATTCTGACCTCCTATGCTTATTTTCCGTTTAAGTTGCATGCATCTGTATTTTTGATTAAAAATAAAATCAGACAAACTTCTACAGATTGACTTGAGGAAGCAATCAGTCTGCAGCATGAGGTTAATGAATGGTGCATGAAAGGCACTTTCAGCACGGCCTCTTTCTGTACATGGAAGGGTAGGGAGAAAAAGGAGAGGCTGGGCATACATTAGCTTCCTTCTTTATATTTGCTTTGATTTTCTAATTCTTTTATTTTGAAATTAACATGCATCAGTTTATAACATTAGTACAGAGAGAATTAACAACTTCGCAGGTCCATCACTGAGATCAAGAGGACTTACCCAAGTTCACCAGTGCCAGTTTCCTGAATCAAACTCCGCCTCTGTAGAGATCTATACTTGTAATCTCGCACTCAGGAAGCTGAGGTAGGAGAACTGTTGAGAGTCTGAGTTATGGTGAGTCCCCGGCCAGCCTGTGCTTGTGAGACTCTTGCAAAAACAGCTGGGCACAGGGTCAGACTTCTGCAATCCCAGCACTTGGGAGTGGAGGCAGGGGGACTGGGAGTGCAGTGTTATTCTTATTAATAAGCCAAGTTCAAGGCCAGCTTGTGCTACATGAGACCATCTCAAACAAATAAATACAAAAACAATAACAGCTAAAATCCAAACTAAAACACAAAGAGGGAAAAAAAAAAAAAGCCCCACATTCACTGTTTTTTTTTTTTTCTTGTCTGTTTCTCCACGTGGGGGCTTGTTATACGGAGTCTCTCTCCACATGGGGGCTTGTTATACGGAGTCTCTCTCCACGTGGGGGCTTGTTATACGGAGTCTCTCTCCACGTGGGGGCTTGTTGTACGGAGTCTCTCTCCACGTGGGGTCATGTTGTACCCCGTGGGGGCTTGTTGTACGGAGTCTCTCTCCCCGTGGGGTCATGTTGTACGGAGTCTCTCTCCCCGTGGGGGCTTGTTGTACGGAGTCTCTCTCCACGTGGGGGCTTGTTGTACGGAGTCTCTCTCCACGTGGGGGCTTGTTATACGGAGTCTCTCTCCACGTGGGGGCATGTTGTACGGAGTCTCTCTCCACGTGGGGGCTTGTTATACGGAGTCTTTGTTTCTGAGTCAAGATGGAGCCCTGCCAGGGGATGGCACCTCATCCCTAAGGCATTGGACCTCATCTCCCCTGGAGTTGGGTTTATGAGCACGCATGCTTTCAAGTTTCTTCTCTGCTGTATGCTCCCCGGGAAGAGGACAGGTTTTCTTTTTCTCCCATCTCCCTGTGCCCCTGTGATGTGCCACTCAGAGGCATGATTCACTAAAGGCTCTGCACAAGGATATGATCCATATTTTCACGGTCCTGGGCGTGGTCTAACAGGTGCATAGGTTAACTCAGGAATACATTTTATTTTATTTTTAAAAAGTGATTTATTTACATGTGTCTTAGGGTTTTACTGCTGTGAACAGACACCATGACCAAGGCAACTCTTATAAGGACACCATTTAATGGGGGCTGGCTTACAGGCTCAGAGGCTCAGTTCATTATCATTAAGGTGGGGGCATGTGAATGTCCAGGTGGGCATGGAGGAGGAAATGAAGGTTCTACATCTTCATCTGAAGGCTGCTAGAAGACTGGCTTCAGGCAGTTAGGACACTGGTTTTAAAGCCCACCCCCACAGTGACACACTTCCTCTAACAAGGCCACACCTACTCCAACAAGGCCATACCTCCTAATAGTGACATTCCCTGGGCCAAGAATATTCAAACCACCACAACATGTATAGGTGTTTCTATGCTTTTTATGTCTGGGCACATGCCTGGCACCTGCAGAAGCCAGAAGAGGGCGTCAGATTCCCTGGAACTGGGTAGAATTACAGGCCAGTGAGTGGTCAGCCATATGAGTGCTGGGAATTGAACCAGGGTCCCCTGGAAGATCATGTAGTGGTCTTAAACTCTGAGCCATTTGTTCTCCGCCCCCTTCTCTCCATCCCACCCCCGCCAAAAAAATTATTTGTTTCCTTGTATGAAGCTGGGGCATAAACAACCTGTGCCAGGCAAGGTCATGTTTTGGGAATTTCTGAATAGGATATAGGAACAGCAGGTATTCTAAGGGAATGTGAATTTTCCTGAAAAGCTACAGGTGACTGGAAGTTCTTAAAAACCTCAGGTTGTTGTCCCTGGGTGGGCTTGAACCATTAACTTTGCTGAATGCCCTAACCAATTGTGCCACAGAGACAGTTAAGGATTTTTTTTTTAATTAAAAAAAATTTTTTTTGTCTACATTCAAGTGTACCTGAGGTCAAACAAGTAGAACCTCGCTATGGAGGACTTCTTGGGTAAGATTTTGTGTCTGATAGCAAGCTAAGTCTTTACTCCCAACAATAGTTTGTCAGCCAGGGGTATGCTAACCTATCATGCAGGGGAAACTCTGAGTCAAAACACTGCAAACAAGACAAAAACCCAAAGGCAAAGCAATGGAGCTCCATTCGTCCTCTGGTGCCCCCAAGTGGACATTCAAGCAATTGTATTTACTGTCTATAATGGACTAGGGATTTTCAGTAATGGTTTCCATTGACTTCTGAAAGTACTACTTCACAAAGAAAGCACAGCATATTAAAGAGAAAAGAACAAGGCATCAGGGATTCCAGCGCACGAGAAATCCTTATCCCATTTGTGAACACACATAAAGGCCAGCAATACTGTAATTGGTATATTTTTCCTTCTTGGCCACCGGGCTTATGTTGGGTTTAGCCTTTAACTCACACTGTAGCTGAGGACTATTCTGAGCTTCTAGTCTTCTGGCCCTTATCTTCTGAGTTCTGGCATTACGAGTATTTGCCATCATGTCCAGTTTTATTCATATTATTGAAGTTTCTTAAATATCATTTTTAGATCTTAAAACTAATCAAAACTATCTCCACAATATTATTCCTCTAAAACACTAAAACTATTTCTCCTTTGCCTTGGAAATAAAAATAAAATTCAGGGCAGTCTTTTTTTTTTTTTTTTTTAGATGTGTGTAATAATACTGCTGCAACCGATGTATGTACCCACTAACATATATAGTAATGTATGTTTTGATTAAAACTGGTAGTATGTAGTATCATCGTAAAGATCTTGCCCATGTGTCTATTTGTGTGTGTAGTGCTTGTGACTGAACCTAGGACTTCACTGTACCAAAGAACTACACAATTCCGGTAGCAATGAGCATAAGCAGCAAGACACATGGATGTAATCCCAGCGCTTGGGAGGTGGAGGCAGAATTAGGAGATCAAAGTCACCCTTGACTTGATGGCAAAGCAAGTATGAGGCCCACCTATTAATTCAGCTCTTGAGAGGTAGAGCTAGAGGTTCTCTGGAGCAAGTGGGCTACAGTGGGTGAATCTGTGAGTGTATGTCTAAGTGACAGACGTTGCCTCAGTATGTATGGTGGAGAATGGTTGAGGAAGACACCCATGTCAACTTCCACATGCACACGCACAAGGCATGCATGTCTGAACACAGGTTTAGGTCCTGATGTGTCTGGACACATACACATGCATGCACTCACAACACAAATAATGCAGGAGAGGAGTGAATAACGTGCTCCCTGAAGACATAGGTTAGGGTATTACATGAAAATTCTAGTGCCACCCCATTTATTTATTTATTTATTTATTTATTTATTTATTTATTTATTTATTTATTTATTTATTTATTTGGTTTTTCAAGACAGGGTTTCTCTGTGTAGCCCTGGCTGTCCTGGAACTCACTCTGTAGACCAGGCTGGCCTCGAACTCAGAGATCTGCCTGCCTCTGCCTCCCAAGTGCTGGGATTAAAGGCATATGCCACCACTGCCCGGCTGTGCCACCCCCTTTAAAGTGTTGGTCATAGAGACTCCTGAGGTCCTCCCCCAACAATATAGGAAATAGCTGCTGCTGCTGGTTGCTCATGGGAACTAGATGGTAAGGCCCATGGTTGAAGATGCCATATACACTGGAGGACATAGAGAAATCAAACTGGACTTGAACTAGAATATTGACCAGTCAGGCTTGGTGAGTTCACGGTGGAAGTAACCAGCTACCTCCCGGTTTGATCTGATGCCTCTTTACTGGGAAGAAGTCACATATGGCTCTGTAGATCCAGTTAAAAAGTACATGTCTGAGGGGACCAAAGGCCCTGGTGAGGACACTACTTTGGCTACTTTGCTAAATAGTAATGATGTGCCCATGAAAATGCCTTCTAAACAACTGTGTATGCCCATAGAAGACTACTGTTATCAGTTTCAGTCAGAGAACTTTCTCTTTGTAGTGGTCACTGGTGACTGCAGAGACTCATTATTGTCAGAGTACTAAAAATAAGTGACCATTGAACATCTGGTCACAAGTGGGCCACACTCATCATGCTCGCCACGGTCCAGGAGACATTTTGGAAGAAGGAGTTGGGAGAGGAGGAAGAGGAGGAAGAGGAAGAAGAGGAGGAAGAGGAGGAAAAGAAGGAATAGGAGGAAGAGGAGGAAGAGGAGGAGAAGGGCAGTTTGAGAAAGGGATGGAGAAGATGTGTGGGCTCTGACGTCCAAAATTTCTCCAGGGTTTCTAGCCTAGACTCGAGGCTGTGTAGGTTTGTCTGCGGGCCGGACCAGGGGGCAGCTACTGCACACTATGATTGTGTCATCAGCTGCTCCCCATCAGCTGCTCCCCTAAGCATGCTGGAAGAAGAATTTCAGTCCCCCTCCTGTCTTTGCAAACATGCTTCATGTCCTAATCCTTGTTCAGTGTCAGACATTGGCTCTCAGATAATCTGGGTGAGGAAAGTCACACCACACTGCTTTCTGTTCTACACTGACATTCAGCTGTCTACCTACAAACATGGCTTCCGTCTTGTGCATCCCATTAGATAGCACTGCCAGATCAGGGTACTGCAATGTTCTTGGTTCTGTGCCCTACCGGGCTCTATAATTGACTTCTATTTTTATTTTGTTTCATTTTCCTTTATTTTTGACACAGGGTCTCATATATACTAAACTGGCCTTGGATTTGCTATGGAGTTGAGAATGACTTCGAGCTTTTGATCCTCCTGCCTCCATTTTCAGAGTGTTGGGATTACACCATGCTCAGCTCTATAGTACTCCCATTGGTCTGGACTCAGAAAACACATAGAAACATCAGAATTCAGTTAGGGAGAAGTGCCAGTGCTCTACAGAATGGCAGGTGACTAAAGTTAATAGCGAATCACTGCAGATGTTCAGAGTATCTAGAAGAGGATGTCTGAATATTCCCAACACACACACACACACACACACACACACACACACAATCTCAGACAGATGCATACACACACACTTACATACCCACACATACACTCACACACACAGATACACAAATACTCACATACACACAAACACACACGCATGAGCACACACACTCAGACACAGGAATACTCACAATACACACTCACACACACAGACACAGGAATACTCACATACACAAACACACATGTGAGCACACACTCATACACACAGACACATGTGTAGACACACTCATAATACACTCACACATAGAGACACACTAGTACACACACACACATACACACTTACTTGGGATGGTGACAGTGTGGATTATCTTGATCTGGTCATTACACATCTCATACAAATGTGTCCATAGCATGTTGTACAATTATCCAATGGGAGAAGGGGAACTGAAGAGATGACTCAAAGGCTACTGATTGCTCTTCCAGAGGACCTGGGTTGGATTCCCGGCACCATGTAGTGGTTCACAATGGTATGTAGGGAAAGTGATGCCCTCTACTGGCCTCCATGGGAGCTAGGCATATATGTGGTGCACAGATATACATGCAGGCAAAATATCCATACAGATTTTTTAAAAATCAAAATGTGGAACTGGAAGTAGCAAGTGGTTTATGCCTGTAATCATTAACACTCAGGAGGTAACAACTGAAGGATCGAAAGTTTAAAGCTACAGAGTGAGACCTGTCTAAAAACAAAACAAAAAACCAAATAACCTAAATGTAGATTTAATAACATTTTAATAACTTTTCCTGTTGTAAAAAATACAGAAGTTCACCAAACTAGAATTTTAGGAACTTATCTTAGATTCAATTGAGATAACAGATTTCATGAAATTTATTCTTATTCTGGTTAGGGTTTTGAATGATCTAGCTTTGCTATTACAGCGTCACTGCCAGCCCGTTTGCCTGTTAGTGCCCACACAGGGTAGTAGAAGGCTCGGATTGTGATCATTAAGACCAGACCCTCAGATTCTTAGACTTAACAGAACTCCAGAAGCTTCCTTTTACTGTACTGCTAAGAAAATGGACTTTTACAAAGTGTCGGTTTCAGTTCTGAAGCTGTGTAGTCTGAAGGGAACGGGTCAGTGATCATCAAGCTGACATTATAAGGTGACAAGGGCATCCAAAAGATGAGTCTGGGAACATTCAGGCCGCACCTGCTAACAACTGTCACTTATTTTTTCCCCCTTAGTGTTCCAGACCAATGGTTTTCAATCTGTGGGTTGTGATCTCTAGGGGGCTTGAGTGACCCTTTCACAGGGGTCGCATATCAGGTATTTACATTATGATTCATAACAGTAGCAAAATTACAGTTATGAAGTACGGACGAAGTTTTCTGGTTGGTTCACCAGGACATGAGGAACTCTATTAAAGGGTGGAAGCACTAGAGAGGTTGAGACCCACTGCTCCTGCCGACTATGACTTAGGAGGTTTTATCGTAGAGTAGCTTAGTGAAGGAGGGAAACCACGTGAGGTTCCTTATTCCTCCCCACCGAATTGAGTTAAAGAGTCTTGTCAGTTACAGGGCTTCAGATCTGAAAACAGAAAGTTACTGTCCCCTAGTGGACACAGAGCATAGGGCTCATCTCTCAATCCAGAAATTAAAATTTGATTTCCCTGGAGCTGAATTTGTCTTGGGAGAACCTCCGGAAGTCATCTGCCATCTGTTCCAGCTTTATCATTTTGAGGTGGAGACACTGACCCCAGCCCTACCGGCCCAGCCACAAAGCAGGTCCAAGCCACGACCTCACACTGCCCTTCCGTAAACAGCACAGCATCTAGCTTGGCCTTCGACTTCTGCACTGCCCCTCTGTGGCAGGGCAAGAAAGTGCAGAGCTTCAGGAAGTGTCACCTCTACTTTTTTTTTTTTCCCCCATAGTGAATATTTCAAAATAAGAGCACCAGGGTTGAAGGCCTTCATATTTCAGGGAGGGACTTTTCAGAGGTTTCCTTATCTGACCAAACAGATCCTCCACATGTCTCAGGGGAGGAAACGGGAGACTATTACCTATTTTTCTGATCCAATTTATTTCCTGAGAGCCTCCTCTCTACCTCCTCCTCCTTCTCCTCTCCCTCCTGCTGCCTCTCTCTGTGTGTGAGGTTGTGTACGTATGTGCGTGCCACATGCGCGTGTGTGCCCTCAGAAGCCAGAGGTGTTGGATCTCCTGGAGCTGGAATAGTTCCTGGTGGTTGTGAGCCACCTGATGTGAGTGCTGGGAACTGAGTTACATGTTCCTAACTGCTAAGCCATTTCTCCAGCCCCATCTCCTCTTTAGCTTTTGAGATAGGATCTGTCTCACTGACCCTAGTTTGACCTATGTTGGCTGGCTGGCCTGGGAGCTCAGAAGGTCTTCCGGTGCACCCCAGCCCCAGCTTCTGAAGAATGATAGGAATGATATCTGCAGCCTCTGAGGTCCTCGTGGATATGCAGCAAGCACTTGACCCAGTGAGCCGAAGCTCCCTGTTTATTTCTACTTAACTCAGAGTCTCACATGATGCAGGCTGGTTTCAAACTTTTATGTAGCCAGGGATGACCTTGACTCCTGATCCTCTTTCCTCCACCTCCTGAGCATTGGGATTACAGATGTGTACCACCGTGGTCAGTTTTACACGGTGCTGGAGAGAGGACTCGGGGTTTGGTGTATTCTGGACTAGCAGTCTGTCAAGCTGTGTGTGTGTCTGAGCAACACACCTAACCCCTGATATTATCGTTGTAGGATAACTGATCACACTGTGAACCCCAAGATTGTGTATGTTGTGGCTCAGCTCTTAGCACACACCTTTAATCCCTCTGGCTAGAATATAAACATGCCCTTAGCACACACCTTTAATCCCAAACAATGAAAGTAAAGTTACTTTGAAGAAAGACACACCATGTTTAAAAGTGATGTCTAATTGAGTGGCAGACAAATCAGAGAAAGATTTGACAGAATAGGATATGCCCAACTCTTATGAGAAGAGAGAAGAAGGGGTAGCCACTTAGGAGCAGGAGAGAGAGAGAGAGAGAGAGAGAGAGAGAGAGAGAGAGAGAGAGAGAGAATGAGAATAATTATAAATCATTTATAATTTATTATAATAAATTATAATTGAGTACTGCCTTTGCAGAGGACCTGAGTTTAGTTTTTAGTGCCTGTGTTGGAAGCTCACAACCACCTTCATTAACCCCAGATTTAGAGAGCCAATGCTCTCCTTTAGATTCCAGGGTATCTGCATTCAATTGCACATATCCACACATAGACATATGTTACACAAAATTAAAATCTATAAAACCAAATTTTTAACTTTTATTTATTATCTTCAGAATAATACAGGTGTTGGGATGCACTGTGTAAAATTGCCAATATTTAACTTTTGATCCTGTCTCAAAATAAGAAGATAACAAAGGACAATTTCACCAGAGTTAATCAGGTCCAGATGACACTGTTCACGGCTGCCCTGACAATAGCGACGTTAGTCTGATCTCAGCTCTGCAGTCTGGATGGCAGGCAGGGGTTTAGGTGCTGGGTCTAGCTAGTGAGACATCTGGAGGACAAGGTGGGGGATGGATGTGTGTGAAGGTGTGAGTCACAGTAAGTTATTCCTGAGTTTGAGAAGGTTTTCTCCAGGGTGAGGCCATCGGGGGCTTGTAGACTCATACTTATCTAAGTGCCTATCTTTCCCAGAGTCTTCGAGAGTTTTTCCCCCAGTGTGTGAAACTGCTTCTACAGTGGAGCATACCATTCAGGATAAACTAAGTTCCCTGGCTGCGGTTATTCATATTTGACTCAGAATAACACCCCCCCTCCTGCTGCCTTAAGTGGCTGCCCTTTGCTCTCTCTTCTTGTGAGAGCTGGGCATAATCTATTCTGTCAAATCTTTTTCTGATTTGTCTGCCACTCAGTTAGACATCCCTTTCAAACATGGTGCGTCTTTCTTCAAAGTAACTTTGCTTTCATTGTTTGGGATTAAAGGTGTGTGCTAAGGGCTGAGCCACAACGTAACACAGTCTTGGGGTTCACAGTGTGATTCATTGTCCTGCAACAATGTTAGGCAAGTACTCTACCACTCAGTTATATTCCCAGCCCTTTCGTGCTTTGTTGTTGTTGTTGTTGTTTTTGAGACAGGGCTGGCCTCACACTCATTACATAGTAGAATCTGACTTTGAGTTCCTGACCCTCCTGTCTCCACATCCTGAGAACTAACACTACAGGCATGTACCTTCACTCCCAGTTTATGTGGTGCTGGAGATAGAAATGTCAGAAATCCCCCTCTTATATAACATTTATTACTGTTATTATTGCATGAGGGTATCATATGAGAGAAAGCTGAATATTCCCAAATCAAGTGTGGCTTAAAAATTTATGCGTCCTCTTTATAAGAGAAAGGAAAGGAGGGAGAGCTCCGTGGTGAAGGGAGCTTGCTATTCTCAGAGGATCTGAGTTCAGTTCTCAGCACTCATGTCAGGTGGCACACAACTGCCTGCAACTCCAGCTCCAAGGGATCTGATGCCATATTTTGGATTCTGTAGGCACATGTATACACACACACACACACACACACACACACACACAGAGAGAGAGAGAGAGAGAGAGAGAGAGAGAGAGAGAGAGAGAGAGAGAGAGACTATGCAGGGTTTTCATGATGCCTGAGTTGGATTTGGAGGCTATTTTTGATCAGAAGATATTCTTCAGAGAGGGTCTCCTTTATGCATCCATGGTTCCCTTGGGATTGAAATAATCATTAGAATAATGTAGGATATTTGGGGGTTATAGTTTCTGTTCATGTCAGAATTTAAAATGAGAGTTGATTTTATTGTAGTACTCAGATACATATCATCCTGTCTCCTCATCAGATGAAACTGAGATACAATCCGATGGCCTGCTGTAAGGATACAAGGAACAGAGCCCAAGGCCTGCACATAACCATTGGTCTACTTTTTAAATAAGCTCCCTTTGAGACCTCACATAAGAACACTACAGATATTCGTCTGTTCGTGACTTAGTTATTTTAGCAAAATGCCCTCAAGGTTTGTCAGCGTAGTAGGATGATAGAATTTCATTTTCTAAAAGTTGCATACTGTCCCACTACAAACCAAACTTTAAAACTTATTTGTTGGTTGTGGTATACTGTATTGATTTGTACTGTTATATGGGACATTTCTCTAAAATTCTCTAATAATTAAATTTTATTATTTAAAAACAATAACAACAGCAACAACAAAACTGGAAGGATAGCACAGTAGTAAATTAACAGCACATCTGAAAGCTCTAGAACAAAAAGAAGAAATCACACCCAAAAGGAGCAGGCAACAGGAAAAAATCAAAATCTGGGCTGAAATCAATAAAATAGAAACAAACGAAACAATACAAAGAATCAATGAAACAGGGAGTTGGGCCTTTGAGAAAATCAGTAAGACTGGCAAAGCCTTATCTGAATTATCTAAAAGGCAGAAAGAGAATGTCTAATTAATAAAATCAGAAATGAAAAAAGGATCATAAGAAGAGGCACTGAAGAAATCGAAAAGATCATAAGGACATACTTTAAAAACTGTGCACCACCAAATTGAAAAACTGAAGGAAATGGATAATTTTCTCAATATGTACCATTTACCAAAGTTAAATCAGGACCAGATAAGCAATTTAAACAGACCTTAACCCCTACAGAAAAAGAAGCAGTAATCAAAAGTCTCTCATCTCCCCCCACCAAAAAAAAAAAAAAAAAAAAAAAAAAAAAAAAAAAAAAAACCAAAAATAAAAACAAAGAACAAACCAAACCAATCAGACAAACCCACAAAACACAAAACAAAAACACACACAAAAAAATCCAAGTACAAAAAAATGCCCAGGGCTAGAATTCTACCACACTTTCAAAGAATTAATGCCAATACTTTTCAAATTATTTCACAAAAACAGAAACAGAAGGAGCACTGATATTTGTTTTCTGAGGCCACAGTTATCCTGGTACTCAAACCACATAGAGAACAAACAACAAAAGAGAATTACAGACCATCTCCCTTATACTTGCAAACTGAATCCAAGAACACATGACAAAGATCATCCACCGTGACCGAGTAGGCTTCATCCCAGGGATGCAGGGATGGTTCAACATACGAAAATTGAAAAACATAATCCAGCTTATAAACAAACTGAAAGACAAAAAGTACCTGATCCTCATTAGATACAGAAAAGACCTTTGACAAAAATCCAGCACCCCTTCATGATAAAAGTCTTGGAGAGATTAGGGATACAGGGGACACACCTCAACATAGTAAATACAGTTTACAGCAAGCCCATGGCCAACAACAACTTAAATGGAAAGCAATTCTACGAAGCTTAGTAACAAAATAAAGTTGCTCACTTTATACCTTTTCTTTTTCTTTTTTTCCAATAAATAACTTTTAAAGATTTGTTCATTTTTAATGGACTGTGTGCACGGGGGGGGGGGGGGCAGGGGGGGAAGAGAGAGAGAGAATGAGAGAGAGAGAGAGAGAGAGAGAGAGAGAATATTCATGAATTCAGGTGCCCACAGAGGTCAAAGGGCGGTGTCAGATACCCTGGAGCTGGAGTAACAGGCAATTGTGAGTGACCTGACACAGGTGCTTAGGAACTGAACTCTGGTTTTCTGCAAGAACAGCAAGTGTGCTTAACCGCTGAGCCATCTCACCAGTCCCTGGACGGACATTTGTGTTTTTGTTTTTTATTTTTTGTTTGTTTGTTTGTTTGTTTGTTTGTTTTTTCGAGACAGGGTTTCTCTGTGTAGCCCTGGCTGTCCTGGAACTCACTCTGTAGACTAGGCTGGCCTCGAACTCAGAAATCTGCCTGCCTCTGCCTGCCGAGTGCTGGGATTAAAGGTGTGCGCCACCACCGCCTGGCATTTTTTTGTTTTTTAATAATAAAATTTAATTGCTAGAAAATTTTAGAGAAATGTTTCATATACAGTACAAATCAATACAGCACTTCTAATGAACAGTTTACCAACAAGTACCAAAGTATAAATTGTGCATAAAATTTTATCTAGTAAACTTATTTCTAGGAATTTATGTTGACAAAAATATGTATGTACTGTGGGATATCCATCACAGTACTATATACAATGGTGAATTATGAAAACATGTCAAAATTAAATACAGAATTAATAAATTATGAAATTACTTGTAGAAATTTCTATAATAATTACAATGCTATTTTTTTGGCTAAAACTTTAGAAACCAATATTATCATCATCTTATACTTTCACATTATAAATATGACTAAAATAAATTAAATCACTTTGTAAAAACATTATGCAATTGGAAATTATTTCTGACAGATAAACTCTTACAGTTTTATAGGCCATTCTTTTTTTCTCCTTTGAAATGACAAAGGGAAGTTGACTTCACATTTAATGTTACTTGTTTTCAGTAGGCTTTGAAAACCTTACTACTGTCACACTCTACTAGAAATAAGTTGACAACTCCTGACTAAATTTAGAGAAAATAAATACTAGTTTTCTAAAATATACAGGACTCACCTCTCTAATGTGAACATAAAATTCAAATCCCTCCAGTGTTCTCCCTTGAAGATATGTTGGCTTCACTCTGAGCAAAGAGCAACATTCCTTTGCGTTTCCCACGGCCATTACACTGAGACTCCTCAGATACCTATAACACTTGCTGAAGTTACCTCTCAAATATTTCTAGTTCTGTTGTGACTATTTCTGTAAAGAATGAAGTGTGGGATTTTTTTCAGGATATTTAAGTTTTTTTAATAGTTAAATCAGAGATGTAGAAAATAAAAGAATTCAAAGTATTAGCAACAAATAAAATTGTACCAGTGGACTTTGGTAAAATTCTATAAAATTATAACCCTTTCAATTATATTCACTGTTTAAGAATGCTTTAGAAAATAATCCCTTGAGTCCTATCTATCCTTCTGAATGTGTCACTTACCTGAACTGTGCCATATTTGTGTATTTTAAACATATATTATTATTATTATACTGCCTGCGATTTTTAGAGCATAGATGTTCAGAGTTGAGAGTTCATCTTAGTAGATTTTTCCTTGGACCAGTATGAAGTGTCCTTCTGTATCTTTTTTGATAACTTTTGGTTGAAAGTGATTTTATATTCAATATTAGAATGTCTACTCCAGCTTGTTTCTTGGGACCATATGCTTGGAAAATTGTTTTCCAACCTTTTGCTCTGAGGTAGTGTCTGTCTTTGTCACTAAGGTGCATTTCCTGTATGCAGCAAAATGCTGAGTCCTGTTTACATATCCAGTCTGTTAGTCTGTGGCTTTTTATTGGGGAATTGAGTCCATTGATGTTAAGAGATATTAAGGAAAAGTGATTGCTGCTTCCATTTATTTTTGATGTTATTTTTATGTTTGTGTACCTATCTTCTTTTGAGTTTGTTGAAAGAAGATTACTTTCTTGCTTTTTCTAGGGTATAGTTTCCCTCCTTGTGTTGGTGTTTTCCATCTATTATCCTTTGTAGAGCTGGATTTGTGGAAAGATATTGCATAAGTTTGGTTTTGTCATGGAATATATTGTTTTCTCCGTCTATGGTAATTGAGAGTTTTGCTGGGTATAGTAGCCTGGGCTGGCATTTGTGTTCTCTTAGGGTCCGTATGACATCTGCCCAGAAACTTCTAGCTTTCATAGTCTCTGGTGAAAGTCTGGTATAATTCTGATAGATCGGCCTTTAAATGTTACTTGACATTTTTCCCTTAATGCTTTTAATATTCTTTCTTTGTTTAGTGCATTTGGTGTTTTGATTATTATGTGATGGGAGGAATTTCTTTTCTGGTCCAGTCTATTTGGAGTTCTGTGGGCTTCTTGTATGTTCATGAGCATCTCTTTCTTTAGGTTAGGGAAGTTTTCTTCTATAATTTTGTTGAAGATATTTACTGACTCTTTAAGTTGGGAATCTTCACTCTCTTCTATACCTATTATCCTTAGGTTTGGTCTTCTCATTGTGTCCTGGATTTCCTGGATGTTTTGGGTTAGGAGCTTTTTGCATTTTGCATTGTCTTTGACTGTTGTGTCAATGTTTTCTATGATATCTTCCGCACCTGAGATTCTCTCTTCTATCTCTTGTATTCTGTTGGTGATGCTTGCATTTATGACTCCTGATCTCTTTCCTAGGTTTTCTCACTCCTGGGTTGTCTCTCTTTGTGATTTCTTTATTGTTTCTATTTCCATTTTTAGATCCTGGATAGTTTTGTTCATTTCCTTCGCTTGTTTGATTGTGTTTTCCTGTAATTCTTTAAGAGATTTTTGTGTTCCTCTTTAAGAACTTCTATCTGTTTACCTGTGTTCTCCTGTATTTCTTTTAGGGAGTTATTTATGTCCTTCTTAAAGCCCTCTATCATCATCATGAGAAGTGATTTTTAGATCCGAATCTTGCTTTTCTGGTGTGATGGTGTATCCAGGACTTGCTATGGTGGGAGAACTGGGTTCTGATGATGCTAAGTAGCCTTGGTTTCTATTGCTTATGTTCTTATGCTTGCCTCCCGCCATCTGGTTATCTCTAGTGCTACCTGCCCTCCCTATATCTGATTGGGGCCTGTCCTTCCAGTGATCCTGTTTGTGTCAGAACTCGTCGGAGTCCAGCTGTCTCTGGGATCCTGTGATTCTGGGATCCTCTCATCCTGAGATCCTGAGTGTATCAGAGCTTCTGGGAGTCAAGCTGCCTCTGGGATGCCAAGATCCTGGGATCCTGTGATCCTGTCATCCTGGGTGTGTTAGAGTACCTGGGAGTGGTGCTTCCTCTGGGTGTTGTGGGACTGGCTGAGAAGTTCACGCCCAAGGTCTGCTCAGGGTACCGGCCCAGACTGGAAGGAATCTGTGCCACTGGTTCGGTGGGGTTCCTGTGTCCCTGGATCTCCTGATCCCAGTTACTCCCGGTGTTGGGACAGATGTTGTGTCCTCCTCACTTCTGATCCTATCCACTTTATGCCTTTTCATATAGTGTTTGATGTCTTAGCTAGAGCAGTAAGACACCTGAAGGAGACCAAAGGGGATACAAATTGGAAAGGAAGAAGTCAAAGTATTTTTATTTGCAGATGATATGATAGTATACATAAGTGACCCTAAAAAGTTCCACCAGGGAGCTCCTACAGCTGATAAATACTTTCAACAAAGTAGTTGAATGTGAAATTAACTCATAAAAATCAGTAGTGTGCCACAGACCACCCCAGTCAGGTGTGGGGGGTCCTTGGGGTGAGGGTTCTATAAGTCTAGGTGGGTAAGGATTCAGCGGTGACAAACAGAAACAAACACAGAGGCAGTTTGAATCTGAGTGTATTTTACAGCTCTCAAGCAAGGGTTTTTATACATAAAGAAACAAGTATTACAGCTCTTAGAAGATGTATTCAATAAAGCAATCACAAATATTGTCATTATCTGGCATAGTAAAGCACAAAAATCACCCAGGTATTACAATTCTGAAAGAATGCATACAATGAAACAATCATGAATAAAACAAATGGCATCATTGTTATTTGGCATAATAAAAATCATCCAGGTATTACAACTCTAAAAATATCTATTCAGTGGGGCAGTCATCCTAGGCTAGTGGCATATTTCCAAAACCAGGTTAATAATTTTTTTGATCAGTTATTGTTTAACATCTTATACCTTATTTTTTATAAATCTTCAAAGCGTAAATTTAAACTATTTTAATTCTTTTTATTTAAGGCTTTCTTTACCACATACCAAAGCCCACCTCTGATAACACATGTGTAGCCATATGAAATTTCATTATTGGGAAATTTTTTATCTATCATAATACTATATAATTTTATAAATGATTTATAAAATAAAACGCTGGTTTTCCTGGAGATAAGGTCATTGCTAGTGACCTCATTCATCTCAATGGGTGGTTTCTTACCCATTTTTCTCGCTTAAGATCTTGGGGTAGGTTATCAGGAACATGTTGTAAATAAGAAAAGGAATAAAAGAAAATAAAACAGATAAATTGCCATGAGAACTACGGCTCAATGTTTTGTTCCAGGTAAGAGTTTCACAACCGGTTCCAGGAGGCCTCCTTCTTTTGAAGTTTTAGTCTCAGTCTGTGGAACTTGTCACACAGATTCTACTGGGGTTGGTGTGGCAGTAGCCCTGCTATATAAAAATGACAAACAGAAAGAGAAAAACACACTTCATAGTAGCTTCAAATAATATAAAATATTTTGGGGTAACTTTAACCAAGCAGGTAAAAGACTTGTATGATAAAACTTTAAAACAGTGAAGAAAGAAATTAAAGAGCTCAGAAAAGATCTCCCATGCTTATGGTTCTGTAGGATAAATATAGTAACAATAGCCACTCTACCAAAAGCAATGTACAGATTCAATGCTATTCCCATAAAAATTTCAATACAATTCTTCACAGATTGTGAAAGGACAGTTTTCAGTTTCATAGGGAATTATACAAAAATTCAGAGGAGATAAAACAATTCTGAATAATAAAAAAATTGCTAGAGATATTATCATCCCTGATTTCAAGTTGTACAACTGAAGTATAGTAATAAAAACAGCATGGTACTGGCACAAAAATAAACATATTGATCAATAGAATCAAATTGAAGACCCAGATATAAATCTATACACCTATGGACACCTGATTTTTGATAAAGAAGCCAGGAATACTAGGGAAAAAAAAGACATCATCTTCAAAAAATGGTGCTCATCAAAGTGGATAGCTGGATGTAGATGAATCTAAATAGATCCATAATTATCAACTTACAAAAAACTCAAGTCCAGATGGATCAAAGGCCTCAACATAAAACCAGATAAAGGGCTGGAGAGATGGTTAAGAGCACCTACTGCCCTTCCAGAGGTTCTGAGTTCTATTCCTAGCAACCACACGGTGGCTCACCACCACCCATAATGGAATCTGATGTCCTCTTCTGGTGTGTCTGATGACAGCTACAGTCTACTCATATAAATAGAAAAAATAATTCTTAAAAAAAATAAAACCAGAGAAAGTGAGGAATAGCCTTGAACTCATTGGCACAGGAAAAGACCTTCTGAACTGAGCACTGATAGTGCAGGCATTAAGATCAACAATTAATAAATGAGACTTCATGAAACTGAGATGACTTCGCATGTTAAAGGATATTGTCATTCAGACAACATGGAGTCTACAAAATGGGAACAAATTTTTATCCAGTACACATCTGATAGAGGGCTAACATCTAAAATATATAAAGAAGTAAAAACACTAGGTATGAAGAAAACAATAACCAGAATCCTCAAAATAGGAAACTCAAATGGCTGAGAAACACATAAAGAATTGTTCAATATCCTTAGCCATCAGGGAAATGCAAATCAAAACTATTTTGAGATTCCATATTACATCTGTCAGAATGGCTAAATCAATAAAACAAGTGACAGACAGCTCATGCTGGCTAGGGTGTGGAGTAAGGAGAACACTCATTCATTGCTGGTGGGGGTGCAAACTTGTGCAGCCACTGTAGAAATGAGTGCGGTGGTTCCTTATAAAGAATGGAATCCATCAATCTCAGGATCCAGCCATACTACTCTTGGGTATAAACTCAAAGGACACTTTATCTTACCAGAAAGACACTTGGTCAGCCATGTTCATTGCTGCTCTATTCATAATAGCAAGAAACCGAAAACACCAAATGTCTCTCAACCCAAGAATACACAAAGAAAATAAAATGTGATACATTTACACAGTGGAGTATGCCATTAAAAAAAATGGACTCAGCCATTAAAAAAAGAAAATGAAATCATGAAATTTGAAGGTAAATGGATGGAACTAGAGAAAAAAAAAAACCCTGGGTGAGATATTCCAGACCTATAAAGAAAATATGGCATACATTCACTTATATATGAATATTAGTTAGGGCTTGATTGCTGTGAGAAGACACTATGGCCACTGCAATTCTTTAAAGGAACATTTAATTGGGGCTGGCTTATGGTTCAGAGGTTTAGTTCATTATTGTCATGGCAGGAGACATAGTAGCATGTAGGCAGACATGGTGATGGAGTAGGAGCTGAGAGTTCTACATCTTGATTTATGGGCAGTAGGAAGAGGACTGGTTTGAGCTTCTGAGACCACAAAGCCTACTCTATAGTCATGGACCCCTCCAACAAGACCACTTATTAGTGCCATTCCCTACGGACCTGTGGGGCTATTTTTTTCAAAATACCACATTAGCTGTTAAGTCAAAAATAACCAAGCTACAATCAGAAGAACTCTCTTTCTCTGCTCTGGATGCTTCTTGATGCCTCTGGTAAATTCTTCCTCATATCCATTCATAGAAGTGGGACTTGGTGGGACAGAGATCTCTTCAGGAAAGGGAAATAGAATAGATAGTTATGGATGGATGGGGGTCTGGAACTGGAGGATCAAGTGGAGAAGAGAAGTGGAGAGGGAGACAAAGGAGGGAATATAGGGAGAGACAGCTAGAATTAAGGGCCATTTGAGTAGTATGGAAACCTAATACAATAAAAACTTCCTAAAATATGTACATATATGGAGGAAATCTAAATGAAACTGTCAAATAATGGGGGAGACAGAGCCCTAATTGGCTATTTCTTGTCACCAAAAGGAGCTTCTGGTACTGGAATTAGGCTACATCTAATTGGGTTGTTGGCCATAGGGGCCTCACAGGAATCCCCAAACAACTTAGATCATTGCCAAGACTATAGGCTGCTGTCCATTAACCGATGACAACACCTACAAAACTCACTGAACGTGAAGAAGTTGAGCTGGTGCCTACACAGAGCCTTCACTAGTATATTCTAGCATCTTTGGTACAGGAAGGTACTCTGTATGCTACTAAAAGAAACATAAACGTGAACCCAGCCATAAACGGATGGACCAGCCTGAGTCCATTTTAAGATAAGAAGCCACTTAATTGGTGTTGAATGCCTTTAAAATCCCAGTACTTGGGAGGCAAAGGCAGGTGGATCTCTGAGTTCAAGGCCAGCTTGGTCTACAGAGCAAGTTCCAGGATAGCCAAGGATACACAGAGAAACTCTGTCTCAGAGACTGCTCCCCCCTGCTCCCAAAAGGATTAGACACTATCTTGTTATAAGGTCAAAATAAGTTCATTCCTGATTTCTGTAAAATTTGTGTTTGACCATGTCATGACCCATTTTTTGGAATTTGACATGTTCCACACCCCATACCCTGACCACCCCATGTAAGATCCTCTGAAAATACCCCAACCCTTGAAACCTCCCTAGTCGTGCAGTTCTTGAGCTATATAAATCCCATCTTCTCTTGTATTTGATGCTGTTCTTTCAAACCCTGCTTTAGGGAGACAGCCCTGTATGACAGAAAATAAAGCTTGCTTAATTCAACTACAGAATTTGGGTAATGGTCTTTACTCTCCCTTGGTAGGATTAACAAAACCCTTTGATCTACAGTGGTGTCCTGCCCGCAAGATATGTTGGGGCAGTAGTGGCACAAATCTGTGGCAGTGACCAACAACATCCGATTTGACTTAAGGCCCACTCCACAAGATTGAATCCTGCTTGGGTGACCAACAATCTGAGACTAGATAGCTCAGGGACCTAGGGTTAAACTAAATACTACTGTTCTACTAAAGGAACATAGCAATAAAATGACTCCTAATGACATTCTGCTACACTCATAGAGCAGCGCCTTGCTCAGACATCATCAGAGAAGCTTCCTCCTGTAGCAGATAGGAACAAGTACGGAGACCCACAGTCAGACATTACACAGATTGAGAGACCTTGGAATACTCAGTTCTAATTGTGATGTCTCCATCAAGTCTCTCGAGTCATGGTTCAGGAAACCCTGTGGAAGAGGTGGCATAAAGAGTGTGAGAGCCAGAAGAAATGGAGGACACAGGATCAAAGCTCACATGAACTCACAGAGACTGAAGCAGTATGCACAGAGTTTGCACAGGTCTGCATCAGGTACTTGCATATATGTTATGGCTTCCAGTGTTTTTATGGAATTCCCGAGTGTTTGAACAAGTGGGTCTTTGATTCTTGTTCCTTCTCTTGGGCTCTTTTCTTTGTTTTATCCAATTCAGATATGATAGGTTTTGCGTTATCTTATATTTTATATTTTATTTTATTATTATTCCTTAGAAGCCTGTTTTGAAAGGGAGTGGATCCAGATGGAAGGGGAGGTTGGAACTGGCAGGAGTAGAGGAAGGGGAAACTGTATCAGGATATATTATGCGAGTAAAGAAATCTATTTTCGATAAAAGGAAAAACAATTTAAAAATAAATAAAAACCCTTCTTCATCTGTTCAGGTACATTTACAGTTTCTCCCACCTCTTGGCTACTGAGAATGATTCTGTAAAAAATGGAAGTGTAAATATGTTGGAGACTGAAGTATTTTATTTTACAGGTGGTGGTGACACACTTTCAACTCAAGACTTTAACCTGCATTTGTGGCCAGAAAAATTCTCCGTTGTATGTGGCGTCCAATCTGCAGGGTACTTAGCAAACACTTCCGGGTGACAACGCAGTTCTAAGGAAACATTCTGTAGCTGTATGCCTGACTGCTCTTTGAGGGAAGGCTCTGTGAGATTTGCAATTTGTTTCTTTTTACGACTCAAAAGTAGCAGAGGTCGCAAAGCTGCCATTCCGAACGCAGAAGCATTCTGTACTTGAAACCAGCGAAGCGGCTGGCTCGAAGATAAATAGGCGTCCTCCTACACCAAGCCTGCCTTCGCAGTGCACGCTGGGACTTGTAATTCGGCTCTCCGTCCTCACCGTGTAGAAAGCCGCGGCTTCCGGAAGTTGGGCGTGTAAAAAGCGTCTACGTTCTTCTCCCCCGCCTCCTAGTTCCACAGATTGACAGTACTAACAGCCAACAGATAAACGGACTCGTGCATCCTGTCACCTGATTGGTTTGAGGTTTTGTAACCGCCCAGACAAACTTAAGGAGAATTGGTTGAGCCACAATTTTGAAAATCATAGATTCGCCCGCGCTCACTGCTCGGTTGGTCCTCGCCTGAGGCGAGCTCGCGGTACCGGGAGTCCAGCGGGTCCGGTTTGGCGGGAAGCTTTATCTGCGGAAGCCGCGGACTGGAATAGGAGTGGTCCGGGCAGCCGCGGCGCCTCCGGGTGAGTGAGCTCGGGCGGCCGGCGTCGCAGGGTCGGGGTGTTCGACCACTGATCCCGGCCGCTTCTCTTCCCAGGGTGGGCCAGGGGAGTCACCTTCGTCCCTCGTTGCCTAAGGGTGTGGGGATCACTTCCAATGGTTCTGGGCTTGGAGATGACCTGAGTCCTGGGATCCGAGAATGGTCAGTCCTCTCCTCCACGCCTGGCCTAACACCTGTGCAGAGCCTGGGCTGCTCTGTAGACCCGGACTTGAGTTTCTTTATGGCAACGGCTACTCGGCTTCTTCCCAGCTGAGCAGAATTAAAAAACTGTCCCAGATCCCGGAGGTCGGTCCTGCTACTTATTTTGTCATTCCCTCAAGCGTAGGCTTTTGTCAGCGGCGCGGTACCATCAAGCTTCCTGCTGCCCAGCGTTGGGATTGTCATTCATTCAGAGCTAGTATCTATTGTCCTGGAGGCCTGTGGCTGGCTAGTGGTTAAAAAGCATTTTAAATCCAGGCTCTGCCCTCCGATTTACTGGGCGGCTTTGACCTAGATTTGTATGTGCATGGTTGGAGTATGTGGCAAGAAGGAAATGCGAGGGTTCTTGGCATGGAGTAGGACTCTGAATGGACGAGCAGCTTTGGTGATCGATCTTCCTGCTTGGAGGTGTGTGGGGAGAGGTGCCTAGTTCATTTCCTGCACCCCCAAAGGAGATGGCAATGGCTGCACTAATCTGGTGAATGTCGGGGAAGAAGTATTTGTGGAGAGGAAGTGACCTTCCTTCTCCCATGGTGGACTTTTGGTTATATTTCATGGGCTGAAGGTGAAGCTACCCAGGAGTCTGATTCTTGTTACACTCCTCCTTTCCTCAGAGTCACCTCTTCTAACTTTTCAGCGAGGGCTTGCTAGAAAGCACATTTCCCCATGGAAGAAGTGTGGGTTTGGACTTGGTAAAAGAAGCACTCACCCAGATTGTAGCTTGAACAAACAAATTGTAAAATTTCCCGTCAAAGACTTGCAGAGGTGCTACAGAAAGAAACGCCTCTGCAAGTCTTTGGAGTCCTTGAACGTTTTCTCTTTGCTGGCCTTGAACTGATGAGGTCTTGGATTTTGCCAGGACTGTTTTCTGGTGCAGGGGGATAGGGAGACTCAGTGGAAAGGCTATGCCCGTGATTAGCTGGCTACAAGTGAATGCTTTTTCCTAAAGCCTCAGTGCTCCTGTCCATTTGGTTTTGCCCCAGTTAGTGCTGCCTTTGGCAGTTAGATCAGGGTGTGTATTGGCCTGTTCTAACCTGTGCCTAGTGAATTGCTCACTGATTGTCCCTGCGTGTGATGGTGAGGCAACCTTTAGGATTAGTTGATGGATGGATGGATGAATTCATTCCACAATTGCCAGACTTTTTTGTTGATGAGCAAGGCACAAGAGAGCAATGCTTAGTGGGTAGAAACCAGCAGTAAGCAAACATAAACAATCACTCATTTGCTGTGCGTATAACTGGAATCTGTGTGTGAGACTTGGCTTGGATTGAAGGTCTGACCCTCCTTAAGGATCTGAAAGCTAAGTGAAGAAGCTGCACAAAACAGGAGACAGAGTTCCTAGAGGCCAGAACTTGTTTGAAGGACAAAGGGGTAGTGTGCCTCATAAATCAGGCTGAAGAACTTCAAGGAAGACCCTCGAGCCACAGTAGATGATGGCATCAAGTTCCAAGAGGATCAGTAATCTAGCCCTTCCTTCCCTGACCTTTCTCTGTAGGTGAGATGCTGAAGTGTGCATGCATGCTTCTTGCTTTTGAAAGTGTAAGACACGGTGGGGGCTCACTGCCCCTTCATAGGGTGGGATCTAATATATTATTGCTCATAGCTGTCACCTACTCTTGTTCTTTTATGTGTTTACCATTTGGGGAACTACTATCATGGCCCTGTTATGGCAGTAACAGAATACTTCCACTTAGTTTTAGGACATTTGTTAGGATGGTAGAGGCAAGTCATGAGGCAGATATCCAAGCTCCCAGGTTTTTAAGACAGTAAACTGGCACTGCATTGTCTTTTGCCGGGTATTTATAGCCAGGTCTTCTTGAAAGCAGCACACTGCATACTTGCTCACTCCACTCTCCCTCATCTATTCATAGGGCATTTTGGCTTTAGGGGGGGTTTTGGAGGTCTCTTTGGAGAACATGTTTCTGGACCCCTTATTTCTTATGCATTCCTGTGGAATGTATAGCACATTTCTATCTACTGACTTTTTTCTCCTCCCCCCCAAATTAAAGACAAGGTCTCATACAGTCTGGGTTGGCCTTAAACTTGCTATGTAGCTAAGCATGACCTTGAAATGATCCTCCTGAATTTCTCAAATGTTGGGATCAGAGCATGAACTATGCTCAGCTCTAGTGTCTATTTACTTGTTTATTTGTGCATATATATGGGAACATGTGTGACAAAGCTCTTTACCTGAGGAGATGCAATACACACGTCTATTTACCCGAGATAGGGAATCTACAGTAGACCAAAGTATGGATACCCACCACCAAAGTCCAATTTTGTGAACCAGTAAAAATTTTTTTGGTTACTTACAGTAGTATAAGTGAGGGGTTACAGGTTGAAGGACAAAGGGGTAGTATACCCCACAAATCAGGCTGAAGAACTTCAAGGAAGACCCTAGAGGCTACAGTATATAATGGCATTAAGTTTCAGGAGCAGAACTAACTTACAGGATCAGAACTGACTCACAGACAGCTGCATCACTAAGGCCCACCCCAGCATTGGTAACAGCTCATAAAAATGGGGAAACCTGCAGCACACTGCACAGCCCGCAGCTAGCTTAACAGGTTAGAGAGTGTTCTTTCCAAGTGACATAGTCTAAACCTCATCCAGGAAGCTTGGCTGATTTCTGCTTCTTGCAGCTCATATTGTTTGAGAATCTGCTTGGCAACTGGACTCATTTGAGAGTCTTCTTTGCAGCTCAGCTCTGCTTGTCTGAGAGGGACTCTCAGCTTTTATTTGCTGACTCTGGCAGGGAGGGGCCTAGTGAATTTGGTCAATTTCAGGGACTTCCTGAAGTATTTTTGAGTTGTTGACCTTCCTGTTTAAGGAGCTTCCCTGCAGATGGAATGGTTCAGTCTGGGAGGAAAGTGTTATATAAATGGGCAGTGTGGCATGGGTAGTGTAGAGGCCTGGGGGCAACTTGAAGGAGTCATTTCTTTTCTACCATGTGGGTCCCAGGGATTGAACTCAGGCCATCAGGTAGGGGGACAGGTGCATTAATCTGCTGAGTTGTCCTGCTAACCATCCACTGTTATTTTAAAGAGGCAGGTAGACTTGGTGTCTTGATGATCTGGTGTCCGGGGTCAATACAGGATGGCCATGTCTTAGTTCCCATCCATGAGAAGTGGGAGGAGAGCCCACAAGAAAGTAAACAGGTCTGTACTTGGGTAGAGAGAGGGTATGACAGCTTGGTGTTTCTCCTTGATCCAGGAAGGTAGTTATGTTAAGTTCTTGAAAGATGATTTGTAAATCAGAATTGGTCAGGAAGGGTTGGCTTGTAAGGATAGTCATACTCTGTGTTTGTATTGGGTTGAGGGGGTGTCAAAGAGATTGGGATTACTGTAACGTCATTTCTTTTTTGTGAAGATGAGGCCATTGGGTTGGTGTTTAGTGGCTCTGTCCTGGGAGATGCATATATTATTTGTGATTGTGGATTTGGTAGACTTTCCTTGGAGAAGGTCCTGCTTCCTAGCCCTGAGTCCTTATGCCTTTTGTCTCTACCTTCACCAGACAGTGCCACCATGGGGACCACAGCCCCAGGACCCATTTACCTTCTGGATCTATGTGACCAGAAACTCCTGGACTTTGTCTGCAATGTGGACAATAAGGACTTCGTGTGGCTCAAGGAGATTGAGGAGGAGGCTGAGCGCATGTTTGTCAGGTAAAGGCAGGGGCATGCTGGGATCGTGGTGGTAAGGGAGCTGGGGTGGGTGTCCTGATAGGTCAGACAAATAGCCTGTCAGGGTTCC
Organism: Uromys caudimaculatus; assembly: GCA_028551405.1. Taxonomy (NCBI): domain Eukaryota; kingdom Metazoa; phylum Chordata; class Mammalia; order Rodentia; family Muridae; genus Uromys; species Uromys caudimaculatus. Next base: position 47,852,154 of record CM052703.1, read on the forward strand.
TTCTTAAGTGCCTCATGTGTTGGGGCCAGCCCAGTGCAGTGGCCAGAGGAAGAGGAGATTGAGCCCTTTTCCTGGCTCACTGGTTAGCTGTGTCTCTGAGTATATGGCCTATGGTGACTTGTCTTGGAACTTCCTTCCTTCCCTGCTTTAAGTTCAGGAGGAAGTTCTCTGAGAGTCCAACCGCTGGTTTCACATAGCTTTGGAGAGCTTTTCTGGCAGTTGTCTCTCTAGCTTGACTTTTCATTGCCGAGAATAGGGTAGAATGTAGTCTAGTGAGAGAAGGGGCAGCCCAGCAGTTCCCAGGAAGCCTCATGTTCACCCTCGTTGTACTTAACAGAGAATTCTGCAATGAGCCAGAGCTGATGCCCAAAACTCCTTCTCAGAAGAACCGTCGGAAGAAGAGGCGGGTGTCTAACACTCAGGATGAAAACAGAGATCCTGTGAGGAAAAGGTAGGAAAGGCTTGGGAGGCTGCGCTGGAGGGTGTGGAGACTTGGTACCCTCCGGGAGAGTTTGCCCCTGAATGTGCTGATAGGAGCAGCAGCTGGAAGGCAGTAGTGGTTGATGGGTGGCCCACACTGACCCTGACAGTTGAGATGCCATGGGTTAAACTGTTAACCCACTTAGAGTACAGGTGTGCATTTCTGTGCATTGGCGGTGAGGGTGGAGGCAGGGAGTTTGGGGTTTGGAAGAGGGGAGAGGCACCAGAGGTGTGGCCCAGGTTGCTTGTTCCTACCTCTGTTGTTGGGTTTGTTATAATTCCCTGTAGGAATGGTGGTGACTGCAGTACTCAGATAAAGATGCTAGTCATTCTAATTAGGCAGCCCTGGTACATACGTCAACCACAGCTGGCTCAATAGCTGAATGTCCTTGGAGTGAAGTTCTCATCTCCCAAAGTTGAGTAAATGGTGTCTACCTCCCAGGGCTATTATCTCAGTCCTGCAGGTAGAGAGCATGAGTGAAGTTTGCAGAAAGTGCTTAGCACAGTGTAACAACAGTCAAGAAGTTGGTGTGAATTTAATCTTCCCAGCAGTTCTATGAGTAAAGGAACTCATTGTCACTTGCAGAGTTCACTGGATTCTCAACTGTCCATGTATAGTTGGGGAGACTGAGGCTCAGAGAGGAACAACTGGGGTCTCATGACTAGAAGTGATAGTCTGCTCTGGAACTTCAAGGTTTTGCCTCTGGACCTTTTGCTCATACTTCATTGAAGTTGGAGGCTACTAGGGAGATTGATGTACTCTGATACTATTTTAGGGTGCCCCTTCCTTTGGGTTGTCTCAGCCTCTGTTCTGTTACCCCAACAGGTTATCCCGCAGAAAGTCTCGGAGCAGTCAGTTTGGCACCCGGCACTTCCGCAGCAAGCCGATTACTATTGTTGAGGAGAATGGCTCCCCTGTGTTGCAGCGGATAACCCGGGCCGCAGCTGCTGCTGCTGCAGCAGCATCAGCAGCATCAGCGTCAGCGTCAGCATCAGCATCAGCGTCAGCGTCAGCAGCAGCGTCAGCGTCTGCATCTGCGTCTGCTGCATCACCTTCTTCCTCTCCCACAATGCTGATCAAGAAAGCGGTAGTGGAGGTGAGCCCCAGTGATCGAGTGAATGCAGAACTACAACTCATTAAGCTCAAAGGTAGCCTTCCTCAATCTTCAGTCCCGGCCCCAGCCACATCTTCAGTTTCTCAAGGCACCCTGACATCAGAGGAGGAACCAACACCCAAGAAATCAGAGGCTGGGAGGCTGGACTCTGTCACAGTGAACTCCCTCAAGGCTACCCCTCAGAGTCCCAAGAACCGAGGGATTGGGGAAGGACGTTCTGTTTCCAAGCTCAAGATCGCTCGTGCCTCCCAGGGCCTGCAGGACTCTCCTTGCTCTACAGCTTCTCCATGGCAAGAGCGGGTGCTTTCTCCCATCCTGCCAAATAACATCTTGTCCACCACAGCCAAGAGCCCTCTTGGGAATATTCGGTCAGTGCGGCGAAGTCTGATTTCCCAGGATTCCCAAGTTCCACTAGCCTCAAAGTATTGTTTGGTGGCCAAACAAGAAAATGCCAGTCGCAGATCAAGCAGGATTGCCAAGAAGACTGGCAAAGAGCCAGAGGCCTCTGCTCGCATCATCTGTGAGTGTGGGGCAGTTGTGGGGTAATGGTGTGATGGGTGGTCCCTGGTGTCTGCTAAGCTGGGATGTTTCCATTGACACTTCAGTGATATAAATGTTTCTCATGTGAATTTCCTGAATGGAGCCACTAGCTAGCCATGCCTGGCTATTGAAAATATGTATAGTCTGGTGGAGAAGCTGATTCCCTACCCCCTTCCCCCAGCAAGGCAAGTTCTCTACTACTGAGCAGTATCCCCTAGCTCTTATGTTTTTGAGATAGGCTTTTGCTATGTAGCTCAGGTTGGCTTTGGACTCAAAGTCCTCCTGTCTCTGTACCCCTAGTGTTAGGATTACAAGTGTGTACCACCAAGGAGCTGAATTTTAAGTTTTTTTATTTTTTTGAGATTTATTTTATGTATGAGTGCTCTATTTGCATGTACACCAGCATGCTAGAAGAGGGCATCAAATCCCATTATAGATGGTTATGAATTACTATGTGGTTGCTGGGGATTGAACTCGACCTCTGGAAGAGCAGACAGAGCTCTTAACCATCTCTCTAGCCCCTCGTTTTTCTTTTTAATAGTATGTGTATACTTATGTACGCACTTGCTATGGTGTGTGTGTGGGGGGATCAGAGGACAACCTGTAAGAGTCAGGTCTCTCCTCCCACTGGTTGGGTCCTGAAGATTGAACTCCACAGTCAGCAGGTGACTTTACCTCCGAGTCTTCTCACTGTTTTAAGTTTCATTGACCAATTTAGATTTCAATGGCTGCCACTACTTGGTGATTAAAGTCTAGTTTAACATTGGTTTTTGTTGTTGATTTGTTTGTTTTGTTTTGTTTTCTTGTTTTGGAGACGGGGGTTTCTCTGTGGTAGCCCTGGCTGTCTTGGAACTCACTCTGTAGACTAGGTTGTATTAGAAATCAGATCCGCCTATCTTTGCTTCCTGAGTGCTGGGATTTAAAGGCATGTTCCACCACCACTTGGGTCAACATGGTTTTGTAAATTCATAAATAAGCCTAGAATGTTGACCCCAGTGTTCCTAAGGTCTTTTTCCCAGAGTCAGTATATCCCTTGGTCCCTCTTACTGTCTTGGAGTGACGGACTTAAACTCACTATCCCTGTATTTAACTCCTGATGGTGAAACTGCTGTGGAGATGTGCCATATAGAGCATGTGGGCTGATACCCAGTAGCTGCTTTCATTATGGTCAGATCTAAGCCCAGGGACACAGTTCCCTGGTAGTTAGATCTTATGAGCCTCCGAGGAAAGTAGTAAGATTTTTGGAGGATGGCCGTGCCTGGGCCAGGTGTAGAGAACATAAAGCACTAGCAGTCCTGACCAAGGAAAGGACTGCACCAAGACTTGGAGACTCCAAGCAGTAAGTGATAGGCCTCCTGGAGCTTCTTGCTATTAAAGCAAATGTAGTCCAATGATGGCTGTTGAGGTTCTTAGACATCTTGCAAAAATGAAGGAGACTGCTACATCAGGTTTCTGTAAGATCCAGGTCAGAGGACAGGCTAAGTTGCATAGTAAACAGGAAGTAAATCTACAATCTAGCTCTTGTAAGATTTATGGAAGAAATCTGTCTGTGTATTTTCTCCTCAGGGTTTATGCCTTTTTTTTTTTTTTTTTTTTTTTTGGCTTTTCAAGACAGGGTTTCTCTCTATAGCCCTGGCTGTCCTGGAACTCACTCTGTAGACCAGGCTGGCCTCGAACTCAGAAATCTTCCTGCCTCTGCCTCCCAAGTACTGGGATTAAAGGCGTGCGCCACCACTGCCCAGCCTGGAACTCAACTTTGTAGATGAGGCTGGCCTTGAACTTAGGTCCTCCTCCTGAGTGCTGGAATTAAAGGTGTGTGCCACCAAGCCCGCACTCTCCCTCTCTAAAGTAAAGCCCCTATTCACATTTTTCCCATCTTCCCATGCAGTCATGTTTAGCCTGCTAGTCTCTTCTCTGTAGCTCGCTCCCGTCTAGACCCTTTTTACCTTCCTAGTTTGTGCAGTTACTGCAGGTCACATACCCAGATCTGAAGATTTGGAGTTAGGAGCCACAGATAAGAGAACACGAGAGGCTTGTTTTTCTGGGTCTGGGTTATCTCACTCAATATAATCTTTTCTAGTCCCATCCATTTTCCTTCGGGTTTCATTTTTTTTTTTTTTTTTACAGTGGAATAATATTCTATACTGTATATGTGTATCAATCTACCAATTTTATAGACATCATGGAGGGACTGTTGGAAAGGCTTGTCAGTTGGATGAGTTGGTGGTAGGATATAAAAGCTTCCAGCAGTGTGGTTCCAAAGGCATTGCCATCCTTATGGGTGACTTTTCATCCCTCGAAACAAGACATATTAACACTTGGCTCTAGCTTGTTGTCAGCATTCCAATCAGAAATGTATATAAATGGTATTGTGTCAGGGTTGTAGCCAATTTTCTTTATGGATGTACTGACTTAATTTCCTTATATGTCTTCAGGTTGTAGGATGGCTTTAAGGAATCTGTTTTGTTGGCACCAGCAGTTAGCTCTTTCACACCCAGTGTACAGGTCAGAAGGGCATGCTCACAGTTCTGCCCGTTCTTGGACTCATGAGCATCGGCAGCAACACTCTGGATGGCACAGTCATCCTGAGATGTGTCTGTACTGGCACATCTGGGTGACAGTGTGAGAGTCACAGGGATATGTCAGCAGTGGTACTACTCTCACACTCAGCTTTTGTTTCTCCAAGGCCCAGGCATACTTAAAAGAGCTATTTCCTATCTCAGCAGCCTCCTTTTCAAACGTTTTAGTGGTTTGTTGGTCAGTCCCACGACATTTGTAGATGGCCAGTAGTGGTAGACTTTCCTGAATCTGCATGTGCAATGCTGACAGTATTGGTGTCTTTTTCTTTCCCATGTTTGCTTCAAATTAGGGGTTGTTTTCATAACAGCAAACTTGTAGCTTTTAAACATTGCCTTTTCCCTCCCCAACAGCCTTTGCTGCTGATGGATAGGCTTCTGGGTTGTGTATAAGCAGATCTGTCTAATTCCGAGCGCATCGCTTATCTCCTTCTTGAAATAGGGAAAGATGAAGAGGCAGGGACCAGAATTTGTAGTAACTCAGCCCCCAGGTGACCTTGGGTGCACCTCTTCTCTTAACTCCGTTTCCTGTCTGAAATGGTAATGACATTGCCTTGATGGTAGTGAAAGAACTCAGTGCTTGGGTATGATACATGTTCAGTAACTCATTTAGGCAAGCTTAGGCTGACTTTGAACTTGTGGCAATCCCTCTGTCTCAGCATCCTGAGTGCTGGGGTTAAAGGTGGTAACTATTGTACCTGTAATTAATACTTTTCAAGGATGTTCCTAATTGAAACTGGGCATTGCTTTACTGTGTGATAGGATGTAGAGTGTGGTACAGAATTCTTGATGGGTGTAAGCTTCAGCATGTTTTTCTTGGCTCTGCTTTTGTGCTGTTTGCGCTAATGTTAATATAGTGAGAAGAAGTCACTCTTCAGTACAGTGGCGAAAGTAGTTCAGACCTGTGGTAGCCCGAAAAGGTCTCAGGTATCTCCAGAAGTTGGATATCCTCCCTCTCTCCCTCCCTCCCTCCTTCCCTCCCTCCCTCTTTTCCTCCTTTTTTTTTTTTTTTTGGTTTTTCGAGACAGGGTTTCTCTGTGTAGCCCTGGCTGTCCTGGAACTCACTCTGTAGACCAGGCTGGCCTCGAACTCAGAGAACCTCCTGCTTCTGCCTCCTGAGTATGGGATTAAAGGCGTGCGCCACCACCTCCCAGTTCCCGTTTGGTTGTTTCATCACATTAAATCTTTCACATCAGTTCAGTCTCCACCTAGGCTTTAGCTTCCTTGACTTGGTTGTTGCACATATCTTTGTTTACTGTGTAAGATTATTTGATGTTGGAAGGTAAGAAGACCAGACAGTGGCTTTGTTGGTTTTCCTTACCACTGAGGCTCTAGCACCTGGCCCAGAGCCCAGTACATAGTAGGTACTTGATGAATGTTTGTTGAGTTGAATAGGCTGTTTGTGTTGGGGCCCAGTGTAATGTCAGACATTTCTCTTTCTAAGTTACTCCTAGCCTAGTGAAGAGGTGGTGTGCCTGTTATATATACATATGCTACATAAAGCTAATAGCTTCATTGAGGTTGTGAGGATGAATGAGGAAGAGACTCAGGGCATGGTGAGGCCTGTGTGTCTATGAAAGGAGCAGTGATCGTGTCCCTGCCAAAATTTCCTGCACCTCTGGCCTGGTTCCTGACTGGTTTCTGATGACATCTTTTGTTTTTGTTTGTCCTTCAGGTCACAGTTACCTAGAGAGGCTCCTGAATGTTGAAGTGCCTCAGAATGTTGGGTGAGTTCTTTGTTAGTGCTTTCTTTCTATAGGGGTGGTCAGGGCACACTGCAGGAGGGGGTGGAGGTAACCAGCAAGTGAAAGCTGTTATTGAGACTAAGCCTATCCCTCCATGGCACTGCTGACAGCCATGCTCCCTTAGCTTGGTCCCCATGTAACCAGGCAGCAAGCAACATGACTATCAAGTCCCCAGGTAACATTCTACCAGTGTCACTTGTCAGCTTGTAAATAATGCAGAACAACCATTTAAAATGAGGTGTAGTGGAGTGTGGTAGTCTGGGGCTCAGGGGTGCTTTCTGTCTCCAGATTAGACCTAGCATTGCTTGGGCCCAGGGCACTGACTTCTCAGAGGTCGTGCTCTGCTATCATGATGTAGTCCTTCTTTACTTTGGGGCAGAGGGTCAGTGCTTGGGATGAGGAAACGGGGTCTGGGTGTACCTTTGGGTTAGCTGGCCCCTGGGTGAGTAGTGAGCAGGCATCAAAAGAGATGAGACTTTTCGGGCCCTATAGACTGGGACAGAGTTGGGTAAAATACTTGTCTTCTCTGCATCACTGGAACAATGCCTAAAAGTTACTCAGCTTACTCCTACAGAGAAAAGTAGTTTGTCATCGCTCATGGTTGTAGAGCTAAGCCACCTATGACCTGTTGGCTCTGCTGCTTTGGGGAGGAGTACATCATGATGATGGGAGTTTGGTCCACAAAGCTGTCCGTCTCATGGCTGGGACTTGAAAGGAGAAAGGAAGGAAAGGGCTGTGGACACATAACTGCCTTCACGGGCACACTCCTAATAAGCAACCGACCTCTAATAAGAAAGTCGCGTAACTTTCTACTCAGGAAGCCACTGGTGATGGCTGCTGTCTTCCGATCCAGCCTAGGCTGTTGGTTTGTGGTCCAGATCTGGCCACTAATATTGGCCCTAACTTGAGAAGTTGGAGGAAACTTGGACTTAAGAGTTCTCACAATGCCCCTGCTTTGCTTTCAGTCTGGAGAAGGAACCTGTTGAGGTGGCTGAGCCTGAGGAGGCAGTAGAGGAGCAAGAGGTAAGGCCACAGGCCAGAGATGGGTAGGACTTGAGCCCTCCAGGTCTAAAGCTCTGTGCCACGGTCATCCTGAGCCTCAGGATCTATGTGGGCTTCTTCATGTAGGTCTCCAAGAACAGTGGGTGTCCCTCCAAACCCCGCAGTGCCACCAAGATTGCGATTAGTACGCCCACCTCAAAGCCTGTGGCCACTGGTCAGACAACAGCTGTTGAAGAGCAAGGTAAGCTACTTGGTCCTGTGCCTTGGGATATGGCACCCCATTTTCTGATCTGATAAGCCAAAGAAACCTGAAGAGGCCATGATCTTTTGGCTGGAGGTTGCTGCTGAGTGTCACATGAATAATTCTAGCTGGCTAGATTAGGAAACAGGGAAGGGCCTAAAGGAAGTAAAGGTCTGAGAGTGCCATGTGAAGGTCTTGAAGCCCACTCCAAAGGATTCCTGAAAAACCATAGGCTGGGGTCTGAGTGTCTACCTGGCCTCTTGCTCCTGGCTTGTTTCTGACTTCTCTAGTTCAAAAAGGGCAGGATTACTGTGGGTTTTGGGAGTTGGTCAGGAGCCCTTGCCTGGCTTCCCAGGCTGCTAGTAGGCTCTTGGAGTCTGGCTCATGTCTCTCTCTGGAGGGTGACTTCCATGGTGTGAAGAAATGGTACTGTAAGCTTTCAAACAAAGCATCCCCTTTCTGAAGGGGTCAGGATAGTTGTGCCAGCTTGAAAGCTTCCAGGACTGCTGCAAAGACTCTTTGGAGTAAAGGGTGCTTCCTCTTGGTGTGAAATAAAATGTACTGTGCCCTATGTGATGACCCTAATGAAGAGAACCTTCATCTTCTGTCATGTGGTACCAATTGAAGGCCAGGAGAGGTGAGTTTAATTATAGTAGAGTTGGCAGCTTGTCCTGTAAGGTTTCTGCACATAGCTTTTGTGGTAGAGGGAATGGCATATAGATTAAGGCTTCAGTGGGACTGTCTTGCCATTTATGCTACATTTGCCAAGGATTAGGAGGATCTGATTGGGAGCCAGGGTCCTGGGCTCAAGGCCAGTTCCTGCTAAGTGTGGTGTTTTTGCCATTCACCACCCTGAGGTTGCCAGGAGTGGGGATTACTCTTGCTGTAGCTATTGCTGCTGAACCCCTTCCCTAAACCCAGCATATGTACCCCACTGCCATCATTCAAACAACCTCACTGAAATGTCTCTCTTCACAGAAGCTGAGCTTGACCAAACAGATGGACACAGAGAACCACCCCAGAGTGTCAGGTTTGCATCTGGAAAAGGGTGTGTAGGCAGCTGTGGACTGAGGATCCCAGAGGGGGCTTGAATCAAGGCCATGTAGGGGTGTGGCCAGGCATTCTGCTTCTTGACTGGTGTGGTTGTTTGATTATCTGACTTAACAGCGGAAGCAACTTGATGCTGTAGATGCTGTCTTGGGAACACTCTTGTCCCTCTGCGTCCTTGGCTCTGTGACCTTTCATTGGCCGCCTACCTTTTCTTGAGTGGGCAGCAAAGGGCTAGTCTGCGGTCTCTTCAAGTCTAGAGTTCTGAGGCTTAAGTCCAGATGTGTTTGCGAGGATGGTTTTTATGGGATGTAGTCGGGCTATGAGGTGGATCCATGACTCCTCTTTATGACATGTGGCCACCCGTCCTGGGCAGGAGGAAACGCAGTTACAAGCAGGCAATGAGTGAACTGGATGAGGAGCAACTGGAAGATGAGGAACTGCAGCAGCCCCGGAACAAGACCCCTTCCCCACCCTGTCCAACCAACAAGGTGAGCAGGTTCCTGCCCTTGCTTGGTGTCTGCCATGCCTGCTCTGTCCTGACCCTGGCCCTGGTCTGCAGGTGGTACGGCCCCTCCGGACTTTCTTGCACACAGTGCAGAAGAACCAGATGCTCATGACCCCCACTCTGGCCACCCGCAGCAGTGCCATGAAGTCCTTTATTAAACGCAATACTCCGCTCCGTGTGGACCCTAAGGTAAGGGAGCCTGTCCCCTGGGTGTACTTTGCTGGAACCAGGGTGCTGTGGTTGAAAGCTCTCTTTAAGTTACTGAAAGTAGTGTGGGCCTGGGCGTATGGAGGCCAGGCACTGATGATGGGCTAGGTAAAGCCTCTGTGGCCAAGAGTTGCCTCAGTTCTGTGGTACTGCTCCAACTTTATGGATCCTGGACTGTGACTCAAGCTGAGCTGCTTGGTTAGCCCCTAGGCCGGAAAGTGGGAGGATGGGCTTAGCAGACCTGACACTGGCTTCCCTGTCCACAGACCAGTGGTGGGTGTGACTTGAGAGGAGCAGGGGAAGATACCTTTACTGTTGGGAGGGAGGGAGGGTGAGATGAGGTAGCAGTGTGTTGTTGGTAACAGGCCTTGAGTAGACCCACTACCGTAGATAGGTGCGTAGCCTGCCCTGTAGGACATCACTTGGCATTAACTCTTGGTATTTTTCTGTTTCTTCTCCACAGTACAGCTTTGTTGTAAGTAAAGCCTTTCCCTGCCCCTTAACAGAGCTGCACCTAGTTCTTAACCATGTCCATGTTACTGTATAGCTGACAGCCCCTGTGGAAGCACTAATCTTGCCAAGTGGGAGTGTTAGGAAGGCAGATGTGCACGTGGGAGGCACTGAAGTCACCATGGTAACTGGTGAGAATCAACACCCTCTGCCCAGCCCCTCCTTCTGGGAGGATACAGGCAGGTGTGACTTGCAGTGTTTATTCAGCTTACAGTTAGACGTGCTTCCCACAACCATCTACTTCCTCGCTCCCAGCACTGGGGCTCGAGGGTCTGCGAAAAGAACAGACATGTCTCTGGTCCACAGAGCCACTGAGATTTATTGGGTCATAGACCTAAGCAGTAGCCCTGATGTGATGTCTGATGGGGTAGGACTGGTAACTGTAAGCTGAGGCTGGGTCCAGCTATGCAAATTACAGTGTAGCTGTTGGCAAGTGGCATCTGGAAACAAGACCAAAGAAGCTGTTCTCTTACCAGGCACCTCAGAGCTGAGCTGGGCTGGGTCACTTGCTGTGAGCAAGAGCTTTGGAGAACTGGGACCTGGGAGTAGCCCATAGTCCTATTTCCTGCTCCTGGTTGGTTGCTGTCTAGACCAGCTATAGCTCAATTTCTTGTCATCTGTTTAAAGATTTGAAAATGCTCACATATAAATAATGTGGGATTTTCCTTTAAAGTTGTTTTATTCGTGTGTGTGTGTGTGTGTGTGTGTGTGTGTGTGTGTGTGTGTGTGTGTGAAGTACATGCTATAGGGTATATTTGGAAGAAAGTTAAAGGACAATTTTTGGAGTCTGTTCTTCTTCCATCATATGGATTCTGGGGATCAAACTAAGGTTATTAGTGCTGCTGGTAGGTGCTTAACGCATGCTGAGCCTTTTCACAGGTCCAGGATTTTATTTAAAAGTGAAAGTCAAGAGTTTATGCCCTGCAAGGAAAGAGCAGGCCTGAGTGGGTCCAGGAGAAAGGAGTTGGTTGCTAGGGACAGGGTATATAGATGGGTTTCTGCTCTGGTAAACTTTTGATTGATGGTTGGAAACTTCAACCTGTGTAGGTATGGATTATACATCCCATAATTTTAACAATATGTATGCCCAGTTATACATAGGCACGAGATGGTAAATACCGTCCCATCTCCACCCCCTCCCCCAAAGTTCATACTGAGAACACAGGTTATTTTATTGTTCATTTGACCACAAACTACAAACAGGGAATCGCTAAGGAGGAGGAGGACACTGCTTTCTTAGGAAAGTTGTGTGTAGCCCCAGCCAGAACTGCTCTCAGTACTTCGTTGGGAAAGGTGCTGTATTGCTCAGGTCATGGAAGATGATATCCTGGGTTACTAAGCTTTCCCTACCCCGGCCTGCTTCATACCCTGATGCCGTCACTTACAGTTCTGAGAAGAGTTACAAAGGCACCTGCAGGGCTTCTGCCTTCAGCTGATAGCCATGGCAGGTGGGAAGGTCTCAGCAGCTGGCCAGATAGGTCCTAGGCTTGTTTGTCCTCTTTGGTTGGTCAAGGTGACAGCATGTCTCCCAATATGCTCATTAGCTAGCTCTGTGACTTCGTGGACTTATTTTTGTGCTTGGCATTGAAGAAGGCTGAACTTCTTTCTTTTCAATTGTCCATTCACTTCCTCCCCTTTTTGATATTGCCCAGGGTCTTGCAGGTATGGATATGGCTGAGAGGCACTGCAAGTTGCCCTGCCTGCTTTGGGGAACCCAAGTCCCTACACAGGGCTTCTGGTGCTTACAGCTGGGATACCAGAGCCTAGCAAGGTTGAAAGGTTCTGGGCCTTGCAAATGTTTCTTTTTTTATTTTTTTAATTTTTTTATTTTTGATACTTTATTTACATTTCCAATGTTTCCCCTTTTCTGGGTCTCCTCTTTGGAAGCCCACTATCCCCTCCCCATCCCTACCTCTATGGGGGAATTCCACCTCCCACCCACCCACCCACCCATCCCCCTATTCCCACCTTGACATTCCCCTTTACTGGGGCCTCTAACGCCCTCAGGCCCAAGGGCCTCTCCTCTCTCCCTGATGGCCATCGAGGTCGTCCTCTGCCTCATATGTGGTCCGAACCATGGGTCCATAGATGTGTATTCTTTGGTTGGTGGTCCAAACTTCAGGATGACCGGGGGTGGGGGGGGTCAGGCCCATTGGCCCTGTTGCCCCCTCCATGGGGCTGCGAACTCCCTCAACTCCTTCAGTCCTTTCTCCAACTCCTCCATCTGGGACCTCACTCTCAGTCCAGCGGTTACTGTTAAGTGAAACTTGGGCTTTCTGAACTTTTGGGCTAATATCCGCTTATCAGTGAGTACATACCATGTTCCTTCTTTTGTGACTGAGTTACCTCGCTCAGGATGATATTTTCAAGTTCCATCCATTTGCCTGCAAATTTCATAAAGTCATTGTTTTTAATAGCTGAGTAGTACTCCATTTTGTAAATGTACCACATTTTCTGTATCCATTCCTCTGCTGAGGGACATCTGGGTTGTTTCCAGCTTCTGGCTATTATAAATATGGCTGCTATGAACATAGTGGAGCATGTGTCTTTATTACATGTTGGGGCATCTTCTGGGTATATGCCCAGGAGAGGTAT
>CM052703.1:47865219-47886660 GCA_028551405.1 Uromys caudimaculatus
TTTGTGATTTCTTTATTGTTTCTATTTCTATTTTTAGCTCCTGGATGGTTTTGTTCATTTCCTTTGTCTGTTTGATTGTGTTTTCCTGTAATTCTTTAATGGATTTCTGTGTTTCCTCTTTAAGGGCTTCTAGTTCTTTACCTCTGTTCTTTTGTGTTTCTTTAAGGATGTTATTCATTTCTTTCTTAAAGTCTTCTATCATCATCATGAGAAATGATTTTAAATCTGAGTCTTGCTTTTCTGGCTTATTGGGGACTCCAGGGCTTGCTGTGGTGGGAGAGCTGGGTTCTGATGCTGCCAAGTGGCCTTGGTTTCTGTTCCTTAGGTTCTTGCCCTTACCTTTTGCCATCTTGTTAACTCTGATGTTAGCTGATCTTACTTTCTGGCTATGGCTTTTCTCACCTGCAGGCCTCTGTATCAATACTCCTTGAAGACTAGCTCTCTCTCAGAGATGTTTTTTCCAAGCTCCTGGGTGAGTAACTTTCTCCTGGTGCTGCTTGGCTATGGAACCCTGGTGGCCCAGGCAGACGTCTCCTGCCTCAGCCGCCGCTGTTGGGATCCAGGGTGTTTCTATGCCCGCCTACCTCAGTCCCTGTGTCTCGCAGGTTCGGGGCAGTTCCTGGTTGGCTGTGGAGCTTGTCTTGGGCCCACTCCCGGCTTTTCCAAGCTCCTGGGAGGGTATCCCTCTCCCGGTACTAATCCGCAAATGTTTCTTTTTATACCTGAGTTTTCTCAGCTACAAAATGAAGAAAACAGCCTCAGGAGATTTGGTGATTTGAGAGTGAGTGTACACACATTGAGTGCAGGGCTTCATATAAAGTAGATTTTGTATACAAGGCAGGGAGAGTGCGCGGGTAAGGCCTCCAGGCTCAAGAGGCTACTTTACATTGTAGTTTCCTCCCATTTTGCATGAGCCTTGATCGTGGCTCTGGGGACAACCAGAGCTCATTTGAAGCTTGAGCCAGAAGAGAGAAATGAAGTCTGTAGCATGAAAGACTCTTTTTTTTTTTTATAGTATAGAATAGAGTTTATTTAGGGCATGGGGAGAGGAGTTAAGAGGGTAATAGAGGCAGAGAAAGGCAGAGAGAGGAAGAGAGTAGAGAAGTGGAGAGGTGGAGGCTGGCCATGACCACGTGGAGAGAGGGGGGAAGGGAATGGGGAGAGGTAAGAGATAAGAGATGTAAGAGAGAGGCTAAAGAAAGAGATAAGAGTGCATGAAAGACTTAAAGCACCAAGTTATAAACAATGCAGTACAATAAATGCTATGACTGGTGTGGGAAATTTTACTATTCAAGCTTAAGGATAAAGGGCTGTATCTCTGCCTGTAGAAAGCTGGGGTTTGACTGGCTATAGGAAGAAGTGCTGAACACTGGGTGCCATCCAGCCTTCGCTTCTGAAGTATTTTTTCCCAAGGAGAGCACTTGTGGACTGTAGGGTGGGAGAGAAAGTTGGAGTGTGACCCTCCCTACTTGTGTGTGTGTCTATGTGTGTTTGGTTGTTAAGAAGTGGTTTCAAGTAGCCCAGGCCGGCCTTCACATCCTGACCCTCCTGCCTCTGTTTCCCAAATCCTGGGATTCTAGGTGTGTGCCATTATGTCTGGTTCTCATCTTTTCTTCCTGAGTCTGGGTGGTTGGAGAGCCTACTAAAGGTCACCCATTCCTTCCATGTGGATTTCTCAAAGACCAGTGTTTTTTGGGCCCAGCTTGGTTTTAATAACTAGCTCCTGATGTCCCGCTTTCTTTCTGTTTCTCTCTTAAATGTTTTTTGTTTAAATAGAAAAAGTTACACAGTATGGTGAAGTTTGGGGGAATGTATTTTAAAATGATTTTCATTTTAACATGATTTATGTAGTCATTACCACAACTGGGATGCAGACCATGTCCATATCCTTTAATCACAGAAAGCTCTTAGCCCTTCATGCCCACACTGTCCTCACCCTCTAGTCTCAGCAGCCATAGACCTGTTCTTAGAGAGTAGGAATATTTTTGGAGGCTGTCATGGGAATTGTGTTGAGTCATGTGCTACCTTTGATTAGCCACTGTGCTTCCAGCTGAGGTCTCGGAACCTATCTAAATTATTACATTTGAAGTAAGTTGCTTGTAAATAGCACATAGATGGTTTTCTGGCAATCTTTTATTTCACACACACACACACACGCACATGCGCACACACTCTTATGTGTATGGGTGTTTTATCTGCATTTATGTCTGTATACCATGTAGCACTTGCGTGCTTGGTACCCAGGGAGGCCAGAGAGGGCATCGGATCCCCTGGAATTGGAACTACAGATAGTTGCGAGCCACCATGTGGGTGCTAGAAAGCATTAGTCTGATCCTTGGCCAGATACAGTTTGAAGTCTCTCCCCATCTTTGCTGTTGCAAATAGCTATGACTATGTCCCTATGGGGCTTTTTGGGTCTGCCTAGGAAGTGATGTCAGCGCTGATCTGCTGTACAACTAGCTGTCTTTTAATGGTGTTTTAAATATTAACACAGGCATATCACAAGATATTTGGAAACTAAAAGACAAGACATACCATCTTTGTTCTAGCACACTAGCCTGTGTAACTGTGTTAACATTTGATGGTACTTAATTTCTTCCGACTGTTGTAAAAGAGTTGATGTGTATAAAAGAGTGGTACATATTCACTCTCCTAGAAAGTGATAAATGGCTGCTCCTTCATCTTGTCCTTCCAAAAAGAACATTAGCTGACACTTTCTAAGCTGCCTGCCACTTTCTTTGCAGTCTTAGTCTTTACTTGTGAGACAGTGGAGCTACCAGAAAACTTGGTAAGGTAGAGCGGGTCTGAGTCCCTGGAAACTCAGGTATGAGTTTCTATCTGAGATGGTAGGTGCTCCCTGCTCCCTGCCAGATTCCTGCCCCGGAACACGTGCCACACTTCCCACATAAGAGTTCTCCATGCTAATAAGGTACTTAGAGGCCCTGAGGGTTTAGCCAATAAGCTCCTCTTCCCAGACATTCCTCCCTATCAAAGGTATTTAATCTCTGGACCATCTTGAGAAGTTGGTACACATCCATTTTCCATGATGAACAACCAATACACAGTTTGGAACCAAGAACTGTCTCTTTCATCTACCGCTGCCATGGGGAACATGGAGAAGGCCTTTGCCTACAGAGCCGCTGCCTATCCCATAGAAGGCCTCTCTAATTCCAGACGACCACTGCTGCTTTTGCTGATGAGCTAAGCTGGGGCTCCCAGCCCCAGCCCAGGCCCCGGGCTAGATGCTGTTCTTACTTAGCCTGAGGGCCCCTAGTGGCCCTGGCCTCGCCTCGCTGAGGGCCTGTGGACCCTGACACTTCATTTTCGACTTCTCTGTGTGGTTATCTAGCGATGACTAGATGCCCAGGAGTCACGGAATACCAGCTTCGGTTTCCCAAATCTTGGACTGTGTTTTCCCATCCTTGGAGTGGTGTCTTGGCGCTTGACTAAAGCCAGCACCCTATGGGCAGCGGCTTGGGATAAGCATAGCCAAGCTCCTCATGTTTCCCCTCTCCAGTGGCTGTGCCCAGCAGCATGGCCGGGCTGAACGCGGTTCCACATTTAGTCACTTTTCAAGCTGTTTATATAATTATAATCAACACACATCTAATTTGAGGCAGTTTTTTTGTGTTGCCCTACAAGTCAGGTTTGTGGGAGGCAGTCTGTGTACCTGAAGGAGAAACTGGATGCCTATGCTTGCCTCGGCTGGTCACAGGGCATGCTTGGATGTCTGCCTGAGAGGCATCTGCGGCTGTGTCTGGTTGAGAATGGTGCATGCTGCCAGGCAGCCTTTGGGGTTGGTGGGTGTCCTTATTCACAGCCCAGTGGCCACCCTGCCCTCTGCAGGAGAAGGAGCGCCAGCGCCTAGAGAGCCTGCGACGGAAGGAGGAGGCCGAGCAGATGCGCAGACAGAAGGTAGAGGAGGACAAGCGGCGCCGACTGGAGGAGGTGAAGCTGTAAGTGTCCCAGCTCCCAGCCTGGCCTGTCCCAGACTGTGTAAGCTCTCCTTGACTGTGCTGTGCCCACAGGAAGCGTGAGGAGCGCCTCCGCAAGGTGTTGCAGGCCCGTGAGCGGGTGGAACAGATGAAGGAGGAAAAGAAGAAGCAGATTGAGCAGAAGTTTGCTCAGATTGATGAGAAGACAGAAAAGGTGAGTCTGGACTGATGGTCCCAGTGGGTGGGGCCTTAGTGGAGCCCTAGCACTTCAGGCTTGGCAGCCTGAAAGGTGAAACTAGACTCCTCCATAAGTTGTTGGCTGGATGGCCTGTGTACCCCTGCTTTCTGTCACATGGCCTTTGATCTTTTCTGAGGCAAGTTGAATGCTAGGAGTCTAGCCTAACCCTTTTTTCCCAGCACCCCTTTGTGAGTGAGCAGTCCTGAGGTGGTATGGCTTCTTGTGCCTTTTCCCTGAGTTCTGGGCAGGGTTTGTAGGGGAGCCTATCACAGAGCTCTAGGCTCCATGCTGCATGCTGAGTGAGAGGCTGCTCCAGAGGACACATGTGAGTGGGTTCTGCAGGCTAAGGAGGAGCGGCTGGCAGAGAAAGCAAAGAAGAAAGCAACTGCCAAGAAAATGGAAGAGGTAGAGGCACGCAGGAAGCAGGAGGAGGAGGCACGCAGACTCAGGTGGCTCCAACAGGTGAGATTAGGTGGGGACAGGGAAGAAGTAGGGTGGGACAGGCACTGCCTCTGTGCCATGAGGATTGACTGGGCATGCCCATTCTATAGAGTCGATCTTGTTGCTGACTTGAGGGTTGTGTCATGGTGAGTTGTAGAAGCCAAAGTTTGGAGATTAAATGTGCTTCTGGAGTCAGGCTTCACCTCACAGCTGCTATTTCTTAGCTGTGTGACCTTGGGCAGGTTATTCAAATAGCAGAGTGATCTTGCTGATAGGATTGTAGTTGAGAGCAGGGTTCACTAATGCGTGTGAAGCATGTCGTGCCTGGTATATGCTGAGCACCCAGCAGGTGATAGTGCTTACTCTCTACCCTTGAGCCTTGTGCTTGGAAGAGTAGAGCCCCATTTCTCTCTCTGGACCTGGCAGTCTTACTACTGTAGGGAACAAATGTCTGTCATTGGGGTGTTCTAGAACTAATCAGTATGATATATTTACGCTCTGATAGACACTTTTTAAGTTTTATGTGTGTTAACTCAGCAGCTCCTTGAGGTGCACGAGCCGCTGTCTTTCCTGTTTTACAGATGAGGAACTGACCATTGGGTCAGATGGCTTGCCTATTGCACATAGCTAGCTCTGCAAGGTCCCCTCTTGCTTGTCAGTTCTGCTGTAGCTGTTGCCAGATGCCTTTTCTGTCTGCCCATGACTTTCAAAACTTTACTTGTTAAGGACTCTGGTGGCTCTAGCTGATGTCATAGTGGTGGCCAGTGCCTTAGGAGCTAGGGCTATGGGCAGGAGCAGCTCCTTGGCTAGCTTTCTCCCTGTGGGCCCAAGCCTGGCTTGAGTGGCCTGCACTTCCTTGCATTGGCACTTCCTTGCATTGCCAACTCAGGAGGAAGAGGAGCGGCGACATCAAGAAATGCTACAGCGGAAGAAGGAGGAAGAACAGGAGCGCCGCAAAGCAGCTGAGGCCAGGCGGCTGGCAGAACAGCGTGAGCAAGAGCGGCGGAGGGAGCAGGAACGGAGGGAACAGGAACGGAGGGAGCAGGAACGGAGGGAGCAGGAACGGAGAGAGCAGGAACGGAGGGAGCAGGAACGGAGGGAGCAGGAACGTCTTCGGGCCAAGAGGTGAGGCCACCCACTGACCATTTACTACTGTCCTGTGTGGGGAGTGACAAGCAGCATGACCATTGCTTCTTGGCATCTCTTCACTTGAAGGTTGGCAGGCTTTCCCTTGGCTTCAAAACCAGATGCCTTCAGCTGGTGGACCATCAAATAGGATATTAGCTGTGGGAGATTCAAGGGGTAACAGCTCAGGGTCACTCTGTGTTTTGTTCTGCTTCAGCAGAATGTGCTGACTCCTTTGGTGTCTTTTTCTCAGTGGATACAGTATAGTGAGGGGGTCTTAGACAGATAGTACTTCTCCATGGGCCTGCCCCAGGCATCCTGGGCATGAGAGACAATTTGTATTGCAGTACAGGACATTGAGCACCGTTAGCCCTGGCCCCTGTGCTTCCCTTGGTGGTGATAACCCAGTGAAGTTTCCCCTTCACTGACATTTATTAGGACTGTGCCCACATATGTGTGCAGACCAACAGGCCCAGCAACTGTTTCCTCTTCCTTCCCAACTCCTGAGATGGGTACAGGCTTAATGGAGAACTGAGGACTTCACGTAGAGGGCCGGAATCTCAGGGCAGTGTTGGGTGCATGTAGATTGATACTAAAGTGCCCCTGGTCTTTCTGGGGAAAGTCAGAGATGAGAGTCTGGGAAGGAATGGGTGGTGGCTGCTATTGTGGCTTCAGAGCTGGGTGGTGAGAGTTGTATTAGCCCTGAGGAGCGGTGGGGTGTTTGGTTGGTAGCTCTGAGCTAACTGCTCTGCAGGTTTTAAAAAATGTAATCCTTCCTTGAAGCTCTTGTGGCATAGAGACAATCAGCTTTACAAAGGAATCTGGTTTGAGACTGAGGCTAAATGACTTGTTTAAGGCCAAGCTCCAGAGAGCTCAGCTGTTGGCTCTAAGCTGATGTCCAGTTCCTCTTGTCCCATTCTCTACAGGCGTGTCCACTAAGCCTAGATTCCCTTTGTGGGGTGGGAACAGGGCTGGGGCCCCACTACTGGCCTGACAGATTCTTGATGGTCCTCAGGGAGATGCAGGAGAGAGAGAAAGCCCTGCGGCTCCAAAAGGAACGACTTCAGAGGGAACTGGAGGAGAAGAGGAGGAAGGTAGGGGTGTTGGGAAAATGGGCTGCTCCGTGTGGGTTCTATGCTGAGCTGAGAGCTGAGACCATCGGGAAGCCTGGGCAGCCCTGCCTTGCCACATGGGGGGTAGCAGTGTGACAAGAGGGGAGGAAAGACACACCTAAACTTGTTACTGGCTGGGTCACAGGAAGAGCAGCAGCGCCGGGCTGAGCAGCAACTGCAGGAGGAGCAGGCAAAGAAAGCTAAGGAGGCAGCAGCGGCCAGCAGAGTCCTGAACATGACTGTGGATGTGCAGGTGAGGCCTGAGCCCCTGTTGGGAGGGGCTCCCGCACCATTCCTCATTTACTTACAAGCTCAGGTTGTGTGTTTGAGCCGGAAGAGAGAGAGCAAGGAACTTGTGTTTGTCTCTTTGTTCTTTCTCTTTTTGGTGACAGGGTCTGGGTGTGTAACCTAGGCTAGCCTCAGATTTTAATCCTTTTACCTTACTCTCCCAGTTGCAGGGATTATAGGACAATCCATAGTGGAAAGCTAGTTGCAGATCATGGTGTGTCTTGAAACATCTTTGAGGGAGGGAAATGCCAATATGAAAAAAAGTTTGCATAATACAAAATGGTTTATATTCCCTGATTTATTAAAGTTTGCATAATACAAAGTGGTTTATACCCTGACTTATTAAAGTTTGCATAATACAAAGTGGTGTATAGTTCCTGATTTATTAAAGTTTGCATAATACAAAGTGGTGTATAGTTCCTAATTTATTAAAGTTTGCATAATACAAAGTGGTTTATAGTCCCTGACTTATTAAAATGAAAAAATGACCCTAAAGCTTTCCTTTCTCTTTGAGAAGTGAAGGGAGATGGCCAGAGTGTCAGTGTCCTCCAGGAATGCAGGGGAGGGGAGGTAATGACCATGTTGATCTTTTTTTTCCTAGTCTCCTGTTTGTACCTCATATCAAATGACTCCACAGGGACCCAAGTCCTTCCCCAAGATCAGCATAGATGACTACGGGATGGACCTAAACAGTGATGACTCCACAGATGATGAGTCCCACCCCCGGAAACCCATCCCCTCCTGGGCCAAGGGTGAGTGGGGCCCAGAGTTCCTGAAGAGGCTTGGCTGCCTCCCTTCCTCACCTTTGTGGAATGGGGAAGTGGTGGCTTAGCTGCTGCAGGTGTACAGGCTGATGTGCTGACATGCTAGGGCCCAGTGGCTTATGGCCTTGACCTGAGGACTTTGAGCATGCACCTAGAGGTAGGAGGCTTGCTCTGGCCTGAAGACCCATCTGAGGATATAGGTTGGAGGGTGTTGAGTTCCTTTGCTCTTGTTGAGTGTAGCTGTGTCTGGCTCAAGCAAAGCATGCTGCTAAGTGTTCTGACACACCCAAGTCCTTTCCTCAGCGTCTGGCCCAGCAGGGCTCAAGAGGCTGTGTCTGGCTCAAGCAAAGCATGCTGCTAAGTGTTCTGACACACCCAAGTCCTTTCCTCAGCGTCTGGCCCAGCAGGGCTCAAGAGGCTGTGTCTGGCTCAAGCAAAGCATGCTGCTAAGTGTTCTGACACACTCAAGTCCTTTCCTCAGCGTCTGGCCCAGCAGGGCTCAAGAGGCTTGGACCTAAACAAGCACCCATGGGTAGGCATAGAACTGAGAGGGCAGCAGGGTTTGGTTGGAATGCTAGAGCTAGGGAAGATCATGAGCAGGGGCATTGGTACTTCAAGATTTGCCTTGAGTCTTGGGGTCTCAGATTTGTACAGGGTGTGCATGGGCTTGATGCTGTCTCTGGCCTAGGTATGAGGGCCTGCTATGGTGCTTCTTAGGATTTGCTGAACTGGGGGTTAGCACAAGGTGCTGACCTCAGAAGAAGGGTCAGCACTTGACAGAAAGACAACTTACTTTTGTGACTGACCTCCATTTGAACCCCACTATAACCAGAACCTTACTTTCATAAGTCACTGATGACTGACTCATGTCAAGTCACTTTCAAACAGTGAGCCAGGCCAGTGTGTCAGGAAACTGCCCTGAGGTAGATGACCTAGTTTCTGAGTCTGTGAAGAGGCAGTCAGCAGCACTAGGGCCCAGCTGAGATTGGTGGGAGTAGCAAGGCAAGGAGGTTTAAGATCTGGAGACAGGCTTGTCTTCACACTTAGCTCTGCCATTTATCTGCTATGTGCCTTGAGACAAGTCTCTTTTTACAGAATGGGGAGAATAAAGTGTCGCCTAAGACAACTCCTGGGGCCTTTGTTTGGGTTCTGCTGCTAGAAGATGGAGATAAGAGGAGAATTGTTGAGTGGAGGTGGGCAGGAGGCCTCTAGAGGAGCAGATAGGGTAGGAGCAAGGCATGCTGGTGTGGAAAGGATGGCTGGGCTCTGTGGGTAGGTGCAGGGATCAGGAAGCTCCCAGAGAGCAACAAGCAGTGACCCAGACCTCTGCTTTCTTTAGGCACCCAGCTCAGCCAAGCCATCGTCCACCAGTACTACCACCCCCCAAACATTCTAGAGCTCTTCGGATCTATTCTCCCACTGGACTTGGAGGACATCTTTAAGAAGAGTAAGACTCGCTACCACAAGCGCACTAGCTCTGCTGTTTGGAACTCACCACCCCTGAAAGCCACCATGGTCCCCAGCAGTGGGGACTAGCCTATATCCTGAAGAAGCCATGAGGCAGGCCCTCAATCCTTTTGGCAGTACAGGGCCCATGTGTGTCTTTCTGTTTGTTTCTCTGTCTGTTTCTGTGTTGGGCTGGTGCCCTTCTGTCTGTCTGACATGCCATTGTTCTGGTGGATATCAATGTCCTCTGTCGGGTATTCCCAGACCTGTTTGGAGGATGGGCTTCATGCCTGGGGAAGAACCAGGTTCAGCACTGATTGATCTGTGGGCAGTACTCTGTAAATAGATTGTTACAGTTCAGTTTAATGAATTTTAGTTTCTAGTGTTTGTGAGGTAGTTTAATAAAGTATATAGCCAGAAGCCTGCTGTGGATATTGTGAAGACTAGAGGCTTCGATGGAATATTGGTCTGCAGCAGTATGTCTTATGCCTTTCCTTCAGTGTGTGCCTAGACCACTCGGTTGGGCCAGATGAGTTCTCACCCAGAGGTTCTAATGTCGGACAACCTCTGGGAAACATGTCCGCATGTCCTGATAGGGCAGTTGAACATGCTTCCTGTTTGTAAATGGAGCCTATTCCTTGGGAAAGACCTGTCCTGTGACACAGTTCTGCCACATAGTCCCTCAGCCTGACCACTTTTCAAGCTCTGCCATGTTTGCTACATGGTGATTGGAAGAACTTGAGGAAGTCCTCGTGCTGGGAACTAATCAGGAAAGGAATGCCCCTCAAGCTGACTTTGGGACCTGTGCTTACAAATGGGGGTGGATGGGAGGAGCGGGGGGTGGGGGTGGGGGTGTTAAACTGCAAAACCACCAGCTACTGTGTAAATGCTCAGTGAAGGGTGGCCTTGGTTCTGATAGCTCCTGATCTTTTTCCTGGAACTGGGGTTAGCCACCTATGGTAGAAAGGCTAAATCAAAGTACAGTTATTTTGGATACAGCTATAATAAAGCCAATTTGTTTTCCCATTGCCTCCAACTCCTCTGTTCTGAGGGCAGTTAGTTAAGTGGCTTGAGAAGCTGACAGGGTTACTATGGAAACCTGTTCAGAAGACTTGCCAATTGCTTTAGGTCAAAATACAGTAAATACAAATGCAGTAGTGCTTTAAACAGGGAACACAGAAGTCTCAAGTCTATCTAGACTTCCTACCAATGCAGAGTTCGTTCAGGTATGCTGCACACAGTGCAGCTTACTCCATGTATTCTCACTAGTAACTGTTGAGGAAACTGGAAGGCATGTCCGCCTTAAACCACAAAATCAAACTCGCTTGTTTTTTTAGCACATTTATCCAGTGCTTAGAAAACCAAAGGAAGGCATGAGTGAATGCACGGGTTCTTCCATCTTCAATTCAGGATGCCAATTTTTCTAAATCTCTAATGGATTTGTAGCTAGTGCTATAGGACAAAAAGAAAAAGGTTAGGATTAAAATTCATCAGGGGTTGGGGTACCTCAGTGGGAGAGAGTGTGCTTAGCATGCACAGGGCTTTGGGTTCAGTCCCCAGCATGGAAAGCTTGAGAAGTGGTGAAGGGAATCCAGTACATCTAGTAAGACAGTGAACTTCCTGCATAAGCCTCCCCGAGTGGTAGGGTCATAGGACAATAGTTTCTGGAGAATCTTAGGAATATACTTGACGAAAGAGTCTGAAACTCTGAAAACTAAATAGATTGTTGAGAGAAATTAACAAAGACAAGTAGGGGGGGGCGACAGATGTCATACTCACAGGTGGAAATCCTTATGAAAATCTCAGGTCTCCACATCCAGATGCCTCACCAAGTCTAATACCTTTGTTTTGGCTTATGGTAGGGGCAGGGTAGAAGTTTGTGAAAAATGGGCTCAAAATTTTAGCTGCAGCAGACCTACAAAATAAGATATCACAGTTGTTGAGATACTGTCAAAGTCAGGTGATTTTGGCATAAAGATGGACACAAGTCTGGAACTGTGCCTTCTAGAAGTAGACCTATGCTTATCAGGTCGCTTGACTTTTGACAGGCAGAAAGGCAGTTGGGAGTGAGTGGGGAGCAGGCATTGCTCACATGCTCTCAGGAAGTACTGGATATATTAAAAACTTGCAGCTCTTATAAGGCATGCTAGGTTTAACTCATAGTTGATTGAAGGATTGACATTAAAGCTAAAAATAAAACCAAAGGAGACTGGGGCTAGGAGATAGCTTAATGGGAAAGGAAGGCACTTCCCACCAGTCCTGATCTGAAAAAGACTAATAGATAAAAAAATTCACAACTTTTGTTTTTTCAAGTCTGCTGTTTTTCTGTTTTTACTCCATCTTGTGGAGTGATGGTGTACCTACACATGCACACACTCAGGTTTGTTGCCCAGAAGAACCCTAATGTGTCTTATCTTGCCATTCAAACATATTACTACCAACACCAAGTATAACACTAACACTCTTCTTTAATTGTATCATAATTGCAGTGAGTGGGATATAAAAATTATCTATTTTATATATAGGTTTGTAGAACATTTGCTAGTAACTGAACTAGTAAGCCAGTTCAGGACTCCTCTCACCCAAGTGTCTGCATCTGTCTTTCACATACTTAGGAGGATGCCCAGGACACTAAAACAGGAATGGTGGTCATAGCTATAAAGAAAAAAAAGCAAGCTAGATGGGGAAGTCTCTAAACAGAGGACTCTTTACATATGGAATTCTGGGCAGGAGAGATGGCTCACAGGGTAAAGGCGTAATCGGCCAAGCGTGCTGACCCAAGTTCAATCCTTGGGACCCACATGGTGGAAGGGAGAACCAACTCAAAAGTTGTCTGATGTCCGCAGTGGTATGAGTATGTACAGAAGTGTATAAAATGAAATATAACTCATAGAATTTGGAACTTTAAATTGTGGTCTAGGTGTATTTTAGAAGATGGTGTTTGTTTCATTTTGCCAAAAAGTTTTCAATGGGAGGGTATTCTCTTTCAATCTATTTCATTGAGACAAATAGGTCAAGCAGAATGATTTATTTTTTAAAGAATATTTGTTTTTGTGTGTATGTGTGTGTGTGTTTGAGTGAGTTCATGTGCACCACATGCCTGCAACAGCCCATGTGGGTCAGAAAAGGGTGTTGAGTACCCTGGAACTGGAGTTGCAAGTGGTTGTGAGCCACTAGGTAGGTGCTGGGAATCCGTCTGCAAAAGAATCTAGTCCTCTTTTTTTAAGAAAAAAAAAAAAATTAAAAACTTTAATTCATAAATGTATTAACACCATAAAAGGTTGATTCTATAGTATTGATGGTCTTAAATAGTACTATACACCAATACATGTCAGAAAAAAGTCTTTCATATAATACAAAATTGTTTACAAACATTACTATCACTATAAGCACAAAGTTCTATGAAAAGACAAGATACACATTTATCCACACGTACAGTGTATTCTAGCGTGACCTTTATATTCTGATTAAGGTGTACTAAGTTGAATACAATAACAGTTCAGATTTGTTGCATTTTAATAGTTTGTCATTTAGTATACTCTTACACTTTAATGGACTTGAAGTAACTTCTAGTGTAGGTCTAAGAGTCTTCCAAAGACACAATCCCATGTAATTAGCAGCACACTGACTTTTTAAAAAGCAATATTTTAGCCGGGCAGTGATGGCGCACGCCTTTAATCCCAGCACTTGGGAGGCAGAGACAGGCGGATTTCTGAGTTCGAGGACAGCCAGGGCTACACAGAGAAACCCTGTCTCAGAAAAAAAAAAAAGCAATATTTTAAATTAAGAAAGTTTTTAAATGGAGTGCAGTTTGCAGTATTTTATCATTGCTTCTTCAAAAATTCCCAGGTGCTAATAGTATGTTGGTCTAGGATGGACTTTCCTTTTAAATCTTAAGATACAAGCCAAGAGAGTAGGTTAACATGACAAGACTGATGACATCTCCAAATTCAAAACAAGAATCACCAGCAGAACAATTAAGTACAATACATGGGTACCGACCACTACTCCTAATGACCTATTTCCCCCCCAAATGAAACATTTGTTACATCAAAAATCCATTTTAAAAATCTTTACCTATTTGCAACTTCCTAGCTTGAAAACTAAAATCCAGGCAAATTTCTGCCTGCATCTGTGACATTAGCTAAATATGATTTAGCATATTGGTCTGAATTTAAATAAGGGGGGAGGGGAGCGAGAGTGATAACTTCCAACATGTAAGACTTGTTAAATGTAACCCCTCCCCACCCAATCATGTGTGAATAAGCCTGTAGACTCCATTCAACTGCTGCTGCACTGTAGGTGATCAAAGTTTTCCCCATACTGCACATTGAGAATATTACACCTAGGAAAAGGAACAGAAACTGTTCCTGACACTGGAGCTAGTGCCCCGGAATTTCCCAAAATATGCTCGATCTCCTAACAAAAAAGAGACGTTTCAGAGACCAAAAGTGAGAGGTGGCTTAACTCTACGCAGACAAGAGGAGGGGTGAGGGTGCTGAGGACGACACTGGCAGGTAAGCAAAGAAATCTGGTCTTCGGTGGGTACCAGTAGGTCTGGGAGCCCAGGTCTCAGGATGACCCTCCAGGAAAAGTCTCGGGACCCGAGGAGGATCCAAGGGGAACGTCAGGCAGTGCCAGAGGGCCTCACCCCGCTTCTCTGGCCACCACGAGGACCAGGGACTGCGGACAGACATCCGAGGCGGAGCAGGCGTCCTTAGGCTCTGCCAGGTCTCCCCCGCAGCTCACCTGAGTGTGGCCTCTGCCCTCGGCTACCACGGTGCCTCCCGCGGGGCCCGGCAGAGGGTGCAGTGACGGCGCCCCGACCGGCCCCAGGGCCGCCCGGCCTGGTCTCTCCGCTCGGGGACTCACCGGGTGCCCGCCTCGTCCCGGCTCCCGGGCTCCACCGGGTGGCCGGGAAGGAAGGAGAGGTGCAGAGGCAGCCTCCTCTGCCCTGACGCGAGCCCGCTGCTGCTCTCCGCAATCCTCTCTGGTGTCGTAGGTCAGGCCCCGCTCCTACGGCCCAGGATGGCTCAGTCGCCATTACAGCTCAACAGCTCGAATCCAGTCCTCTTAAGCCACCTCTCAGCCCCTTTTAAATTTAATTGTTTTTTTTTTTTTTTTTTTTTAAGCTTCTTAAAAATTAAAAACTTATTTTCATACAGCATATTCCGATGATGGTTTCCTCTCCTATATCTTCCCCCACATGCTCCCCACCTCTGTACCCTTTCAATTCCACATCTTTCTCTCTCAAGAAAACAGGCAGATAAAAAGACAACGATAAAACAAAATGATCAAACAACAGCAGTAACGACAAACTAAGAGCATCACACACACACACACACACACACACACACCCCAAAATTGTAAAGCATAATATACAAGTAAAAAGACCAGTAGTGTTTTGTTTTGTTTTTAAAAAAACCAAACAAAGCAATGTGAGATTAAAAAAAAAAAAAGTTATCTCCAAAATACCTTTGAGTTCCTTTTACGTTGGACATGGAGTCTGCCTTAAATTGTAGCCAGTAAGACTTGGAGAAACTAATTTTTCCTCTGTGAGTTGCTGTTAATTGGGCACAGCTTCTTGGTTGGGGATGGGAGCTCATGTCTACTTCCCTGTCCTCTTAGTGCTGGGATCCCCATCTGGTTTGGATCAATGCAGGCACAATGCATGCTGCTGCTATCTCTGAGTCCATTTGTGTGGCTGTCCTGCTGTGGTTGGAAGACACTGTTTCCTTGGTGACTTCCATCCTCTCTGTCTCTTATCACCTCTCCACCTCTTCTGTAAGCTCCCTGAATCCTGAGGGGAGGTCTTTGATGAAGAAATCCCATTTAGAACTAAATGTCCCAAGGTCTCTCATTCTGCACATTGTCCATCTGTGGGTGTCCCCATTACTTCCCATCTACTGCAGGAGGAAGCTTCTTTGATGATAGCTGGTTTAGACTGATCGGTGGGTAGAGCAGAATGTCAACAAGAGTTATGTTATTTTAGCAAAATAACAGTATTCAGTTTTCCCCTAGGTCTATGGCCTATCTAGCCTCAGATGTTTGACCAAGCAATGACGGAGACAGATTCCATCTTGGAGTGGACCTTAAATCTACTCATAATGGTTAGTTACTCCCACAAAATTTGTGCCACTACTGCACCAGTATATCATCCAGGCAGTTCACCATTGTAGTTTAAAGGGTTTGTAGCAGGGCTTAGGCTTACCTTTCTTTGGTAGCATACAGAGCCTCTTCCAGTACCATGAGTCAGTAGGGGTGATGGCTCTAAGTAGGCACCAGATTGACTTTTGTGTTTAACGAGGTGTTGTCTAAGTGGAATAATTTTTTAAAGTTTGCATTTGCTGTCAGTGAATTTTCAGTAGCTGTCAGAACAAAGAGCTCCTGAGCTGTCTGGAAGTCTTGTAAGACCAATATAATCATATTGCTTTCTCTCAGAGCACAGTGGTTATTTTATTTTTTAGAATTGTTTTATTTATTTACATTCCAGTTGTTGCTCCCCCTTCTGTCCCTCCTCCCACAGTTCCTCATCTCATTCCTCCTCCCCCTTGCCTCAGAGAGAATGCTCCCCTCCCAACTAGGCCTCTCCCTTCCCTGGGGCCTCAAGTCTCTTGAGGATTAAGCACATCTCCCACTGAGGCCAGACCAGACAGACCCCTGCTACATATGTGCCAGGGGCCTTGAACCAGCCCATGGATGCTCCTGGTTGGTGGCTCAGTCTCTTGGGAGCTCCCTGAGGTCTGGGTTAGTTGAAACTGCTGGCTTTCCTGTGGGGTTGCTCTCCCTTTCAGCTTCTTCAATTCTTCCCCTAATTCAACCATAGGGTCCCTGACTTCAGTCCAATGGTTGGGTGTAAGTAGCTGCTTCTGTCTCAGTCAGCTGCTGGTAGGAACTCTCAGAGGACAGCCATGCCAGGCTCCCATCACATCATAGCATAGTACTGTTAGGGCTTGGTGTCCTCCCATGAGATGGGTCCCTAGTTGGGCTGGTCACTGGCCCTCCTTCCCTCCTGTCTCTTCTCCATTTTTGTCTCTGCAGACAGGAATTCTGGGTCAGGAAGGTTTTTTTGTTTTTGTTTTTGTTTTTTTTTTTTTTTTTGAGACAGAGTTTCTCTGTGTAGCCCTGGCTGTCCTGGAACTCACTCCGTAGACCAGGTTGGCCTTGAACTTAGAAATCCTCCTGCCTCTGCCTCCCAAGCACTAGGATTAAAGGCGTGCACCACCACTGCCTGGCACTGGGTCAGGAATTTTGATTGTGGGTTATTAACTCAGTTCCTCTACTTGAAGCCCTGTCTCTCTATGTACTGGAGGTGGATTCTTTGAGTTCCCTTTCCCCAGTATTGGGCATTTTAGCTAAGGCTACCCCCCATTGGGTCTGAGAGTCTCTCACTTCCTGGGTCTCTGGTACTTTCTCGAGAGTCCCTCCTACTTCCCACCCTCCCAGGCTGCTTATCTCCATTCACTCTCTTGGCCCTCTGGGCTTCTCTGCTGTCCCTGCCATACCTGGTCCTGTTTCCTTTTTCTCCTCCCTCCCCCACCCAGATCTCTCCCTCCCTCTGCATTTCGTGACTATTCCCTTTACCTTCTTAGTGGGGATTGAAGCCTCCTCACCTGGGCATTTCTGCTTGTTACACTTCTTAAGGTCTGTCTGTAGGTTGTATCCTGGATATTCTGTATTTTTTGGCTAATATCCACTTATCAGTGAGTACACACCATGCATGTCCGTTTGGGTCTGGGTTACCTCACTC
The DNA here is from genome assembly GCA_028551405.1 of Uromys caudimaculatus. NCBI lineage: Eukaryota > Metazoa > Chordata > Mammalia > Rodentia > Muridae > Uromys > Uromys caudimaculatus. The sequence goes on from CM052703.1 coordinate 47,882,319, forward strand.
AGGATATTTTCTAGTTCCATCCATTTGCCTGCAAAATTCATGATGTCCTTATTTTTAATAGCTGAGTAGTACTCCATTGTATAAATGTACCTCATTTTCTGTGTCCATTCCTCTGATGAGGGACATCTGGGTTGTTTCCAGCTTCTGGCTATTATAAATATGACTGCTATGAACACAGTGGAGCACATGTTCTTGTGGTATGGTGGAGCATCTTTTGGGTATATGCCCAAGAGTGGTATTTCTCAGGAACTGCCAGATTGATTTTCAGAGTGGTTGCACCAGCTTGCAGTCCCACCAACAATGGAGCAGTGTTCCTCCTTCTCCATATCCTCTCCAGCATCTGCTGTCACTTGAGTTTTTAATCTTAGCCATTCTGATTTGTGAGGTGGAATCTCAGGGTCGTTTTGATTTGCATTTCTCTGATAACTAAGGAATGTGAACATTTCTTTAAGCCATTCTCGACTGTTCAAGATTCTTCTGTTGTGAATTCTTTGTTTAGTTCTATACCCTGTTTTTAAATTGGGTTATTTGGTTTTTTTGGAGGTTAACTTCTTGAGTTCCCTTTTTTCCCTATTATTTATTTATTTATTTATTTATTTATTTATTTATTTATTTATTTACTTTTACACTCCAGATTTTATTCCCCCATCCACCCTCCAACTGTTCCAGATCCCATACTTCCTCCCCACCTCCTGTCTCCACGATGATGTCCCCAATCCCCAGCCCCCACCCCACCTGACCTCTAAACTCTCTGGGGCCTCCAGTCTCTTGAGGGTTAGGTGCATCATATCTGACTGAACAGAGACTTGGCAGTCCTCTGCTGTATATATGCTGGGGGCCTCATATCAGCTGGTGTATGCTGCCTGTTTGGTTGTCCAGTGTTTGAGAGATCTTGGGTGTCCAGATTGATTGAGACTGCTGGTCCTCCTACAGGGTTGCCTGCCTCCTCAGCTTCTTCCACCTTTTCCCTAATTCAGTCACAGTGGTCAGCAGCTTCTGTCCATTAGTCGGGTGTAGATATCTGCATCTGACTCAGCTGCTTGTTGGGTCTTTTGGAGGGTAGACATGTTAGGTTCCTTTTTGTGAGCACTCCATAGCCTCAGTAATAGTGTCAGGCCTTGGGGTCTTCCCTTGAGCTAGATCCCACTTTGGACCTGTCACTGGACCTTCTTTTCCTCAGGGTCCTCTCCATTTTCATTCCTGTAATTCTTTCAGATAGGAACAATTAGCCAAAAAAAAAAAAAAAAAAAAAAAGTACAGAACACCCAAGATACAGTCCACAGAACTCAAAAAGGTCAACAAGCTGAAGGGCCCAAGTGAGGCCGCCTCAGTCCCACTTGGGAGGGAGAAGAAAGCAATCACAAGTGGGGAGGGGGGGAGGGATTTTGCCACACCTCTGCCCGAGGAGAACCACAGGTATGGGCTGGGTCCCCTGGCTCTGGTTCGGAAGTGAAGGAGCGCTGGCCGCTTTTGGCGCTTTCTCCCTCAGCACCTGGTTCCAGTCGCTTGGTCTCTGTGAGACCCACCTGCAGGCACGTGTGTGCGCGCAGAGTCAGGTCTGGGAGGCTAGAGATGGGGCGAGCCGTAGGTGCCAACCACCTCTGGCACTCTTCAGTCCCAGGCCTGATGCTGTGGCCGTCCCCGCCCAGATGCCGCCCAAGCCGGCCAGGCCACCACCGCTGCAGCTGCTTGGTGGCGGCACAGGGAAGGAGCACAAATGGAGACTAGCTGTGGGCGCTCTCTAGCTCCGCTGTGCTCAGAGCACTCGCCGCCCTGTGCCAAGTCTTGACCGTAGCATGCTTCCCACAGTACCTGCCGCAGTTAGGAGTGCTCCACCGCCGGAGAGCGGATCTCTTTGCGGGTCCAAGAGTTACAGCCCCATAGACAAAGTTCTTCGACGCCAAAGTAGTTTTCATCTTTATTCGTTCTGGATGGCAGGCAGCGCTCAGGGGAGTGGACAGGGCAGGTGGGTGGAGAAGGAGGAGAGAGAGAGAGAGAGAGAGAGAGCTACTCAGATCAGGGTGCTCTGTTATATTGATCTGGGAGGGAACAGAGGTTTGGTAGCCGATACTTTCCATTGGCCCAGCTTGGGGGCCTTTTGGTGCCTCATTTGTTTGCCTGGGACTCAGGGATGCTTTCTACGTGACAAATCTCACAGGCCAGGCCTCTCTCTATACATGGATTGTAAAGGCTGTGACCAGTTTTACAGGAGTCTTCTGGGAGCATTGGCTAAAAATATGGTTCGGTCCCTTGTGAAAAAATATCACAGGGTCTCCCAGAATTTTTTTGCCTGAGCTCAACCGGATGTCAGATTGCCTGTCACAGATCACTGCCCCACAGGATCTGGGAGGGAAAGGAGATGGAGGTTGAGGAGGGGAAGGGGAACCTGATACATGATCTGGTATTGGGTGAGGGAAAAGGACTGAGGCTCTGAGGGCCAGCAGAAAGAATGGAAACAGGCAACCTCAGGAGGTAGGAGGTTGGGGGACCCTCCAGAATGTACCAGAGACATGGGAAGTGAGAGACTCTCAAGACTCAAAGGGAGGGACCTTAGATGAAATGCCTGTGAGTAGGGAGAGGGAACTTATAGAGCCCACCTCCAGCAAGAAGACAGGGCATCAAGTGTTGGAGGGGTTGCCATCCCACAGTCAAAACTTCTTGAGTTCTTTATAGATTTTGGATATTAGTCCTCTGTCAGATGTAGGGTTAATGAAGATTTTTCACTCCTCAAACTATTCCACAAAATAGAAACGAAGGAACGTTACCTAATTCATTCTATGAAGCTACAGTTACTCTGATACTTAAACCACTCAAGACCCAACAAAGAAAGAGAACTTCAGACCAATCTCACTTATGATGAATATTGATGCAAAAATACTCAATAAAATTCTCATAAACCAAATATAAGAATACATCAAAACCATCATTCACCATAATCAAATAGGCTTCATCCCAGAAATGATGGGATGGCTCAATATATGAAAATCCATCAATGTAATACACTATATTAAAAAACTCAAGAAAAAAATCACATGATCATCTCAGATGCTGAAAAGAGTCTTTGATGAAATACAAAACCTGTAATGTTAAAAGTCTTGGAGAGATCAGGAATTCGTGTACATACCTAAACATAATATATAGCAAACCAAGAGCCAACATCAAACTAAATGGAGAGAAACTTGAAGCAATCCCACTAAAATCAGGGCTGAGAAAAGATTGCCAACTCTCTCCCTATCTATTAAATACAGTACTTGAAGTTCTAGCTAGAGCAATTAGACAACGAAAGGAGATCAAGGGGATACAAATTAGAAAAGAAGAAGTCAAAATGACAGTATACATAAGTGACCCCCCAAAATTCCCCAGAGAACTCGTACAACTGATAAACAACTTCAGCAAACTGTCAGGATATAAAATTAACTCAGACAAATCAGTAGCCTTCCTTTATACAAATGATAAGCAGGCTGAGAAAGAAATTAGGGAAACATTGCCCTTCACAATAGTCACAAATAATATAAAATATCTTGGTGTGACTCTAACCAAGCAAGTGAAAGATCTGTATGACAAGAACTTCAAGTCTCTGAAGAAAGAAATTGAAGAAGACCTCAGAAGATGGAAAGATCTCCCGTGCTCATGGATGAGTAGGATTAACATAGCGAAATTGCCCATTTTACCAAAAGGAATCTACAGATCCAATGCAATCCCCATCAAAATTCCAACTCAATTCTTTGGAGACAAGGTGGTTATTTTAAGTTATTTTATTTCTAAAGAAACAAGCAATATTCCTAAATATAACAAGAAATACATTAAGATGAGCTAATTTAATAAAAATCAATGCATCTGTGCTTCTAAATTAATTGCTTTCTCCCTCTTCCTCCCTCCCTCCTCCCTCCCCTCTGATTTTCTGCCTCATCCTCCAAACATGGGAGATAAGTGCAACTCAGCGTCTATGGGCCTCCCCCCCCCCCCAGTTGGGCCGCCCTGTTGAGTCGGCCTGGGGCTAGACCCGAGAGAGGCCCGCTAGCCTACGGAGTATGGGAGACTTCTGGCAGTTCCTGGGAGATCCTCAGCTGCTGTCTATGCGTGCCCCACTGCTAGGCCCGGAGAGCGGATCTCCTCGCAGGCCCTTAGACAAAGTTCTCCGACGCCAAGGTAGTTTTTCAGCTTTATTCCTTCTGGATGGCGGGCGGTGGGCATGGGCGGAAGCGGGGACAGAGCAGGCTGGCAGGCAGGGGCGGGCGGAGAGCAGCATAGAGAAACGCAGAGAGCAGGTGGGTAGAGTCGCACAGAGAGCACTGAGCAGAGAGAGAGCTGAGGAGAGGGAGAGAGAGAGGGAGGGAGAGAG
>CM052703.1:47887160-47919811 GCA_028551405.1 Uromys caudimaculatus
TGCCCAGGATCTTCTAGCTTTCATAGTCTCTGTTGAGAAGTCTGGTGTAAATCTGATAGGTCTGCCTTTATATGTTACTTGACCTTTTTCCCTTACTGCTTTTTATATTGTTTCCTTGTTTTGTGTAATTGGTGTTTTCACAATAATGTGACGGGACGAATTTCTTTTCTGGTCCAATCTATTTGGGGTTTTGTAAGCTTCTTGTATATTTATGTTCATCTCTTTCTTTAAGTTAGGGAAGTTTTCTTCTATGATTTTGTTGAAGACATTTACTGGTCCTTCAAGTTGGGAGTCTTCACTCTCTCTATACCTATTATCCTTAGGTTCTGTCTTCTCATTGTGTCCTGGATTTCATGGATGTTTTGGGTTAGGAACTTTTTGCATTTTGTATGTTCTTTTACTCTTGTGTCAATGTTGTCAATGGTATCTTCTGCTCCTGAGATTCTCTCTTCTATCTCTTGTATTCTGTTGGTTATGCTTGCATCTATGACTCCTGATCTCTTTACTAGGTTTTCTAACTCCAGAGTTGTCTCTTTTTTTGATTTCTTTATTGTTCTATTTCTACATTTAGCTCCTGGATAGTTTTGTTCATTTCCTTTGTCTGATTGTGTTTTCCTGTAATTCTTTAATGGATTTCTGTGTTTCCTCTTTAAGGGCTTCTATTTCTTTACCTCTGTTCTCTTGTGTTTCTTGAAGGGTGTTAATTTCTTTCTTAAAGTCTTCAATCATCATCATGAGAAATGATTTTAAATCTGAGTCTTGCTTTTCTGGCATATTGCGGAATCCAGGGATTGCTGTGGTGGGAAAGCTGGGTTCTGATGATGCCAAGTGGCCTTGGTTTTTGTTCCTTAGGTTCTTGCCCTTGCCTTTTGCCATCTTGTTAACTGTGATGTTAGCTGATCTTACTGTCTGGCTATGGCTTTTCTCACCCTCACGTCTCTGTATCAATACTCCTTGAAGACCAGCTCTCTCTGAGAGGTGTTTTTTCCACGCTCCTGGGAGAGTAACTTCCTCCTGTTGCTGCTTGACTATGGAACCCTGGTGGCCCAGGCAGAATTCTCCTGCCGTCGCTGCTGCTGTTGGGATCCAGGGGGTTTCTATGCCCGCCTACCTCAGTCCCTGTGTCTCGCAGATTCGGGGCAGTTCCTGGTGAACTGTGGAGCTTGTCTTGGGCCAACTCCCGGCTTTTCCAAGCTCCTGGGAGGGTATCTTTCTCCTGGTGCTAATTGGCTATGGAGCCCTGTGGCCCAAAGTGACGTTCCCAGCCAACCGATGGAGGCCGGAAGTTCCTGTCCCTCAGTCTCTGTGGCCCGCGGAAACCGGGTGGAATCGGTGAGCACTGGGGCTCATTTTTTCCCCACTCAGGGCTTTTCCACGCTCCTGGGAGAGTAACTTTCTCCTGGCGTTGCTTGACTATGGAACCCTGGTGGCCCAGGCAGATGTCTCCTGCCACCGCTGCCGCTGTTGGGATCCAGGGGGTTTCTATGCCCGTCTACCTCAGTCCCTGTGTCTCGCAGGTTCCGGTCAGTTCTTGCTTAGCTCTGCAGCTTGTCTTGGCCCCACTCCCAGCTTTTCCAAGCTCCTGGGAGGGTATCTTTCTCCTGGTGCTAATTGGTTATGGAGCCCTGTGGTCCAAGCTGAGGTCCCCCAACTGTTGTATTCTTTATGTACCCTTTTTCCCTTGTTTCCTGCCATGAAGAGGATGATATAAATTTCCTGGTTTTTGGTATGCATTCAACTGGTACTTTTTCTCAGCACTTTGAGCAACTGTGAGCACTGTGCTCACCATCATTCGCTGCAAAGGGAAGCTTCTCCATCAAGGCTGGGGTTATAATGTGTCTATGGATATGAACATAATAAACATTTAGAAAACAGTTTGGAGCCATGTTAATTTAACTAAACAACAGTAGTGAATTCTCTTGTGTCTACAACTCCTCAGTCATGGAATTTTCAACAGATTTATAATGCTAGGAATCAATTCTCTTTTGTGGAGGGAGCTCAAATCCAATCACAGAGCCATGGGTTCCCCTCCATTAACTTGTACAACCGTTCACTGGTGTACAAATCTTGCCTGAATGGTTGAGGTTGTAGTTGTAGGATTCACATCTGAATAAGACTCTGGATGCCTCTCTTCCCCTGTAATCCTGAATAGCACTGTCTGACATTGTGAAAACTATCCAGCAAAGAGGACATTCCCAGCTCAGTTTCAGTTGATTTCTCTTTATCTTGCACCCAAAGTGTGTGGTGGCTTCAGTAGTAGGATCCTTTCCACTTAGACTTTCTATCCTTTCATTTTAGTGCAGCCCTTAATGTCCTTCCTATCTCCATACTCACCACTCTGTCTTACTTTTAAAAATTCATTCTTTGTATTTCCCTTCCTTCTCTATCATGTCTTCCTTCTCTACCTCTATCATGTCTTCCTGGATCATGTTTCTGTAACCCAGCAATCAATGATCAATGCTTTAACTAGAGTATCAGTCACTCTTATAAAAAGTCAATCTGGTGTCATTTATTCCAGTTTATTTATTTAAGCTATATTTTGTTTTCATTTATCCCATTTTGACAAAACAGAAATAGGAAGCCCACAGAGACCAGGTTTATAACTGGCACTTGACAGTTTGGTGTGACTTTCAGTATCCAAATCCATAAACTCAACCTTCCTTTGGCAATATTTTCCTACTAATACAAAACATCTTTTGACTTATTAAAAACAAAATTCTACATGCCAACAGAGATTTTTTTCTTTTTTTTTTTTTTATCTCTTCTATTTTTTTCAGAGATATTTTTCAACAGGTAATTTTTAAGATTAATTTAGAAATTCAGATAATGTGAATTTGTGAATATAAATTAGTGACATAATTCATGTAAAAAGGCATTCTATAGACATCATTGTGTTCTCTCCCAAATATGAAGAATCTTGCTTGGAAGGGCCATCCATGATGAGTGAATTCCTCCTTATATTCTCTTCTACCCATATATTTATTATTTCTTCCATCTATTGCTCTGTATATACACTATTAGGATTAGACAACCACTCATTCTAACTACCATAGTGATTTTCAAAATGGCTGTTTGAAGTAAAATGAGATTTGTCTTTCTGAGTCTGATGTATTTTTATTTACAATATTCTGTTTCATAGATTTTGATGTAAGTTTTATAATTTCACCTATCTTTAAGGCTGATTAAACTATATCAGTTTACCATATTTTAAATATCTATCAATTCTGTTGATGGTCATCAAAGCAGAACCTTTATCTAAATTATCGTAAATAATGCCCCAATAAGCACAGATACGGAAATATCTCTGTGGCATTCTGACTAGGATGACAGAGGTAAATCATGTGATACTTCTACTTTTTTCCCTCATGAATTATCCTAGTGACTTTACAATAGCTGGACCTCAAACAGCCTTTTTGAAAATCACTATGGTAGTGAACTCAAAAAATATGTTTGTATGCTTGATGCCATTTTATACATAAAGAGTGTATTTCTGATTTCATAGCACATGTGTTTATACTATTTGCATGTAGGAATAGGAAAAACAAAAAATAACAGTGCATATGTATGAAAATATCACAGTGAAGCCATTATTTTGTACATCATCTATAATTAATGAAAATTTAATTAAAGTAAAAAAAGTAAGTTATAAGAAGAAATATACAGGTGAAGAAAAGCAATTTTCATCCATTTGTCCAATCAGGTACACACCCATTAATGAGCACATCGCTAAGGAACATTTGTAGTGATCTCCATCCTGTGTAGCCTGTACTTTTTTTGTAGAGAAACAAGAGCCTGGGTCTTTGGTCTTGCTGAGGTCAGTTTCTAATGATAGAATCAAAATAAAAACCTATTGGTATATCTGATATCAGAATGGCACTTTGCTGGAAGATCAATAGCTATAAAACATAGTGAAACAATAAGTGATTTACTGAAAGATTGATTGGTTGATAAGGTGTAGCATCCTGTAAGCAGTACAAAACAGAACTAGAGGAGGAACCACTGAATCTGAAACTAAAAAAAAGAAAATGAAGTTATCCACTGAAGGATCTGGAAAAGTTATAGAGGCCACAAATTGGGTTAGACAGAAGAAATTGATGGCAGTGATTGAAATTGTCATCATTATTGAAATAGTGACAAGAAAAAAAAGTTTGGCTCCATTTAAAACAGAAGAAATATGTGTTCAAGATAGAGAAATGAGTCTATTCTTATTTACTTGTGAGTTCCTTGTTGAATGTCAGGTTTGTTATGACATTTTTCTTTCTGGAATTCATAGGGAACAAAAGATGCCAAGAACAAAGCTCATTTAGCAAGTAACAGAAAGAATTGATGTGTTTACTTGGAATGGACTTTCAACTCCTTGTTCACAGCCAAATTCCTTAAGTCCAAAGTCAATAAGGACTCTGACAGTGAAATGGAACACGGTTTCTTTGTGTTCCTACCTGTACTTTACCTGGCACCCCAACAATTATGGATATTTCTTATCAGTTAAGAGGGTTCTATCACTTAAGAGGTCTCTCTTTCGTTTAAAAAACCCCTGTGTATTGAAGTCTACAAGCAAAGACCATGTGTTCTCTAGCTTCCACAATATCTCAGGATACTTCGTGATGATCTTTCTCTGAGAACTCAAATGGCAATGCCTATACAGAAATAATGTCCCCTTTCTAGATTCAGGGATCTAAAACCTCAGAGTAATGGTTTCCCCTAGAAACTTTCTTTAGAATTCCAATAACTTCTAAAACTAGAACATTCTACATTATTGAATGCCTGACATCCTGAGACAGTTCATTATGGATCACCTTGTGAACCAAAACATTGTGGTACATTGTTCTTTGTTCACATATGGCATGCTGAATGGATTTATTATTTATGAGAGAAATTTAAAGGCAGGAAAGGGTTTCATTTCTAAAGCACCTGGCTCATAAAAGAGGGGAGATGCAAATGGATCAACCTCCACCCTTTTACAGTACTTAATAAATAAAGAAAAAAGGAACATCCTGTGATTTCTGTGTTTTCAACATCTAGAAGTTCTTGCTTCACTTAACAGAAGAAAGTGTCTGAGAGATATGATTAGTTAGGTCAACACATACCTTGTGTGTTAACAGAAAAACCTGAAAAAAGAGAATATTTTGTTGTTTAAATAATCTTTCAGAGCTTGTAATTATAAATTACATGTCTGTAACTACTGCACTGAATTGGTGTAAGATAGAACACAATTCATTCCCATCCATTATTATTCTATGAGTCTGGATTCTCTCCCACGATTCAGGCCTGCTAGGAGGTCATCCTCATACATGACATCAGAGGTAGATCTCTTTCTCGGTAAAACCTGTAAAGCTCAGAAATGGGAAGGAGTTGTGATAGTTCAAGATGGGTATTTCAGCAGAGGACTCTGCATACAGACATATTTTGCTTAGAGTTAGATGTTGTCACCTCATGTCACCAGAGTTTTTCCTTTGCTAGGTGTAACTCTTGATCTACTGTGTTGCTCATTGTTCAATTACTGGTACACATCCCATTATCAACACCTCCTCATAGCCCTTCTATGCGAAGAACATAGTCTTCAGATCTCCCAAAGGCACCACACCCAGCCCAGTCCTTCTCTCCAGGTTTACCATATCCCTCTCAAAACAGAATCATCCTGAGCACCCCACAGTGTATCCCATCAATTCCTAATGATGATCCTGCATGTGCCTGACATGATCTTTAATATGTGCTACATGTTAGAGTTGAAAAAAGACTGAAAGTGACAGTTGTGATTTCTCTACAAGGGAGACTTTACTTGTTTTTGTCTGAGATAGAGCTGAAAAAGAGAGAGACCATGGCCTCAATGAGGAGTCTATCGTGACTCATAGTGACCTTGTTATGGCCAAATGCCTGTGTCCTTTATATTTCTGAGAAGACTAAAGTGTCATACACAGTAGAATAAAATCCTGGTTGGGTAACACAGATAAACAGGTGTGAATAAAGGGTTCTAGAAGGCAGAGAAGAGGAGGAAACTTCAGAAGGAGAAAATCCTTCGTAATAAGATCAGTCAAGGCCTTTGCTTTCCTTGTTTTTATAAGTATGTCTCCTTTTCTAGAGAAGGCTAGCCCAAACTTAAATTTAAATATAGTCTACACAAGCTTCACACTCATGTAAGTTTTATCCCTCCTCCCTCTCAGTCCACCATGTTCTTGGTTTACAGGTGCCACTATAGCGAGCTGTAGGGGATGGATGCAGGTGTTTTGGGTAGAGGTGGATTTAGGAAGTTAGGGAATGTAACCATGGCTTTCTCTTCCTTTAGCAGCTTTCTTCTGACTTTTAGAAGACCTTCATCTGTGCCTTCTGCCCTCCTCATGCTGTTGAGGGCACAGTATGTTCACTTCTTTTCTTCTTATACAAACATCACAGTGAATGCTGAATGAGAGAGTGAAACTGCCTTTTGTGAGCTCTGTTTCCCAAAGAGTACACTGATCATAATTCTTAGTTTAATATTATATACAACTAGAAATGGATTTGTACCGAAATATTAAACTTTAATTAAGGGAGATGTCAAATCCCACACTAATGACAGATGTCTCATGACTTTCTGGGCACTAACAAGCACTATTTGCTGTGTTAAGTGAGGGCTTGGTGGCCAGAAGTGGAGAAGTTCACATAGTTGTTATCATGATATACTCTAAGCTGGATCAAAAAAGAAGAAGAAAATCATCCCCTAAAGTCAGAAACCTAATTCTGAAGTACAGCCAAAGCCATGTACCATCCTCTGGCTACCTCCTCACGGCACCTTCACCAAAACTGTGGAATTTATCAGAATTTCCACGGCCAAGAGTGTGTGGTTAAACCTTTAATCCCCATTAAAGTAATAGTTTATTTGGTTTCTCATGTGTCTGCCTTGATGTCTTATCCAGTTAGTCAGAGTCAGTCTTGCATTTCAATGACAACACTTTGCTGTGAGCCACATGGAAACCATAGATGTGGGTCTTAGCTTATCATCTTTGAAAGACAGGAGGACAAGAGAACAGACATCAAGTTCCCCTTTTGTCAGAGCAGTGAATCTCAGCTAGGACTAATTTGCTCTACACATCCTCCAAAACCCTGTAGACACTGTTTGGAGATCTACCATTGTTAGAACTAGATGATGGTGAGTGTGATGCTGGCAGCAAGTTTAGAAGCCTCCCACCTAACACAGGACTCTTTATCCAACCCCATGTCAGAATGGAGGACACACAAGTTCTTTCAGATTCTTCCTAAGTCCTGGTGCCTACTTGAATTCAAATGGGAGAGTCAACAATCTGCTAAATCATTGAACAGAAACAGATGGGGGGCATGTGTGTGGTTGTCAGATTGTATCTCTGAATTAAAGGGAGATGTAATATGTGTGGAGTTTTTTCCTGTGTGGTATGGATGGGCTGGTATGGATAAATGACACAGAATTGTACACATCTGTGCCTTCAGATGCCAAAAAACTGCCAATACAGGACATGATAGAGATGAACTAAACAATCAACACTACAACTAAGAAACATAGATACTGGGATTGGTGTAAATACAGACATGCCCTGTGAAGGAAAGGTCTCTGTGACTTCAACAACAGACATCTTAATGTTATCCAATAGTGTCGATGTCAAGATGTTTCTTCTGAAAATTATGGCCTAAGTAAGCATCCATAGCATGGGTTGTGGAGTCTATATGTCCTTAAGAAATAATCAGTTCATCTTGAAAGACATGTAAAAGGAAGACCTATGATGTTTGGTAAGTGAGTGTGGACCAGAATTACAGGACCACAGACAAGACACAGTAATGAAATGTAATGTTTTCTGATCTCAAATACTGTGAAGCCAATATATATCTGAAACTGATAATCAGAAAACCTGAAATATCACTTAATCATGATATTACTTGTTTTTATACATGTGTTTTTGGCATTGCAAGAATCATTGGGACTAAATGTCTTACACACAGCATTACTTCCTTCTATTAAATATGGCTGGGACTGTTATGTGCTAAAAGTATATCTATATATCAAGTCTTACAGAGGCCAATGGTCATATAAATATGATTTTTCTTATTAAGTATTTTATTTTTCTCTTAAAATATGAACACATGCAATATTCAACCCAGAAACAATTTTAAGGAGTTTAGTGCTTTGGACTAGACTGACATATTTGTCCCAGAGAGTGGGACACTAAAGAACTAGAATTCCCCAGATGCAGAACTGTCAGGAAGTTAGGACAGAGTCATCTTTAGGAAGGGAAAAATATCAACTTCATTATGATGAGCCATTTGTCTCACAGATATTCAAGTGAGACTTCTCTGGGTTGAATAATGATATTTGGTTTCTCTATGTCAAATGTCCTGAGAATTCATTCAGGTTAAAGAAAAGATGGGTTCTGCTTTATGGACGCTTGTACCTCAAATGGGTAATTTAACATGGGTAAGGATTCTTTTAAGGGGTCTTATTTCAGCTGAACATAAGATAGGTCCACAAGTACTTGGGAAACAGGAACAGCTCAGCTAAGGACTGGGAAAAGAGGCAACATTGCACATCACTGTCACTTGACTTTGAATAGGATGATTCTAGCCAAAGGCAATGAGATAAAAGTACACACATAAAGACACATGATTGTACTTAGAGTGCTCAGCTAAATCAGTTTTGTTCTTTGCTTCTGTTCCAGCCGACTGATAGGAATGAAATTTCACAGTTAATTCTGACATTAAATAAAGCATTCATGGGTCACTAAGAATAAGTATTATCTATCTGGCTCATATACACATTTCCTGTTCTTTTTTATACTGCAAGTAAATTGCCTTTTCATCTCATTATGTGACTCATGTGTCACTATCCACATATATCCTTTCTTACTATTGGTTTCAAAATCCCTACCTCTCCCAACTTTATGGATATTAACAAGTAACATTTTCTTTTAAGCATGTCGTAAGTAATAACCCCTGTCTAGAAGCCACTCACTGATTTGTTTCACAGTATCACCATCAAATTATTCAAGACAATGGTATCTTCTCCCAAAGGCTGCCCAGTTCTCTGTACAGTATACTGCCTTCAATCCATGATGTTATTGTTCCTGTTAATAAAATATTGTTCTTCTCATACATAACTCTCTGAAATCTGACAGTTTTTCATAGGGATTTAAAGACTCTCAAGTTAAAAAGTGACCTAAACAAGACCTGAACCAAAGCATTATTCAAACTGAGTGTGCATTCAACAAAGGTTGCAGTTCATAGGAGATACCCCTTAAATACGTTTCCACAACAAACAAGTGCATATTTTGTTGCATGGATGAACACCTCGATGTTTCTTGTGACAGTCTGCTTCTTTTTATATAAATTCACATTTTAGGTGATTACAAAACAATGAACATCATTATGACCTTTTCATGAGTGTCTATCATTTTACTTTGGTAATTTGATCCTATCTATACCATCCTTTCCCCTTCTCACTACAAAATGTTCCTCCTTTACTTTCATGTCATACACATATAGATAGATGAATACATACATACAAACACCACACACACACACGCGCGCACACACACACACACACACACACACACACACACACACACACACACACACACATTAAGGGGTCTGGTTTCAGCTAAAAATAAGACAGGGCCACAAGGTAGAACTATTCAAATTGTGGGTGATCACAAACCTTCATCTACAGGTACCTTAAAAGGAGTTCCTATGAAAACAGCGCCAGGGAGTTTGGAGTTTAGAGAGTAAAATTAATCAAGGGGGAGTCCTTGTAGAAAGATCCAAAAACAATTGGTTTTTGTTACTGATGTTGCTTTTCATGACTCATCTATAGAATGATAGTATACATACATACATGCATGCATACATACTTATGTATGCATACACACATACACACATACATACATACATAATCTGTATATTATAAGAAAGCATGAAATTGACCTTTATGATTTCAACTATTTTGTGTAACCTGATAATGTTCTGAACTGTTTATTTCCATGTAATTGACTTAAGTCATTAACATTTTTTACAGCTCAATAAATTCCATTGCCTAAGAATTTCATGAAGTCATTGTTTTTAATAGCTGAGTAGTACTCCATTGTGTAAATGTACTATATTTTCTGTATCCATTCCTCTGGGTTCTTTCCAGCTTCTGGCTATTATATAAGGCTGATAGGGACATAGGGGAGCATGTGCCCCAGTTATATGTTGGAGTATCTTTTGGGTATATGCCCAGGAGTGATATAGCTGGGTCCTCAGGTAATACTATGTCTAATTTTCTGAGGAACTGCCAGACTGATTTCCAGAGTGGTTGTACCAGCTTGCAATCTCACCAAAAATGGAGGAGTGTTCCTCTTTCTCCACATCCTCACTAGCATCTGCAGTCACCTGAGTTTCTGATCTTAGCCATTCTAACTGGTGTGAAGTAGAAACTTGGGGTTGTTTTGGTTTTCGTTTCCCTGTTGACTAAGGATGTTGAACATTTCTTTATATGCTTCTCAGCTATTCAGTATTCCTCAGTTGATAATTCTTTCTTTAGCTCTGTATCCCATTTTTAATAGGGTTATTTGATTTTCTGGAGTCTAACTTTTTTGAATTCTTTGTATATATTGGATATTAGCCCTCTATCAGATGTAGGATTGGTAAAGATCTTTTCCCACTCTGTTGGTTGCTGTTTTGTCCTATTGACAGTGTCCTTTGTCTTACAGAAGCTTGGCAATTTTATGAGGTTCCATTTGTCTATTGTTGATCTTAGAGCATAAGCCATTGGTGTTCTGTTCAGGAACTTTTCCCCTATACCCATGAGTTCGAGGCTCTTTCCCACTTTATCTTCTATTAGTTTCAGTGTATCTGGTTTTATATGGAGGTCCTTGATATAAGTGGACTTGAGTTTTGTACAAGGAGATAAGAATCGATTGATTTGTATTCCTCTACATGCCAACCACCAGTTGACCCAGCACCATTTGTTGAGAATGCTGTCTTTTTTCCACTGGATGGTTTTGGCTCCTTTGTCAAAAATCAAGTGACCATAGGTGTGTAGGTTCATTTCTTGGTCTTCAATTCAAGAAATTCTTAGGAAAATGGATTGATCTAGAAAATATCTTCCTAAGTGTGTTAACTCAATCACAAAAGAACACACATGATATGCATTCACTGATAAGTGGATATTAGCCCAAAAGCTCAGAATACCCAAGATTCAATTCATAGACCACATGAAGCTCAAGAAGAAGGAAGACCAAATTGTAGGTGCTTCAGTCCTTCTTAGAAGGGGGAATAAAATACTCATGGGAGGAAATAGAGAGATAAAGTGTGGAGCAGCGACTGAAGGAAAGGCCATCCAGAGACTACCCCACCTGGGGATGCATCCCATATACAGTCACCAAAACCAGACACTATTGTGAAGGTCAAGATGTGATTGCTGACAGGATCCTGATATAGCTGTCTCCTGAGAGGCTCTGCTAGAGCCTGATAAATTCAGAGGTGGATGTTTGGAGCCAACCATTGGACTGAGTACAGGGTCCCCAAGGGAGGAGTTAGAGAAAGGACTGAAGGAGCTGAAGGGGTTTGCAACCACATTGGAAGAACAACATTATCAACCAACCAGACTCTCCAGAGCTCCCAGGGACTAAACCACCAACCAAAGGGTACACATGGAGGGACTCATGGCTCCAGCCACATATGTAGCAGAGGATGGCCTTGTCAAGCATCAATGGAAGGAGAGGCCCTTGGTCCTCTGAAAGCTCGATGCCCCAGTATAGGAGAATTCCAGGATGGAGAGGCTGGAGTAGGTGGGTGGGTGGGGGAATACCCCCATAGTAGCAGGGAGAGGGTGGTTTCTGGGGGGAAACTGTGAAAGGGGATATATAACATTTGAAATGTAAATAAGGAAAATATCCAATAAAAAAGTTCCATTGCATGTGTGCATATATATGTAATATATACATTACACATATACATATGTATATATACATACATATATACATATATATCATGTTTTCTTTATCTAGTCATCTTTTGATGGATGTGTAAGCTAGTCCTATAACTTGGCTGTTGTGACTAATGCTATAATAATTATGGATGTGCATGCAATCTGTGGCAATTCATTATATACCCAAGTGATCTGGCTGGATTTTGTAGTAATTGCTCTTTTGTTTGTGTGCTTTTTCCTTCTTTTACTTGAGTGATCATCATACTAATGTCCATAGTTTCAGCACTAGAAAACAGGCAATGTAGAAAGGTTATTTACATGCTGTAACTTCTGTCTGATAACACCTCAGCAGGGCTTCATCTATACTCACTTTACCATGGGTAAAAGGAACTTCAGAGAGCCATGATACCTGCTCCAGGAAAGGTCATGAACAGGTGCTTCCCCAAGGATCTCAAGTCACATTTGTATGAGCCATAGTCACTCACTGTACATCTGTCATCCCTCCCTCCAGTAATATGACAAGGAGCCTTAATACTCAGTAGTGCCCTTTGAGTCAGGAGAAATAACACCTTCAAACTTTAACAAAGAAGAAAAAATCTGTTTAGAGATTTGGAGTGAACAGTGAATAGTAATCAAATAAAATGGCTCTTTGTAAGACTCCAGTACAAAACAGTAGGTTATAAACCCTATCTGGAACTCAAAGAAGAGGGTCAACAGGAAACCATTTTCTTCATGGGGTCACTTCAAGTACTAGAGCTCTGTTTGCTTTGTGAGTTTGGAAGTTAAAGAGGAAAGTTAATCAAGGGAGAGTCTTTGGAGAAAGATGCAAAAACAATTAGTTTTTATTGCTGATGTTGCTTTTCATGAATCATCTCTAGGATAATAAAATATATACCTAACCAGATTTTTGTCCCAGAGCTTTCTGTAATATTTAAGTTAGGGAGGGAGGGAACTGGGTGGGAGAAGAAAGGGGAGGGGTAGGAAAAAGGGAGAACATGATCAGGGATTGGGGGGAACCAGGAGTGAAGCCCCAAGGGCCATCAGAATGAATAGAAATATACAACCTTGGGAGGTGGGAGGTAGGGGGCCCTCTAGAATGTACCAGAGACCTGAAAGATGAGAGAATCTCAAGACTCAAGATCTTAGATGAAATGCCCTATGGTGGGAAGAGGGAACTTGTAGAGTCCACCTCCAGCAGAAAGACAGGAGGGCATCATGTGAAGGATGGGGTCACCATCCCACAGTCAAAAACTCTGACCCATAATTGTTTCGGTCTGAAAGAGCTGCAGGAACAAAAATGGAGAAAAGCCTGAGGAAAAAGAGGTCCAGTGACAGGCCCAAAGAGGGATCCAGCTCAAGGGGAGGCCCCAAGACCTGACACTATTACTGAGGCTATGGAGTGCTCACAAAAAGGGACCTATCATGACTGCCTTCCAAAAGATACAACAAGCAGCAAAAGAGTCAGATGGCAGATATTTGCACATAATCAATTGACAGAAGTTGCTGACTCCTGTGGTTGAATTATGGAAAAGCTGGAAGAAGCTGAGGAGGAGGGTAACCCTGTAGGAGGACCAGCAGTCTCAATTAACCTGGACCCCTGAGATCTCTCAGACACTGGACCACCAACCAGGCAGCATACACCAGCTGATATGAGGCCCCCAACACATATAGAGCAGAGGACTACCGGGTCTGGGTTCAGTCAGAGATGTACCTAACCCTCAAGAGTCTGGAGGCCCCAGGGAGTAGGGAGGTCTGGTGGGGTGGGGGAGGGACATCCTCATGGAGACAGGGAAAGGGGGAGGTGGTATGGGATGTGGATCAGTCAGAGGGTGGACCGGGAGGGGAATAAAATCTAGAGTGGAAAAAGAGATTAAGCAAATTTTTTAAGGAGTTGGAATTAAAGGAAATGTGTTGTGAATAAGATTCTCCTAGAAATTGGAGCATAAACAAGAGAAGAACAACAGCAATATCAACGTACATATTAACAGGAAAGGAGAAAATTCTATGATGACCCCATCTAGATATGGAAGGACAGGCAACTAATGACTACCTGGAAGGAGAAGTCATTATCTTTCCGAAGGATGAGTCCTCTGATTGGTTATTCAATACAAAGTGCTCAGCCCAGAAACCACATACACACAAACAACAAAAGCAGACCCAGAAGGTTTGTTAAGCGTATTTGTGCATGCAGGTACATACATATGTGTGTAACAACAATAATCAAAGAAAAAGAGGCTATCAATTTGGGAATTTTGGGGATTGGAAGGGGCTAGGGAGTGGGGACACAGGAAGGGTTGGTGAGAAGAAAGGGAAGGGGGAACGTGATATCAATTTATTTTAATTCAAATATATTTAATATGTTAATGTAAATTTAAAAACCAAAATGATAATTATAACAAATTTTCTGGAGTTTAAAATAATCTCTCTGGCTCGGCAGTGGTGATGCATGTTGTTAATTCAAGGGGTGGATCTCTGAGTTCAGGCCAGAGTGAGTTCCAGGACAGAAAGAGATTAAGAGAGTTCACATCAGAAAGGGATTAAATGTTGAGCCCCATATAACTTTGCAATGTCAAATTGGACAAAGTCCAAGGTACTTATCAAAGCTAACCAGAGCATGAAAGAGACCTTCGAAATTTAGTTACAGGCTTTTGGCTCTAGCTGAACTGGATTAGAGTATATGGCAAAGGCTACCTCTACCCCATCCCTTCCTTAACACAAAGTCCTTGCTCAGCAAAGTGAAAGTTAGTGCCCAAGATGTCACCTGGATTTAGTTGGGTCTGATACTCTTTTTACTAAACTTCAACCCTTTAATGACATTTGCTTCCTAATCATACCTAGAATTAAAAATAAGCATTCAATATTAAACAACAAATTCTGCATACTGAAAGTCACGCACACCGTCATTTATTAAACATTTATATGCTACTCTGTGTGAGAAATTAAAAGGAACCTTCATGGAACTAAAGGAGCATGAAGAAGAAGGAAGTGTCAAGGAATGAAGGTCTTAGAAAAGTCAGGGGAAAAACTGCTGAGGAAGAGATACTGTGGCCTGGGAATTCACAAAGAACCACTGAGGAAAAGGCCAAGAAGGCACATGGACTTGAGGAAATAAAGATGGCTTTAATAGTTCAGCTCAAAGTGACTCAGGTGCAGCAATGTAAAGGGTATTGAAAGAAGCAAAAGGCTCAAGCAGAAAACTGTGGGGCTTGTTTCTGGATCAGTGCCATGTTTACAGAGGACAGGAGAGTCAAGACTATAGGTTCCTTGTTGGGGTATGACATTGAATACTGTGTGCTCAGATCCTGAGTGCTGTGCCCAGAGGTCTGGTTGCAATATGAAAATTGGCATTGTCAAGTATCTCCTGTCTCAATGTTGTGTAAAAATTGTCCATCAGATTGGTTAATAAAAAACAGATTAGCTAATAGCTTGGCAGGAGAAAAGGAAACTGAACTTTTGATCCCAGAAAGAGGGGGTCTGTGTTGGGAATCAGAGACAGTGGATCAACCATGAACATTTACAATGAGAGATTCACCAGAGAGTAACACCACAGGAGGATGGATGCAACAGGAGCAAGGAGGGTGACACTAAAGGGGCATGTGGCTGGGTAGTAGGACAGATCAGGATAGTCAGGTAAGAATAGATGTGAACCCTATAGCTATAGTACAACAATATTTCAGGAACTACAATGTCTCCTTGTCTTTATTTGGGAGCTTGAACATGCTTATAAAAGCCCCAAACTTCTACTGTTCCTTTCTGGTAATGGATGTCATCTCTGGGCCTCAAGCTAAGGAGATGAACCTACAGCCGGAACTCTGGGTTTGCTCATGTTCTTGTTCCCTGGTAGTCATTGGGGATTTATCACATACTTCTCAGTTCTCCAAAGATAATAGGGAGCAGTTCATATGTGCATAATATCCACTCCTTGTCAATCACCACCCTAAGGATGCTATACACTGTAACTCATATATGTCCTACAACTCTGTGCTTTTTGCCTTTTTAAAAAAGCAAAGAGAAACAAGTCACAAAGGTATTGTGCTCTCAGTCCTCACACATGCACCTTCATCCTTGAGATAGTGAAGGGAAAGGGTGGCAGAATTTTCAAAGGCAGGAAGCAGGCTCCACACAGCAAAGTCCTTTCCTAAATGTTCAGGGTATTCTGGGTATTCCCAGCTAGTGAAGACAACATTTCCTGTAGTGAGAGGCTCGTGCCTCCTGGAGCTTGTTCCTGTTTTCTCTGAGTATATGTTCATCTCCCTCATCTCCTGAGTGTCTCCAAATTCAAACTGCCTGTCTTCTACTCAAAGTCTCCCCCAGGATCTGGTAGTATGGCTTACAACTAAAATCCAAGCATATGGAGGTTGAAACAGGAGAATCACATGAGTTTGAGAAAAGTTGTAGTAGGTTGGACAACTGCCTTGATTCCTAAATGAGACCAAGTCTCCTAAAAAACAACAGAAACAAAAACTCCCCACTGATCCCAAGTTAGAGGATACCTTTCTTCTCTCTTCTACCTTCCCAGAGCTCTCTATTCCCATCAATCTACTCTTATCCTGTCCTTCCAGGCTTGTGTTCTCCTGTGTGTGTCTTCAGCCTTTTTGGAAGTATACAGCTATGCAGGTACATTCCCCAGATCAAGTTAATACCAACCAATAAAACACTGTGTGAGGAAGGCTATTCCTCAGTTGTTATGAACTTACCACGAGTCTGAGGCCCTCACTTCTACACCATGTCAGATAGGAAACAGTAATGTTTCCTTCCATTTTTAAAAATTGGATATTTTCTTTATTTACATTTCAAATGTTATCCCCTTTCCAGGTTCCCCCCAGAAACCCCATATCCCATTTCCCCCTTCTCCTGCTTCTATGAGGGTGTTTCCCACCACCCACCCATTCCTGCCACCCCATCCTGGCATTCCCCTACACTGGGGCATCAAGCCTTCACAGGACTAAGGGCTTCTTCTCCAATTGATGCCCGACAAGGCCAACCTCTGCTACATATGCGACTGGAGCCGTGGCTTCCTCCATATGTACCCTTTGGTTGGTGGTTTAGTCCCTGGGAGCTCTGGGGAGTCTGGTTGGTTGATATTGTTGTTCTTCCTATGGAGTTTCAAACCCATTAAACTCCTTCAGTCCTTTCTCTAACTCTTCTATTGGGAACTCTGTGCTCAGTCCAATGGTTGGCTTCGAACATCCACCTCTGTACTTGTCAGGCTCTGGCAGAGCCTCTCAGGAGACAGCTATATCAGTCTCCTATCAGTAAGCACTCCCTGGCCTCCACAATAGTGTCTGGGTTCGGTGACTGTATGTGGGATGGATCTCCAGGTGGGGCAGTCTCTGGATGGCTTTCCTTCAGTCTCTACTCCACACTTTGTCTCCGTATTTCCTCCCCTGAATATTTTGTTCCCCCTTTTAAGGACTGAAGCATCCACACTTTGGTCTTCCTTCTTCTTGAGCTTCATGTGGTCTGTGCATTGTATTTTGGGTATTCTAAGTTTTGGGCTAATATCCACTTAACAGTGAGTGCATACCATGTGTGTTCTTTTGTGACTGGGTTACCTCAGTAATGTTTCCTTCTTAAAGAACTCACAGCAACTCCTTTCACTCTTCTTAAATCCCAGAGCCACATGCAGACATGTCCAGGGCAAAGCCAAGGAACATCAAGTAGGTGGCAGATGGGATAAAGAATGTGGGTAAAGAGGATGGGTCTCTATGTTAGAGACAGACATGAGAAACCTGGAAGCTCCTTTTGTGTGGTGCAGAAGTAACAAGCTGCAGATGGTGGCCTAAGGAAAGCTGAGGACCCTGTCATAAGATTTGAATGTGATTGACATTGACTCAGAGGAGCAGGGCATGTAGGGACTCCAAACATTGAACAAGACCCAAAACAAGAAAAGCAAATACTGAAGAAAATACATCAATTTGAGTAAAAGACATCTAAATTCCAACACAGATTTGTCCAAGCCCAAGCACTTCTCCTGAAATTTATATATTGTAAAAGAATACCTCACTCTATTTTTGGACTTCAAAATATCTTAAGGGGCAAGGGCTCTATGGATGTGTCCTAAATTGATCTAACCTTGTAGGAGAAGAAGAATTTAGTTCTACAGAATGACAGAGAAAATGAGAATGTACTTTGCTTTGTTCCTAATGCCACACAGCAGAGACATCCACATAACCTCTAATTGCAAACACATTTATTTTATGTGCAAGATTTTTAATAACTAAGGCTTAAAAATTTAAAGTAAATTAAATTCTTTTAAAGAACATTTCAATAGGAAAATGTATGCTCTCATGTAGCTTTTTTCTATAATTACACAAGTAAGCTGATTTGATATCTTTCATATTTTCTCCTTCTACTTAAGTATGAGAACTATTTTCAGTTGCCAAAACTGTTGATGTGACTGTTTCTACATGCATCTAAAGCATAATGAATACATAAATGTAATTTTCTACTGTTACAACCTCTATTGTCACTAAGAACATGAGTTTCTTCAGAGCACTACCCTGAAATTTTTCCAATTGCACCATGCTTTGTTTTGGAATGGAGCCTGTTAATACTTGGACCAGGATATAGGACATTTTGTTGTGATTCCAACCTGAATGCACCCAGTTCCTTCAGATATGAGGCCAATGAGGAGAGCTAGAATTCTCTAGCTTCTCAGCATATTTTGAAACTTGAAAACCATCTAGTGCATGATGAGGTTCATCAGCACTGCTATTCTGCAATATTTGGTACCTTGCAACTGCTAATGTGTTCTTTTCCAAATCAAACTACTGACATTTGATTCTTCAAAGACAAGGCACCAACAGGAGTAATGAAGGCTAGAGAAAGTCCAATCTCCTTACTCAAGACACCCATACCTCACATGGGGTGTTTTAAAATGAAGCAACTTTGTTAAGGTCTCATGTATATCATGTAGTTCACCATTAAATATTGGGCATGAACACAATGTTCCTTTTCATTGTCAGAGTCCTCACTTAAATTTGTCTGAAGAATGCTATCCGTGAACTAGGAATGAAAGCACACACTTAGGTACATAAACAACATTTGTTCTTGACATCTTTTGCTTGCTCTGAATGATGGAAAGAAAGATACCAGAAATAATCCTGACAATAAATAATGTGCTCAGTATGTGTAATTAAGAATCAACTTGGGCCAGAGAAACAGCTCAGCACATACTGTACAATGAAAACTACTTTGAGATTCTATCTCACTGTGGTCAGAGAGGTATCATCAAGAGATCAAGGCTCCAGCTACATATGGAATAGGGGATTGCCTTATCTGGCATCAATGGGAGGGAAGGCCCTTGGTCCTATGGAGGCTTGATGCCCCAACATAGGGGAATGCTAGAGGAGTGAGATGGAAGTGGTTGAGTGGGTGAAGGAGCACCCTCATAGAGGCAAAGGGGAAAGGGAGTGGAATGGGAGATTTGTGAAGGGAAAACCAGGAAGGGGACAACATTTTAAATGTAAATAAATAAAATAACCAACAAAAATTAAAAAAAAATAAAATTAAAAAAAAGAAAGAAAGAAAGAAAAGAAAAGAAATCCTGGCAATACAATGAGAAAGGGTGAGCCCTTATTCCTTGGTAGTGGGAATGCAAACTGGCAGAACCACTATAAAAGTCAGTGGAAGGTTCCCCATGAACCTATAAATAAAACAACTTTATGACCCAGCTATACCACATCTTTGTATATAGACCAGAAGGGCTCTATAACCTACTGCACTCCCTACTCATTGCTGCTCTATTAACAATAGCTGGGAAATGGAAATAGCCCAGATTTAAATCAACTAATGGTTGGACAATGACAATTGTACAAATGTACAATGAAATTTTATTTGGTGAAAGAAAATTAAATTTTGAAATTTGCTGGTAAATGGGTGGATATGCAAAAAAAATTTATACTTAATGAGGAAACACAGACTCAGAAAGACAATCTCAAGTATACTTTCATCTCTAGATCTTAGATTTAAATCTTTAGATATGTGTGATTAACTCGGAGTACCTTTAGAAATCAGGCAACTACAAAGAGGTCATTGATAGGGGCACTCTGAAGGAAAGGAGGAGAGCAGAACAAGGTGGCATGAAGAAAGAGAGGAAGGAGATACTGTGGGAGAAAGATGTAGGTGGGGAATGGTTTGGTAGTGTATAAAAGAAGGTGGAATGGATGCAGGGATACTAACACTAAGGATGTTTGAAAATGCAATATGGAAACTTGGTAGTTGAGAAGCTTCTGCATATACATACAAAACAAGGGTTTAATTTAAGCCCCTCTATATGAAAACATAATGATTTTAAAACAAAAAGTACATTGCCAGAGCCAGGATCTCATCTTTTGAGTTGTCAGTCAAAGAAGTCTCATAGGTGCCCAAAATAAAACAGACTGTTCTCATTGCTCTTAGTTACTCACAATAATTAGATGGTAAGACCCTGTAGCTAAAGACAGCACAGACCTGAATCATAGGGCATGAGCAATGAAACAAGTAATGAGCTGAGATATTCCTCCCTGACTGACACTATTGCCCATAATAACAGAAGGTGCTATAGAAACTGCCTAGGATGAAAAAAAAAATCATCAATGGTTTTTCCCAGCCAGAAACCCTGAGAACTACAAATGAGTGACTGACCTGGCAGGATATACCATTGGTGGCAGTGTGGTGTGAATGTTATGGGAGTAGCAATAGCTTTCTGATTGAACTTAATGCCTGGTACTGTAAACTTGGCAAAGTACCTGTAGCAGAAGTGGTCATGGACACTAGGGGAGAACCTATTACTGTTGGGGTTTTTTTTTGATAGAAAAATTATCAAACTGCCTTCTAATTACTTATCGCTCTATCCACAGATTAGTGATATTCTCAACACCTTTCAGAGAAGCTTCATTTTGTATCAAATGGGAATCAAATAGACACTCACAGCTGGTCAGAGTACAGGAGCAGTAACTCTGGAGTTCCTTGCCCTCCATAAAATATTTATGTCCTGGCCTCCCCCATGGCTCATGGAACATTGTGGAAGATGGTGTGGAGAGACTTTAAGAGCAAGAGTTCAAGGAGGAGTGTTATAAGATAGTGTCTTCTGAAAGCATAAGAGACATTGCATAAATGAATTCACAGTGGCCTACATATGACCTATAAGGTAAAACCAGCTAAAATGCCAACAAAGATGGCAGAGGGGCTTATGAAGCTGAGGACATTTGACAAGTGAAGGGAACTGAGGTAGGGGGAGTCAGTTTTCTTCAGTAAGTGGCCCCTAGCATTTTGTCCATGTATCAGCAGAAGCCCTATACACATACACGTAAAGACAGCAATAATTAGACTCAGGAGGGCATGAAAAGAAGACATAAAGTTGACTGGGATGTGGAGGAAGGTCTTGGAAGTGTTTAAAAAGTAACAGAGGTTCATATGATCACAACACACTATTTACATGTATGAAATTAGCAAATAGTGTACTTTAAAGATACAAACAAATCAAATTTAAAAATAAAACAGTAAAATACTAGGGCCAGTGAAATGGCACAGCAGGTAAAGGCATTTGATGTGTAAGCCTGGAGAGTTTTGCTTGATCCCTGGAACCCACGCAAAAAGCCAAAATAAGAAACACAATGTGGAGTAACCCGACAGAGAGATGAGATTCAGAGATAGGATGCTGGTACTAAAGCTTGTATGCCAGACAGTCTTAAGGATGCAGCATGGCAGAAACAGAGAATGAGCCTCCCTCAACAGGTGGAAGACAAAAATTGATCCAGAAAAATGTTTTCTGATCTTTCTTAACACACTGTGGCATGTGATCACTAATATTCATATATGTGTGAACACACACACATAAATCAACATAAAATAAACTAAAATATTTCTGAATAGTATTAGCCAAAGAAAATGCAGATATTAACAATAAAAATATTACACTAAAGGAAGAACTTGTGGAAGACACTATCAAATGGAAAGACCTCCTATAACTGTTTCTGAATCACTGTTGTGTAAATCACAATTAACAGAGTGATCTTCAGATTCAAAACAACCACAGTCAGAGTTCCAATGACCTTCCTCACAGAACTGGGAGGCAAGTCATATGGGATACAAAAAATACCAAGAAGTCAAAGAAATCCTAAGCATTAAAGAACAATGCTGGCTGGATCATGATACTTGGTCTCACATCACACTAGACGGCATAGTAACAACAACCAAAACAAACAACAGCAACAACAACCAACACAGAATGGTATTGGCACAGATACACACATGCATACCAGTGAAATAGAATATAAACTTTGACGTAAACTCACACAGTCATTGCCAGCCAATCTCTAAAGAGTGTTTCAAAAAATATACATTAAAATAAAGATGGATTCTTCAACAAGCAATGTTTGGAAACTGGCTGTCCACACATAGAAAAACAAAAAATAAAACTAGCCACATTCAATCTCAGAACTTAAACATCAATGGCAAATTATCTCTGTGAGTTCCAGACCAGTCTGGTCTAGGTAGTATATTCTAGGACAGCCAAGGCTACACAGTGAGAGCTGTCTCTAAAACAAATAGCCTAGGTAGTATATCCTACCCAGCACAAAAGCAACTCAAAGTAGATTAAATGCCTTAAAGTAAGACCTAAAAGTCTGAAATGACTATAGAAAACAGACAAAACATCTTATGATACAAAGTAGGTAGTGATTTTCTGAAAACACCCCATTGAGACAAGAAAAACTTAGAAGGACTGGCAAACAGAATTGAATGAAATTGAAATGCTTTTTTATATGAAACAATTACTGGAGTAAAGATACAATTTAAAGAATGGGGAAAATATTGATTATAGATTATATAGATCTACATCTAAAATGTATAAAGTTGCAGAAATAAACACCAACAAAACAAGTCATCCATTCAATGAATGGGTTAAAGTCAGTTCTGCAAAAATGATCTACAAATATTCAATAAGTATTTGAAATCAGATTCAGCATCTTAAGCCACCAGGAAAATGCAAGTTAAAATTGTTTTGAGAGTCCCCCTCAATCCAGTCAGAAAGGCCATCAACAAGAAAACAAATGACACAAATACTAGTGAGGGTGTGGGTAAAATGAAAAATTATACACTGATGATGAGAACGTGAATACCATGAAAGGTGGTGTAGAGAGTTTAAAAAGACAAACACCTACAATATGGCCCAACTATACCACTTATGAATACTTGAATAAAATATTCTGAGTCAATATAACAAAGAAATATTTGTGAGAACACATACAGCAATAATGTAGTTATATAGTGAGCTCTAGTATCAATTAGTATGTGATTGGGTGATGAAAATGTGATATGAATTCATAATTATATTTTATTCAGCTGTGAAGCAAAATGAAATATATCATCTTTTTTGACAATGATTGCATTTTGTTAGATGAAAAAAGTCCTACTCAAAATGACAGAAGGACCATAATTTCTCCTCTTTATACACCTTAGATTTTAAGTATAAATCCACAAGTCAGTGTCAAGGACTAGCCTCATCTTTGAGAGGAGTTCTGAGAAGGGTTTTTTTTTGGGAGAAATGAAAACAAACGACTTGAAGTCAAATAATGGGTCCAGGCTCACCAGCCTAGGTTCTATTGAGATGATGCTCAAGACTGCTCTTTCTATATTCTCCTCTGCTCTACACAGCTTTTTCTTGCTATTCTAAAAACTCTCTGGTTGAGACAGCTAGCTTTCTGCTCGAGACTGTTCTCTCTGCTAGTAAAATTTCTAAAGAAAAGGGGAATCATCAGAAATGTAAATAAAGTATCAAAAAAAATTTCTAAAAGTTGTCTGAATAGCTCATGAGATTTCTGACCAAAGTTATAGAAGATGTAATAAAAAATTCTCAGATCATCCAACCAAGTCAAAAATCCAGTTATAAAAAATTCAAAAGGTAATTGTTGGGTTTTCCAATCAAAATCAGAAAGCCAGAAAAAATTCTAAAAGAGCCATGTTCACTCTTCAGACAGCCTTCTCTGGATAGCTGCTAGGGAAACACTCTAAAAGAGCTGTGTGAGCTCTCTAAGTAATTCTGACCTTGGTCAGAAATCCTGTTATAAAAATTGTAAAAGAGCTATGAAAAAGAGCTATGTTTGCTCTCTATGAATTTTCTGATAAAAGTCAGAAATTCTGTTAGAAAAAAAAATTCTCGAAGAGCTGTTTTTGCTCTCCAAAGATCTCCAAACAACTCAGCTCTCAATAGGGAAAAAATTCTAAAGAAGGAAGTGTTATCTGCTAGCTCATTTCATGCAGACTTAAAGCCCAATTTCCTATTTACATATCAATTTATTTATTCCAGGTTCCCATTTGATTATCCTGTGAACCACCATCCAGTGATCCCAGCCCCTTGATTCTTAGGAAACATAAAGCACATTTTTCTTTCCTTAACATTGCAAAACAGCTCAGAAATCTACCATAGCTGGGTGGGATCTTGCCATGAAATTACCATATTGACCACATCTGAAACTAAAATTTCTCTGTGCCAGGCTGAACTTGAACTCAGGAATCTGCCTGCATTTGTTTCTGCCTGTCTTTATATCTCTCTGACAAGCTGGCTCATAGAGTAGCAGCTTTTGTTTCTTTAGATCTGTGAAGTTCCTTAGACAATTCATATTGCATCCTTATAGTTTTGAATAGTTGAGAAATTATACATGTTGAACTCATGTTTTTACAGTACTTTTCCACAGCCTTAAGGGTTGTCCTGAAGGTCCACGTGTTTATCATTTTGCTGACCCATCAACCACACTTTCTCCTCCTGAATTCCTGCTGTCTCTGATTATCATGGAGTCATTAACATTGACAAGGAAGATATTTCTCAGAGGAGTTTCAAAACATGTACATTATTATACAAACAAGCCTATAGCCACAGCAGCTATCAACACACCTGCTGGCCCTGTCCCAGAGGCAGGAACCATGTCATTCTGTTCCTACCAAGTCTATGTAGGAGTTCCTGAGCCAGTATTAGCAGGGAAGAGAAGGGAATAAAAAGGACAAGATGGACAGTGAAGATATAAAAGCATATGATAGAATGAAAAGATTTTTATATGATACATAGAAGTAGATATGATGAATATATGCCAATTAAAAACAAACAATAAATGTTCAATAAAGCAAGATGGAAGCACTTGCTAAGTGGTAGATACTCTTGTAAGTTCCCTTTAATGTTTACAAGCATGTAGACATTCATGCAGGAAAGAATACAATTTATCCCACTATCCAGGGTACATGGGAGAAGAAAAGGAGCTACAAAATGAATGATATTCACTAGAAAAACATGAACATAAATTTTCTTGAGTAAAACTGGAAACAACACAATCAGCTTCTGAAGTGGGGGCTGTCATTGTACCCAATCTACAAGAAATGGGCCTAAAAGAGTTTTAAATAAACATCCTCATAACACAAATGAAAATTGTCATGACCAGGGTGTAAAAACAGGTCCCTGGATCCAGAGTATAAACTCAACTCTTTCTTCCTTCTAGACTTTACCCTCACTGATGTTGACATTAGGGCTCATATAGAACCTGCAGCCTTGGTTCCATTAGCATGCCTTGTGACTTCCTTGTAAATGTTCTACAGTTTCTGCATGGGCTTTTCCATGCAGAATCCCCTACTTCCTTCCTTGCTGTAGTCACTCTCAGTAGAAACATCTTATTTCTTTCCTTAACCACATTAAAAATAGGCCATTTCAACATCTTCTTTCTCTATGCATTTACACTTACATCTCCTCCATGGGAATCCATGGTTAACTCTGAAGACCTCTACCCAATACGAACAGAATCTGATAACTTCAGGATGTGGCCTATATAGACCTTGTCTTTACATTGCAGTCATAGAATAGATGCTTAGTAAATAATTGTATGACTGATCATGATTGGACAACCTAACATTAACAAAGTTTCCACTGAACATATGACCAGGTTCATCACCATCTTCATTTGGAAAGAGAAGTTTGAGAAAATAGAAACCTTTCCCAGCTCAATAGCTAAATGTCTCTGTGAGTCCCTGGACTGTGACACTATCAGGTTTAATTACCAGGATGAGAATTTAGAACCTAGTTGTCAATCAAGTATGCATGAAAAGAGAAAGGGCAAAAGAGCCCACCATCCAGAGCTCAGGTAACTCAATACCATCTTCCCTAGAAGGGATACTCAACCATTTATTCAACCATAAACACTATGTGCTGGGACAGAAGCCTAGTTTGGAATAAGAAGGTCCAATGAGCTAGAGACACCAGTTAGAGATTAATTCTTCCTGTTCCTCAACACTAAGTCCTGAAGTGTGCAAAATATTACATTTACTGATAAGTGTGGTTAAATATTTAATTCTTTTATCCATGAGAGAGTTGATGTACTGAATCTGTTCAGTTCTCTACATCAACATCTTCATTTTGTTAGTAACTCTGATTCCTCAAAGCCAGCATATTCTTACAACAGTGCTAACAACATTTGTGACTGCATTCTGTAAGGCTATTTGAGGAGCTATATGGAGAAACTATGTGAGTATTTCTGTTGGGGCCAGCCACAAATGTTCTTCTTTCTTGGCTCTTCTTGAGGCACCAGAAGGGGAAGCACATCAGAGAGGGTAAGACTTAGTCTTGCAAGATATTTAGTGTTGCTGTATAATAATAAAAATGTTTACCTATCTTAAGACTAAGTCACTTTGCTTTGGTAGCTAACCTGCCTGTTTGAATCCCTCTGAGGGCAGAAATCGAAGTCTCTGGCTTTTAGCAACTCATCATAAAACAGCAGGAGATTAAGTACAGTAACATTTGTTCTATCTCCTCTGAAACTACACAGTTCTGACTTCAAGCCTGCTAGTTGAAGTTGAAAACAGATACTTTGAAATGTGGTTTTAGGTCACGAATTACAGATGTCAGCATCACCAACAGAGTACAGGAGATTGAAGAGAGAATCTCAGGTGTAGAAGATACCTTAGAAGATATTGAAACAACTGTCAAAGAAAATTCAAAACATAAAAAACTTCTAACCCAAAACATCCAGGAAATCCAGGACACAATGAAAAGACCACATCTAAGAATAATAGGAATAGAGGAGGGCAAAGACTCCCAGCTCAAAGAACTTGTCTTCAACAAGAAGAAAACAGTCCCAATATAAAGAAAGAGATGTCCATAAATGTACAAGAAGCCTATAGAACACCAAATAAATGGGACCAGAAAAGAAAATCCTCTTATCACATAAAAATCAAAACACTAAATGCACAGAACAAAGAAAGAATATTAAAAGCTGCAAGGGAAAGGCCCAGTAACATATAAAGGCAAACCTAACAGAATTATACCAGATTTCTCAATAGAGACTATGAAAGCCAGAAGAGCCTGGATAGAGGTAATGTAGACTCTAAGGGAACACAAATGCCAGTCCAGGCTACTATACCCAGCAAAACTCTCAATCAACATAGATGGAGAAACCAAAATATTCAGGACAAAACCAAATTCAAACACTATCTAGCTACCAACCCAGCCCTACAGATTATTCTAGAAGGAAAATTCCAACACAAAGACGGTACCTACACCAAAGAAAAAACAAGATATTAATCATCTCACAACTAAGCAAAAACAAAAAAAAAACAAAACAAAAAAAGAGAACCACATGCACATAATGCTACCGACAAAAACAAACATAACAGAAACTAACAATCATCTGTCATTAATATCTCTCAATATTAATGGAGTCAACTCACCTATAAAAAGACCTAAACTAACAGACTGGATACACAAACAGGATCCAACATTTTGCTGCATACAAGAAAGACACCTCAATAACAAAGACAGACACTACCTCAAAGTTAAAGGATGGAAAAGGTCATCCAAGCAAATGCTCCCAAGAAACAAGATGGCATTGCCATTATAATACCCAATAAAATAGACTTTCAACCAAAAATTATGAAATGAGAGAGAAGGGACATTTAATATTCATCAAAGGGAAAATCCACCAAGAGAAAGTCTCAATTCTGAACATCTATGCTGCAAATGCAAGGGCATCCACATTCATAAAAGAAATTTTACTAAAGCTCAAAATACACATTGAACCCCAAACAATATTAGTGGGTGTCTTCAACACCCCACTCTCACTAATAGATAGATCATGGAAACACAAACTAAACAGACACAGTGAAACTAATAGAGGTTATGAACTAAATGGTTTTAACAGATATCTACAGACCATTTCACTCTAAAACAAAAGAATACACCTACTTCTCAGCATGTCATGGTACCTTCTCCAAAACTGAACATATAAATGGTCACAAAAAAGCCTCAACAGATACAAGAAGATTGAAATAATTCCATGCATCCTATCAGATCGCCATGGCTTAAGGCTGGTCTTCAATAACAACAAAAACAACAAAAAGACCACACACTTGTGGAAACTGAACAACTCTCTAGTCAATGATAACTTGGTCAGGGGAGAAATAAGACAGAAATTGAAGGCTTCCTGAATTTCAGTGAAAATGATGACACAACATACCCAAACTAATAGGACCAAATGAAAGCAGTGCTAAGAGAAAAATTCATAGCACTAAGTGCCCTGGTAAAGAAATGTGAGAGATCCTACAGTAGCACATTAACAGCACATCTGAGAGCTCTAGAACAAAAAGAAGCAAATACACTCAAGAGGAGTAGATGGCAGGAAAATAGTCAAACTCAGGGTGGAAATCTACCAAATAGAAACAAAGAGAACTATACAAAGAATCAACAAAACCAAGAGCTGGTTCTTTGAGAGAATCAATAAGATAGATAAACTCCTAGCCAAACTAACTAAAGGGCCCAGAGGCAGTATTCAAATTAGCAAAATCAGAAATGAAAAGGGAGACATAACAACAGAAATGGAGGAAATTCAGAAAATCATCAGAGCCCACTATAAAAGCCTATACTCAACAAAACTGGAAAATTGAGATGAAATGGATGGTTTCCTAGACAGAAACCACATACCAAAGTTAAATCACAAGCAGGTAAACTATCTAAACAGGCCCAGATCCCCTAAGGAAGTAGAATAATACATTAAAAACCTCTCAGCCAAAAAAAGCCCAAGGCCAGATGGCTTTAGTACAGAATTCTACCAGACCTTCAAAGAAGAGCTAATATCAATATTCCTCAAACTGTTCCATAGAATAGAAACAGAAGGAATGCTATCTAATTCATTCTGTGAAGCCACAATTATTCTGTTACCTAAACAACACAAGGATGCAACAAAAAAGAGAACTTCAGACCAATTTCACTTATTAATATCGATGCAAAAATACTCAATAAAATTCATGCAACCAAACCCAAGAACACATCAAAGCCATCATTCACCACAGTCAAATAGGCTTCATCCCAGGGATGCAAGGTTGGTTCAGTATAAGAAAATCCATTAAAATACTCCACTATATAAACATACACAAGAAAAAATCAAATAATCATCTCCTTAGATGTTGAAAAAGCATTTGACAAAATACAATATCCCTTCATGTTAAAAGTATTAGAGAGATCAGGAATTCAAGGCCCATACCTAACATAATAAAAGCAATTTACTGCAAACCAACAGGCAATATGAAACTGAATGGAGAGATACTTGAAGCAATCCCACTAAAATCAGGTGCAAGACAAGGATGCCAACTCTTCTTATATCTATTTAATGTAGTACTCAAAATTCTATCTAGAAGAAAAGGGCAACAAAAAAAGATCAAGGGGATACAAATTGGCAAAGAAGAAGTAAAGGTATCACTATTTGAAGATGGTATGATAGTATACGTAAGCGACTCCAAAAATTCTACCAGAGAACGTCCACAGCTGATAAACAACTTCAGCAAAGTGGCTACATACAAAATTAATTCAAATAAATCAGTAGCTTTCCTTTATACAAATGATAAAGAAAGACACAGACTGAGAAAGAAATTAGGGAAACAACTTCCTTCACAAAAGCCACAAATAATATAAAATATCTTGGGGTAACTTTAAACAAACAAGTGAAAGATCTGTATGACAATAACTTCAAGTCTCTGAAGAACGAAATCGAAGAAGATCTCAGCAAATGGAGAGATCCTCCATGCTCATGGATTGGCAGAATTAACATAGTAAAAATGGCCATTCTACCAAAGGCAACCTACAGATTCAACACAATACCCATCAAAATCCTAACACAGTGTTCCAAAGACATGGAAAGAAAAATTCTCAAATTCATCTGGAAAAGCAAAAAACCCAGAGTATCGAAAACAATTTTTAACAATAAAAGAATTTCTGGGGAATCACCATCCCTAACTTCAGAATGTACTACAGAGCAATGGTGATTAAAAAAAAACCCTGCATGGTATTGGTATGGAGCCAGACAGATTGATCAATGGAATAGAATTGAAGATCCAGCAATAAAACCACATACTGTATGTAGAAAAAGGAAAATAGATCCATATTTGTCACCTTGCACAAAGCTCAAGTTCAAGTGGATCAATGACCTCAACATAAAACCAGATACACTGAATCTAATAGAAGTGAAAGTAGAAAAGAGTCTTGAATTCTTTGGTATAGGGGGAAATTTTCTAAACAGAATTCCAGTGCCTCATGCTCTAAGGTCAAGAATTGATAAATGGGACCCATAAAACTGGAAAGCTTCTGTAAGGCAAATTAAGGGCCTGGGTGGAAAGGGACAGGGAGGGGAAAATGGCAACATGATCAGGTATTGGTGGAGATAAGGAGTGAAGCCCTCAGGGCCAGCCAAAAGATTGGAAATAGGCAACCTTGGGAGGTAGTAAGTGGGCGGGTCCCTCTAGAATGTAACAGAGATCTGGGAGGTGAGAGACTCTCAGGACTAAGAGGGAGGGACCTTACATGAAATGCCCAACAGTGGGGAGGGGGAATTTTTAGAGTCTACCTCCAGTAGAAAGACAGAGCATCAAGTGGGGGCATGGGATTGCCATCCCACAGTCAAAACTCTGACCCAGAATTGTTCCTGTCTAAAAGAACTGCAGGGCCAAAAATGGAGAAGGGACTGAGTGAAAAAAGTTCCAGTGACCGGCCCAAATTGGGATCCAGCTCAAGGGGAGGCTCCAAGACCTGATACTATTACTGATGCTGTGGTGTGCTTATACAAGGCTATCCCCCGAAAGGGCCAAGAAGCAGTTGAAATAGCCAGACGCAGATACTTACACCCAACTAATGGACAAAAGCCAGAGAACCCTGTGTTTGGATTACAGAAAGGTTGGAAGAAGCTGAGGAGGAGGATGACCCCATAGGAAGACCAGCAGTCTCAACTAACCTGGCCCCCAGGATCTCTCAGACACTGAGCCACCAACCAGGC
Organism: Uromys caudimaculatus; assembly: GCA_028551405.1. Lineage (NCBI taxonomy): Eukaryota > Metazoa > Chordata > Mammalia > Rodentia > Muridae > Uromys > Uromys caudimaculatus. Next base: position 47,918,346 of record CM052703.1, read on the forward strand.
AGCCTACCCTAGCTGGTATGAGACCCCAAACACATACAGCAGAGGACTCTCTGGTCTTTCCTCAGTGAGAGAAGAAGCATTTAACCTTCAAGAGACTTGAGTCCCCAGAGACAGGAAAGGTCTGGTGAAGTGGGGTGGAGACATCCTCTTGGTGATGGGGAGGAGAGGGAAGGAAGAATGGGGTGAGAAACTGTAGGAGGGTAGACCAGGAAAGGGATAATGTCTGGACTGTAACAAAAAGATTAAAGAATAATAATTTTTAAAATAAAATAAAGTTCTTATAAGATGAAAGTTTAATCTAACATGCTTGCATTGCAATATTAGAAAGAAGAAGAAAAAAGAAAAAAATCTCTCACAACGAAGATGAAAAAGCAAGCAAGCAAAGAGAAAGCACAAAAAGGAATGACTTAATGATGCAAGTAAGAATGTGGAAAATTAAAGAAAAACCAAAGCCAAGCCCAATAGATGGCAAGACACAATAAAAATGAAAGGAGAGATCAGCGCCTGGGAACCTCAGCTTGGGCCACAGAGCTCCATAGCCAATTAGCGCCGGGAGAAAGCTACCCTGCCAGGAGCTTGGAAAAGCCGGGAGTGGGGCCAATACAAGCTCCACAGCTCACCAGAAACCGCCCCGAACCTGCGAGACACAGGGACTGAGGAAGGCAGGCATAGGAACCCCCTGGATCCCATTGGCGGCAGGAGACCTCTGCCTGGGCCACCAGGGTTCCATAGCCAAGCAGCACCGGGAGAAAGTTACTCTCCCAGGAGCGTGGAAAAAACACCTCCCAGAGAGAGCTGGTATTCAAGGAGTATTGATACAGAGGCCTGCAGGAGGGAAAAGCCATAGCCAGACAAAGTAAGATCAGCTAACATCAGAGTTAACAAAATGACAAAAGGCAAGGGCAAGAACCTAAGGAACAGAAACCAAGAGTACTTGGCATCATCAGAACCCAGCTCTCCCACCACAGCAAGACCTGGATTCCCCAATACACCAGAAAAGCAAGACTCAGATTTAAAATCATTTCTCATGATGATGATAGAAGACTTTAAGAAAGAAATTAACACCCTTAAAGAAACACAAGATAATAGAGGTAAAGAACTAGATGCCCTTAAAAAGGAAACACAGAAATCCATTAAAGAATTACAGGAAAACACAATCAAACAGACAAAGGAAATGAACAAAACCATCCAGGAGCTAAAAATAGAAACAGAAACAATAAAGAAATCACAAAAAGAGACAACCTTGGAGGTAGAAAACCTAGGAAAGAGATCAGGAGTCATAGATGCTAGCATAACCAACAGAATACAGGAGATAGAAGAGAGAATCTCAGGAGCAGAAGATACCATAGATAACATCGACACAACAGTAAAAGAACATAAAAAATGCAAAAAGTTCCTAACCCAAATCATCCATGAAATCCAGGACACAATGAGAAGACAGAACCTGAGGATAATAGGTATCGAAG
>CM052703.1:47920311-47939366 GCA_028551405.1 Uromys caudimaculatus
CCGGGATCCCGGCAGATCCGGGCGGGTCTGGGCGAGAGGTGCTGCTCCCCTCAACCCCACTCACGGTCCTTCCAAGTTCCTGTGAGGCTTCCTCTCTACGGCGCTCCTTGGCTACTGACTCCTGGTGTCCCAGGCAGAGCCCACAAAAACATTTGCTCAACTGTATTCATGGCAGCTCTATTTATAATAGCCAGAAACTGGAAACAACCTAGATGTCCTTCAACTGAAGAATTGGAAAAGAAAATGTGGTACACCTACCCAGTGGACTACTATTCAACTACTAAAAACAAAGGTATCACGAATTTTGCACCAAATGGAAGGATCTTGGGGATATCATCTTGAGTGAAGTAACTCAGTCTAAAAAACAACATGCATAGTATGTATTCACTTTTAAGTGGATATTAGCCATAAAATACAGTATGCCCATGCTATACTCCACAGGCCCAAGAAGCCTGGACCTGAAGGAAGATACTAGGAATGATGCTTGAATCTCACTTGGAAGGTGAAATGGAATGGTTGTTTATCCAGTTTTTATGTTGAGGCCTTTGATCCACTTGGATTTGAGTTTTGTGCAGAATAATAAATATGGATTAATTCACTTGTTTTAAGATGCAGACACCCAGTTATACCAGCACCATTTAATGAAGATGTTTTCTGTTTTTCCATTTTATGGTTTTGGCTTATTTGTGAAAAATCAAATTTCTGTAGGGGTGTGGGTTTATTTCTGGTTTAATTCAATACCATTGATCAACTTGTCATATGCAGAGTTTACAACTATTGCTCTGTAGTACAGCTTTAAATCATTGAATGTGATAACTCCTGAGGTTTTTTTAATGGTACAGAAATTTTTTTAGCTATTTTGGGTTTTTTACATTTCCACATGAAATTGAGAATTGTTCTTACAAGGTCTGTAAAGAATTGTGATGGGAATCATACTGAATCTGGATATTACTTTTAGTAAGATGGCCACTTTCACTATGTTAATCCTACTGATCCTTGAGCATGGGAGATTATTACATTTTAGGCACAGGCATGATGTTCCATGTCATTGTCAGAGTCCTCACTGGATTTTGACTGGAGGTTGCTGGCTGTGAACTAGGAATGAAAGCACACACTTATGTGTACACATAGATCCTTTCGGTCATCATATACAAACTTTGTTCTGGATATCTCCTGCTTCCTCTGAATGATGGAAAGAAAGATGTCAGAAATAATCCTGACATTAAATAATACACTGATTATGTGTAAATAAGAATGGATTTGGGCTGCAGAAACAGCTCACCATGCACAGTGCAATGGAAATTACTTTGAGATTCTATGTTACTATGTCCAGACAGCTATCATCAAGAGAGCAAATGAAAAGAGATGCTGGCAAGAATGTGGGTAAAGGTGAACCCTTATTCATTGCTGGTGGAAAAACAAACTGGTGGAACCACTATGAAAGTCAATGTGAAGGTTCCCCATAAATCTATAAAGAAGTATCCCTACAACCCAGCTATACAACTCCTGTATATATAGACTGGAAGGGCTCTATAATTTACTGCATTGCCCACTCATTACTGCTCTATTCATAATAGCTGGGAAATGGAAATAGCCCCGATGTATATCAATTAATGACTGAATAATGAGAGTATTGTATATATGCACAACGAAATCTTACTTGGTGCAAAGAAAAATAAACTTCTGAAATTATCGGTTAAATAAGTGGACCTGTAAAAGAAATAAAATCATACTGAGTAAGGAAATGCAGACACAAAAAGACAATCTCATATACTCTTTCATATGTAGATCTCTGCTTTAAATCTTTAGCTATGTGTCATTAACTTGGAGTACCATTAGAAATGCAACTAACCATTGCAGTTCAAGATTACATTGGCATCATTGTTCTATGTTTATTAAGGTTTTCTCCTGCTCTCGTTTTCCCATGCTCTATTCATTCCTGTTTTTTTTTCTTGTACAACCAAGTTCAGACAGATGTGTGATCCATTTGACTCTGTCTAAGTACCATCAAACAGCTGGAAAGAAAGAACTACCACACTCATCCTTAGGAAGTGAAAATTTACTCAGCATGAACAGCTTTTTCAGGATACTTAAGTAAAAGAGAGAATTTATTAGTATGTAATACCTATAGAAATCACTTTAATTTTAATTTTTCTCAAGTAAACACATAATCATATATGATATGTGGAACATATCTCCCATACTAGAAATCTAGTCTCAGTCCTCTATATGTACACAGGCAGTTTTCCCAGCACCACTTCTTGAAGGTTTTCTATTTTCTCCAACAGGCAATTTTGGCATCCTTGTCAATATATATTTATATATCAATGCAAACATACTAATAAGGAAAAGGAGATTATAAATTTTAGAGGAATGAGGGAGGAAAAGTTGCAGGGTGAGGGGGGATGGAAATGACATGATACAGCATTTATCTGTGTAGTTCTCAAAAAATAAATTAGAAAAAAGAGAAAATTTTGAAAAAATTAGGTGGCTGAAGTAATGTGGCCTTGCTTCTGGGTCTTCAATTCTGTTTCATTGTCTACAGCTGTGATTCTCAACATGGGTCATGGCCTATAAATTTTTTACAAATTCCTGTAAAAAAGATATTTAAATTAAGATTCATTACAATAGAAAAATCAGAGTAATTGAGTAGCAAAATATACTCTTATGTTTGGAGGTCACCACAACTTGAGGAACTGTATTAAATGGTCACAATATTAGGAAGTTTGATAACCACTCCTGTACAGACTGCTTTAGGTTATTGTCATGCTAGTTTTATTACTATGGTTCTATAGTATTAAAGTCAGATATTAGAATACCTCCTGTATTGGTTTGTTTGTTTGTTTGTTTGTTTTGTTGGTTTTGGTCGTTTTTTCATTTGTTTGTTTGTTTGTTTGCTAAGGATTGCTTTAACTATTGGCGTTTTATTGTGACAACAATTTAATTGGAAGAGTGGTTTTTTCTATTTATGTAAAATTTTTATTTGAATATTGATTGGAATTGTGTTAAATCTGTAGATTGCCCTTGGTAGGATGACAGTTTTTTTAACATTAAATTTTCCAATCCATTAACATTGCAGAGCTTTCCATTTTCTAGCTTTGGCCTTAATTTCTTTTTTTGTGTTATAAAGTTTTCATTAAAGAGGACTTTCATTTTATCAGTTAAATTTATTTCAAAATATTCTTTTAAACCACTGTATTGTAAACTCTACTGGGTGAATTATACATTCCTTGACAGTAGCCCTTAAAATTAGAAATGGGATTCAATTAGTGAAATGATTTATTAAAATATACATTTCTTAAATATTTCTTGGTATTTTTATCATGAAAGTGAAAAACAAGAGAAAAAATGAGCATGAAAGGATCAGTATTAGGAGATGAGGAACAACTGAATCATAAAAATGAATAGGAACTGATTCTTTTTCTAGTTCTGTGCTTTTTCTTTAACTGTGTTGGGGTTGTTCACTTTTTGGTGGTGGACAAAGGCTTGAAAACAATATTTGCAAATGTGTAAAATTCAATTCTAAGCTCCACAGCTTCAGAGTAGCTATTTTAACTACAGGAAAACGCATTTTAGATTTTGGGCCTGGTTAATTTCACTATGTAATATTTTTTCTTTGCAGGTATTATTTTTTGACCATATTCCTTTGGCAATACAGTGTTGTTATAGGACTGGTTCTGAATTTTATGTGTTAATTTTATATTCTGCTACATTACATTTCTAAGAATATTCTGATCTAAGGGCTTTACCATGCTTATAAGGTTTATTAGAGCCAAAAGTTTCTAGTAGAGCTCTGCAGAATTTTTTTGAAGCCACCATCAACCATCAGGTGACTCCTTTTTATCTGGACACTTGGAGGTAGCCATTCTCTGGAGAGTATGGTAACTGGGAAAAGAAAAGACTTTGTCTGTGAAACAGTGTTTAAAGAGACAATGGGGGAAATATATAGCTCAGGGCGCTTGTGTTTCTAGTATAAACTTTTCTGTTTCCAGAAATGACTTGCATCAGGCTTTCAAATAGTTCAGAAACTGTGGATGCCCAGCTTCCTTCACATGTGTGGGACAGGTTTTCTATCTCACTTTGTTCAACATTACAAAGATGATTCAGACACAGAGTCTGTCTACAAATCTGGAGTCTGAAAATAGATAAGTTGTGGGTTAACAATGATGACTGTCCTACTCTCCAGCTCCTGGAATTCTCAGCCACTGACACATGAGTACCATTGGCCACTTGAGATGCCATACAATACTGAAGAGCAGGTGTCATGTTGATAGAAGTCTTTCTAAGTGCTGCCCACATTGTTACGATAAATGCATCAAAAAATCCACTAAGAGATTGGCTGAGTAATAGCATATAGTTCAGTGATAAAATGCCTGCCCCAGCACCAAATACCTAGCATAGATGTCAGGCAATATTCCTGTCATAATATTCCCAAGACTGTTGGCCCTTGCAGTGACTCATAAAATTTTATTTAAAAATAAATAAGTAGGGTAGGCAAGATGAGTCAGTGCAGAAAGGTGTTTGTGGCCAAGTCTAACCATCTGAGCTCAATACCTGAGACACAGACCTTAGAATGAAAGAATTTTCAGAATTGTCCTCTGATACACACTTGTACACTGCAGCATGCACGCATAGATGGAAGGAAGGAAGGAAGGAAGGAAGGAAGGAAGGAAGGAAGGAAGGAAGGGAAGAAGGAAGAAAGAAAGGGAAGAAGGAAGGGTGGTAGTAAGGATAATATATTTAAGGTGAAACAGTAACCACCAGGTTCATCAGATCCCACTGAAATCCCTCCTTCTGCTTTATATTCTACTGAAAATAAAGCGAGAACTTGGCTATACTTTGAAATGAACTAAACCATTAAGATACAAAAGAAACATAATTTGATCAATGTTGACTGAATATTTACTTAATTTCTGTTTTTTTAAATGTTATATTGATGGAATTTTTGAATAGTTTCTCTCCTAAAAATGTGTTTATTTTTGTTATGTTAATGGTCACAAGCTTTGTGAGCTACCAGTTACATGAGAGCAGGTCCAGTAAGCCTCACCAGGTATAAATATCTCTGGTCCTCACAGGCTCTGGTCCATTTGCTCACCATTTGCTAAGTCTAAAAGCAAACTGAATATCCTGAGGTTGAGCCTATGTCTTCTGATCATTCTGGCTGTTTGTTGCTATGAAGGTGAGTATTATTTATGATTTATGCAGCCATATCTCCTGCTATGCTCATCTCTTTGAACAAGTGGTAAGTTACTATGATCAGGAAAAGACCAATTGTCAGAGACCAACAGACCTTGGCTTGATTAATAGGCCTAAGTGCCCTGGGCTTCATAGCAATCATTCCTTTGATCCTTCCCCACTCCCACTGCTTCCTGCAGGCCCTAGACATCCTGTTTGAAGTAGCCTGTGGCTTCAAAGAAATCTTGTGATATCTTGCTGTCCTGATTTACAGTCAAGGGACTGGAGGCCCCAGGAAGGTCTGGTGGGGACAGGGGTGAGGGGTGGGGACATCCTCATGGAGACAGGGGTGAGGGAGAAGGGATGAGATGTGGAACAGTTGGAGGGTGGACTGGGAGTGGAGTAAAATCTTGAGTGTAAAAAAATCAATCAATCTATCAATCAATCAGTCAATTAATAAATAAAAGATTTTTTAAAAAAGAAAACAACAGTGGGCCACAATACCCTTCATATTCTGTATAGTCTGTCCTCTTAAGTCAGACAGGTTCATGCAAAAAAACAAAAATAAATGCAAAAATTCATTAAAAATGAAAAGTATCCTGGCAGCTTTGGCACTCTTTTAATCCCAGCACTCAGGACAAATAGGCAAGCAGATTTCTGTGACTTCAAAGCCAGCCTTTTCTACAAAGTGAGTTCTAGGATAGCCAGTGCTATACAGAGAAACCCTGTCCTGAAAACAAAACAACAAAAAAGTAATTTGGATTAATTAACCTTTTTCTCTTTCTCCATACACTTTCTAGCTAATCCTGGTGATGTCTGTCAAGGTGTTTCACATGAAATCACAACCTTCCTACTACAAAAACAACAAAAAAGTAATCTGGATTAATTAAACTTTTTCCCTTTCTCCATACACTTTCTAGCTAATCTTGGTGATGAGTGTCAAGGTGTTTCACATGAAATCACAACCTTCCTACTACAAAGTAAAGAAGAACTGAAGGTAGTTCTTAAGAGATATGATGTGTTTCCAGAGGCTGTTGAAGCAAAACTAGAAGTGAAGAGATGTGTAGACCAGATGAGCTATACAAAAAGATTGGAAGTATTACATGTATTGGTATGTTTATTTTTCTTTACAGTCTCAGAAGGCCACAAATGAAGTTAACTGATATTCTCTGGGGAACACATAGATGGGGGGAAGCACAGAACTTCAATGATAGGTTGGGTCAGAAATACACTGTTGATCTGAGTTTCTGGGATAGGTGGTTCCTTCTAGAATTTCACCCTAGATACAAATACTCTTCTGGCATCCTAACAAAGGTGGACCCTAAAAAAAAGAGGACTGAAGGCAACTCTATTGTCAATCTTCTAGGGACTTTGCTGAAGTTAACATCTGTACAATAAATGAACAATAACTCTATTAACTGTAGGTAATGTTGGTAAATGAAAATCCCATAGGCAGGATATATTTCTCTGCCAACAAGGCTGGCCCTGCCGGGAGTATGAATTTCTAGCTTCCAATACTTCTTTCCCATTTCTGCCCTGGATCTATCTGTTACACCACTGGAATGAAAATTGAGACCCCCAATTCTAAATCATAAGATGAAGTTACATCTGGGGAACTGTAACACACACTGTCCCTCCTCACCAGAGAGACCACAGAGACCTAGGCATCTTAGCCACACTACTGAGTCCATTCAGAGTGTATTCACCTGAATTTGGAAAGAGTTTCTACTAATATGCATTACTTGAGGTTATTTTCCCAAGCATACTTTGCATTTTCCCTTCTGTCTTTCCACAGTGCCCTCCATGGACTGTTGGCTTGTTAACTATTCTTCTTCAGGAGCTTCCTGCCTCTTCTCGCCTTTCTTCTCTTGCTTCCTTTTATTTCCAGAGAGAAATGGCACTGGATTGTTTAGAAGACAGTGTACAGATGCTTTTCATTGATATCTTATTTTTCATTTAGATGAACTGACTTTCCATGCTCAATGTGAATGTTTGAGCTTCTTGCACTAATAAATAACTCTTGTTGCATTTTACCATCTGTCTGTTGTCATCATAAGTCTTAGGTCTTGCACTGAATAGCATATCACAAGGACATGCACTGCACTATGTTCATAGAAGCTTTATTTCTAATAGCCAGAAACTGGAAACAAATTAGATGTCCCTAAATGAAAGAATGGATATAGAAAATATAGTTCATTTTCACAATGGAATCCTATTCAGCTTATAAAAAACAAGGACATCATGAATTTTACAGGCAAATGGATGGAACTAGAAAACATCATCCTGAGTTAGGTATCCTGGATCCAGAATGACATGCATGCCATAAAGTACACCATACCCATGATACACTCCACAGACCCAAAGAAGTTAGACAAGAAGGAAGTGGGCATGCTTGAATCAACAAGATAGATAAACCCTTAGCCAGACTAAACAAAGGGCACAACGAAAGTATCCAAATTAACAGAATCAGAAATGAAAAGGGAGTCATGACAATAGAAATAAAAGTTCAAAAATTCATCAGATCCTAGTATAAAAGCCTATATTCAACAAAACAGGAAAATATGGATGAAATAGTTAATTTTCTAGATAGATACCAGATACCAAAGCTAAATCAGGATCAGATAAACCATCTAAACAGTCCCATAAGCCCTAAAGAAATAGAACTACAATGACTCATGCTCTAAGATCAAGAATTGATTAATGGGATCTCATTAAACGGAGAAGTTTCTGTAAGGCAAAGAACATAGTCAATAGGACAAATCAGCAACCTATAGATTGGGAAAAAAATCTTCACTAACCCCACATCCAATAGAGGGCTAATATACAAAATATACAAGGAACTCAGGAAGCTAACCACAAAAAAACCCAAACAACCCAATCAAAAAATGGGGTATAGAACTAAACAGAGAATTTACAACAGAGGAATCTCAAATGGCAGAGAAGCACTTAAAGAAATGTTTAAAGTCCTTAGTGATCAGAGAAATGCAAATCAAAACAATCCTGAGATTCCACCTTACACCAATCAAAACCTCAGGTTACAGCACATGTTGGTGAGGATGTGGAGAAAGAGGAACACTCCTGACAGGGCTTAATGCCCAAATACTGCCAGGAGAGAGCTGGTCTCCCAGGAGTGTGGACATGCCTGTGAGCACAAGTAAGACTACCACTTGTGCTCAGAGGGATCCTCAAAGTACCCTCAGGACACAGGAACTAAGGGGCAGCCTGGAACAGGATCATTCTAGTTTCTATCTGTGCCTGGAGCTGGTCCTGTGCCACAGCTCCCAGAGCTAATTGCATGCCATAGTGCTCCATACACAAATACTTCCAGGAGAGAGATTGTCTCCCAGAAGTGCTGTCACACCTGTGAGCACAGATAAGACCACCACTTCTGCTCAAATTCCAGGCCCAAGAGGTGCAAAGAGCTCGCTGCCCGCCTTGCCTTGGAGGGCCCTTCCAAGAAAGGCTATCGACTAGGTTCGAAGTTCCCGCCAGCGGGAGCTCCGTGCTGTAGAGAGAAACTGTCGGTTGGGGAAAGAAGCAGGAAACAAAGGACGCGTTGGGAGCAAGATGAAATTCCGTTCAAACTCCGTTTAATCTTTAATGTTACGTATTTTTAAACACTTTTGGGCGGGAAATGGCAGAGGGAGGGGAAATTCCACAATTCGATCAGACATAATCCCTGAGTTGAAGGCCGGACGTCTAATCTCTACCTGGGGGCAGTAACACTGGGGAGGAAACAAAGGGAGCCCTGCTGGAACACCTTGATTTGCTAATCCAGCCAAGCCTAAAAGTCAAGGCCGTAGATAATCTGATATCAGGCAGAAAGGAATCAAAGGAATGCCTGCTATGAGATAGCTAGCAAGATTAAGTCAAACCTGGGATCAAGCAAAAAATGCCAAGGCCAAAAGCCTTCGTCTCCGACAAAGAGGGACTCATCCAGAGCCATCAGGACACAGGAACCAAGGAACAACTGGGGACAGGATCCTTCCAGGTTTCAACAGCACCCCAGAGCTGATGAATCTCTCTATACTGAAATTCCTGTTGGAAAGAACTGGTCTCCCAGGAGTATTGACATATGGGTTTGCAGGAGGGACAAGCCAGAGTCAGAAACAGCAAGACCAGCTAACACCAGAGATAACTAGATGGCAAGAGGTAAGGAAAAGAACATAAGCAACAGAAACCAAAGATACTTGGCATCATCAGAACCCAGTTCTCCCACCACAGCAAGCCCTAGATATAACCAACACACAAGAAAAGCAAGACTCTGATTTAAAATCACATCTCATGATGATGATAGAGGACTTTAAGAAGGACATAAATAACTCCTTTAAAGAAATACAGGAGAAGCCGGGCAGTGGTGGTGCACGCCTTTAATCCTAGCACTTGGGAGGCAAAGGCAGGCAGATTTCTGAGTTCGCGGCCAGCCTGGTCTACAGAGTGAGTTCCAGGACAGCCAGGTTTACACAGAGAAACCCTGTCTCTAAAAACAAAACAACAACAACAACAACAAAAAAACCAAACCAAATAAAACAAAACAAAAAAAGAAATACAGGAGAACACATATACATAGGTAGAAGCCCTTAAAGAGGAAATACAAAAATTTCTTAAAGAAGTACAGGAAAACACAATCAAAAAGGTCAAGGAATTGAACAAAACCATCTAGGATCTAAAAATGGAAATAGAAACAATGAAGAAATCCCAAAGGGAGACAACCCTGGAGATAGAAAATCTAGGAAAGAGATCAGGAGTCATAGATGAAAGCATCAAAAACAGAATACAAGAGATAGAAGAGAGAATCTAAGTTGCAGAAGATACCAGAGAAAACATTGACACAACAGTCAAAAAAAAAAAAATGCAAAATTCAAAAGCCACCTAACCCAAAGCATGCAGGAAATCCAGATACAATGAGAAGACCAAACGTAAGGATAATAGGTATAGAAGAGAGTGAAGATTCCCAACTTAAATGGCCAGTAAATATCTTCAACTAAATTATAGAAGAAAACTTCCCTAACCTAGAGAAAGAGATGAATATAAACCTTCAAGAAGCCTATGGAACCCCAAATAGATTGTACCAGAAAAGAAAATACTCCCTTCACATAATAGTCAAAACACCAAATGCACACAACAAGGAAAGAATATTAAAAGCAGTAAGGGAAAAAGGTCAAGTAACATATAAAGGCAGACCTATCAGAATTACACCAGACTTCTCACCGGAGACTATGAAAGCTAGAAGATCCTGGATACATCTCATTCAGACCCTAAGAGAACACAACTGCCAGCTTGGGCTGCTATACTCAGAAAAACTCTCAATTACCATAAATGCTGAAACCACGATATTCCATGACAAAACCAAATTTACACAATATGTTTCCACAAACCCAGCCCCACAAAGGATAATAGATGGAAAACACCAACACAAGGAGTGAAACTACACACTAGAAAAAGTAAGAAAGTTAGCTTTCAACAAACACAACACAAGATAGCCATCCAAACATAAAAATAACATTGAAAATAATAGGAAGCAACAATCATTATTCCTTAATAACTCTTAACATCAATGCACTCAACTGCCCAATAAAAAGACATAGACTAACAGACTGGATAGATAAAAAGGACCCAGCATTTTGCTGAATACAGGAAATGCACCTCAGTATTAAAGACAAAGACTACCTCAGAGTAAAGGGCTAGAAAACAATTTTCCAGGCAAATGGTCTCAAGAAACAGGCAGGAGTAGCCATTCTAATATCGGATAAAATCAACTTTCAACCAAAAGACATCAAAAAAGATAAGGAAGGACCTTTCATACTCATCAAAGGAAAAATCTACCAGGAAGAATTCTCAATTCTGAACATCTATGCTCCAAATGCAGGGGCACCCACACTCATAAAAGAAATTTTACTAAAGCTCAAGCCCCCTGTTCCATCTGACACAATAATAGTGGGAGACTTCAACACCCTGCTCTCATCAATGGATAGGTCTTGGAAACAAAAATTAAACAGACACAGTGAAATTAATAAAGGAATGAACCAAATGGATTTAACAGATATCTATAGAACATTTCATCCTAAGTCAAAAGAATATACCTTCTGCTCGCAGCTCATGGTACCTTCTCCAAAATTGACCATATAATTGGTCACAAAACAAATCTCAACAGATATAAGAAGATTGAAATAATCCCATGCCTCCTATCAAATCACTATGGATTAAGGCTGATCATGAATGGCAATAAAAACAAGAGAAGCCCACACATACATCAAAGATGGACAATGCCCTATCAATGATAATTGGTCAAGGAAGAAATAAAGAAAGAAATTAAAGACTTACTAGAATTTAATGAAAATGAAAGTACAACATACCCAAACTTATGAGACACAAGAAAGGCAGTGTTGAAAGGAAAATTCATAGCTCTGAGTGTCTCCAAAAAGAAACTGCAGAAAGCATACACTAGTACCTTAACAGCACACCTGAAAGCTCTAGAACAAAAAGAAGTTAATACACCCAAGAGGAGTAGAAGGCAGGAAATAATCAAACTCAGGGCTGCAATCAACCAAGTAGAAACAAAAAGAACTATACAAAGAATCAACAAAACCAGGAGCTGGTTCTTTGAGATAATCAACAAGATAGATAAACCCTTAGCCAGCCTAACCAGAGGGCACAGAGACAGTATCCAAATTAACAAAATCAGAAATGAAAAGGGAGACATAACAACAGAATCTGAGGAAATTCAAAAAATCATCAGATCCTACTAGAAAAGCCTATAGGCAACAAAATTGGAAAATTTGGATGAAATGGACAATTTTCTAGACAGATAACAAATACCAAAGTTAAATCAGGATCAGATAAACCATCTAAACAGTCCTATAATTCCTAAGGAAATAGAAGCAGTCATTAAAAGTCTCCCAACCAAAAAAAGCCCAGGACCAGATGGGTTCACTGCAGAATTCTATCAGACCTTCAAAGAAGAACTAATACAAATACTCATCAAATTATTCCATAAAATAGAAACAGAAGGAACACTACCCAATTAATTCTATGAGGCTACAGTTACACGGATACCAAAACCTCAGAAAGACCCAACAAAGAAAGAAAAGTTCACACCAATTTTCCTTATGAATATCAATACAAAAATACTCAAAAAATTCTCATAAACGAAATCCAAGAACACATCAAAACGATCATTCATCACGATCCAGTAGGCTTTGACCCAGGGATGCATGGATGGTTCAATACCTGGAAATACATCAATGTAATCCACTACATAAACGAACACAAAGAAAAAAACTACATGATCATTTCATTAGATGCTCAAAAAGCATTTGACAAAATTCAACACACCTTCATGATAAAAGTCTTGGAAAGGTCAGGAATTCAAGGCCCATATCTAAACCCAATGAAATGCAATATACAGCAAACCAGTAGCCAACATCAAACTAAATGGAGAGAAACTTGAAGCAATCCCACTAAAATCAGGGAATAGACAAGGCTGCCCTCTCTCCCTATCTATTCAATATAGTATTTGAAGTTCTACATAGAGCAATTAGACAGCAAAAGGAGGTCAAAAGGATAAAAATTGGAAAGGAAGAAATCAAAATATCACTCTTTGCAGACGATATGATTGTATGCTTAAGTGGCCTGAAAAACTCCACCAGAGAACTCCTGCAGCTGATAAACAACTTCAGCAAAGTGGCTGGATATCAAATTAACTCAAACAAATCAGTAGCCTTCCTATACTCAAAGAATAAACAGGCTGAGAAAGAAATTAGGGAAATGATACCCTTCACAATAGTCACAAACAATATAAAGTGTCTTGGTGTGACTCTAACCAAACAAGTGAAAGATATGTATGACAAAAATTTCAAGTCTCTGAAGAAAGAAATCGAAGAAGACCTCAGAAGATGGAAAGATCTCCCATGCTCATAGATTGGCAGGATTAGTATAGCAAAAATGGCCATCTTGCCAAAAGCAATCTACAGATTCAATACAATCCCCATTAAATTCCAACTCAATTCTACATAGACTTAGAAAGAACAATTCTCAAATTCATTTGGAATAACAAAAAAAAACCCAGGATACCAAAAACTATTGTCAACAATAAAAGAACTTCTTGGGGAATCAGCATCCCTGACCTCAAGCTGTACTACAGAACAGTAGTGATAAAACCTGCATGGTATTGGTACATTGACAGGCAGATAGATCAATGGAATATAATTGAAGACCCAGAAAGGAACCCACAAGCATAAGGTCACTTGATCTTTAACCAAGGAGCTAAAACCATCCAGTGGAAAGAAGACAGCATTTTCAACAAATGTTGCTGGTTCAACTGGTGGTCAACATGTAGAAGAATGAAAATAGATCCATTCCTACTTCCTTGTACAAATCTCAAGTCCAAGTGGATCAACGACCTCCATATAGAACCAGATACACTGAATCTAATAGAAGAGAAAGTGGGGAAAAGTCTCAAATGCATGGGCACAGGGGAAAAGTTCTTGAACAGAACACCAGGGGCCTATGCTCTAAGATCAAGAATAGACAAATGGGACCTCATGAAATTTCAAAGCTTCTGTAAGGCAAAGGACACTGTCAATAGGACAAAACGGCAACCAACAGATTGGGAAAAGATCTTAACCAATCCTATGTCCGATAGAGGACTAATATCCAATATATACAAAGAACTCAAGAAGTTAGATTCCAAAAAACCAAATAACCCCATCAAAAAATGGGGAACAGAGCTAAACAGAGAATTCTCAACTGAGGAAATTCATAGGACTGAGAAGCACCTAAAGAAATGCTCAACATCCCTAGTCATCAGGGAAATGCAAATCAAAACAAGTCTGAGATTCCACCTCACACCAATAAGAATGGCTAAGATCAAAAACTCAGGTGACAGCAGATGCTGGTGAGGATGTGGAGAAAGAAGAACACTCCTTCATAGCTGGTGGGATTGCAAGCTGGTACAAAAACTTTGATAATCAGTTTGGTGGACCCTCAGAATATTGGACATAATACTACCTGAAGACCCACCTATACCACTCCTGGGCATATACCCAGAAGATGCTCTAACATGTAGTAAGAACAGTGCTCCCCTATATTCATACAGCCATATTTATAATAGCCAGAAGCTGGAAACAACCCAGATGTCCCTCAAGAGAGGAATGGATACAGGAAATGTGGTACATTTACACAATGGAATACTACTCATCTATTAAAAACAATGACTTAATGAAATTTGCAGGCAAATGGATGGAACTAGGAAATATCATCCTGAGTAAGGTAACTCAGTCACAAAAGAACAACCACGGTATGTACTCACTGATAAGTGGATATTAGCTCAAAAGTTTGGAATACTCTAGATTCAATTCACAGCAACCATTGCTCTGAGCATGGGGTCCCAGATGGAAGAATTGGAGTAGGGACTGAAGGAACTGAGGGAGTTTGCAGTCTCATGGAGGGATCAGCAGTGTCAACTGGCCTAACTCCTTCCCCCGGAGACTGGACCTCCACCCAAATAATACACATGAAGGGACTCATTGTGCTGGCTACATATGTGGCAGAGGAGGGCCTTTCTGGCCATCAGTGCGATGAGAGGCCCTTGGGCCCGAGGGTTTTAGATGCCCCAGTATAAGGTAATGCCAGGGAGGGAAGATGAAAGTGGGTGGGTGGGGGAATACTCTCATAGAGGCAGGGTGAGGGGGGATGGGATAGGGGGTTTCCAAGGGGAGATCTGGAAAGGGGAAAAGATTTGAAATGTAAATAAAGTATCAAAAAAACCCACAATGACTTCATGAAATTCACAGGCAAATGGATGGAACTTAAAAATATCATACTGAGTGAAGTAACTCAGTCATTAAAGAACAAACATGGGATATGCCTCCATACCCAAATAGTGCTGGGAAAAAGCTAGCCTCTCAGAAGTGTGGAGAAGCCTGTGAGCAGGTTAAGGCCAGCACCTCTGCTCAGTGGGACCTGCCTGGAACCCTCATGTCACAGGGACTGACGAGCAGTCAGGGACAGGAGTTTTCCAGTTTCCATCTGTGGCTGGGGACCTCAGCCTGTGTCACAGGGCTCCATAGCCAAATAGCGACAGTAGAAAGCTAGCCTCCCAGGAGTGTAGACCAGCCTGTGAGTGGGGTTAAGACAAGCACTTCTGCTCAGAGGGACCCTCCCAGAACCCTCAGGACACAGGGACTGAGGAGTGGACTTCTGGCTTTCTTCTGCAGACGGGGAGGTGATCCTGTAACACAGGGCTCCATACTCAAATAGTGCCAGGAGAGAGCTGGTCTCCCAGGAGTGCCAACACACCTTCAAGCACAGGCAAGACCACCAGTTCTGTTCGAAATCCTCAATCAAGTGGGACTCTTGCAGAACCATCAGGACACAGGGACCAAGGAAGAGCTGGCGACAGGATCTGTCAGAGAGAGCAAGACCAGCTAACACCAGAGATAATTGGATGGCAAAAGGCAAGGGTAAGAACATAAGGAACAGAAACCAAGGCAAGTTGGCATCATCAGAACCCAGTTCTCCCACCACAGCAAGCCGTGGATACTCCAACAAACCAGAAAAGCAAGACTCAGATTTAAAATCACATCTCATGAGGATGACAGCGATATTAAGAAGGAAATAAACAACTCCCTTAAAGAAATATAAGAGAACACAGGTAAACAGCTTGAAGCCCTTAAACAGGAAACACAAAAATCCCTTAAAGAATTACAGGAAAACACAATCAAACAGGCGAATGAAATGAACAAAATAATACAGGATCTAAAAATGGAAATACAAACAATAAAGAAATTACAAAGGGAGACAACCCTGGAGATAGAAAACCTAGGAAAGAGATCAGGAGTCATAGATGCAAGCATCTCCAACAGAATACAACTGAGGGGAGAGAGAATCTCAGTTGCAGAAGATACCAGAGAAAACATTGACACAACAGTCAAAGAAAATGTAAAATGCAAAATCTCCTAACCTAAAACATCCAGGAAATCCAGGACACAATGAGAAGACCAAACCTAAAGATAATAGGTATAGAAGAGAGTGAAGATTCCCAACTTAAATGGCCAGTAAATATCTTCAACAAAATTATAGAAGAAAACTTCCCTAACCTAAAGAGAGAGATGAATATAAACCTT
This sequence comes from Uromys caudimaculatus, assembly GCA_028551405.1. Classification (NCBI taxonomy): domain Eukaryota; kingdom Metazoa; phylum Chordata; class Mammalia; order Rodentia; family Muridae; genus Uromys; species Uromys caudimaculatus. The sequence goes on from CM052703.1 coordinate 47,936,613, forward strand.
CAAGAAGCCTACAGAACTCCAAATAGTTTGGACCAGAAAAGAAATTCATCTCGTCACATAATAGTCGAAACACCAAGTGAACAAAACAAGGAAAGAATATTAAAAGCAGTAAGGGAAAAAGGTCAAGTAACATATAAACGCAGACCTATCAGAATTACACCAGACTTCTCAACAGAGACTAAGAAAGCTAAAAGATCCTGAGCAGATCTCATACAGAATCTAAGAAAACACAACTGCCAGCCCAGGCTACTATACCCAGCAAAATTTCCAATTAAAATAGATGGTGAAAACCAAGATATTCTATGACAAAACCAAATGTATACAATATGTTTCTACAAACCCAGCCCCACAAACGATAATAGATGGAAAATGCCAACACAAGGAGGGAAACTACACCCTAGAAAGAGTAAGAAAGTAATCTTTCAATAAACTAAAAAGAAAATAGCCACACAAACATAAAAATAACATCAAAAATAACAGGAAGCAACAATCAGTATTGCTTAATAGCTCTTACCATCAATGGATTCAATTCCCCAATAAAATAGACTAATGGACTGGATACATAAAAAGGACCCAGCATTTTTTGCATACAGGAAATGCACCACAGGGTCAAAGACAAACACTACCTCAGAATAAAGGGCTGGAAAACAATTTTCCAGGCAAATGGTCCCAAGAAACAGATCAGAATAGCCATTCTAATATCAGATAAAACCAACTTTCAACCAAAAGATATCAAAAAAGATAAGGAAGGACACTTCATGCTCATCTAAGGAAAAAAAATCTACCAGAAAGAAGTCTCAATTCTTAACTTCTATGCTAGAAATGCAAGGGCACCCACATTCATAAAAGAAACCTTATTAAGCTCAAACCACACATTGTACCTCACACAATAATACTGGGAGATTTCAACACCCCACTCTCATCAATGGGCAGAACTTAGAAGCACAAACTAAACAGAGACACAATGAAACTAACAGATGTTATGGACCAAATGGATTTAACAGATATCTACAGAACATTTCATCCTAAATCAAAAGAGTATACCTTTTTCTCAGCACCTCATGGTACCTTCTCCAAAACTGACCACATAATCAGTCACAAAACAAACCTCCACAGATAAAAGAACATTGAAATAATCCCATGCCTCCTATCAGATCACTACGGAATAAGGTTGGTCTTCAATGGTAATGACAACAATAGAAAGCCCACATACACAAGGAAGTTGAACAATGCCCCACTCAATGATAACTTGATCAAGGAAGAAATAAAGAAGGAAATTAAAGACTTACTAGAATTTAATGAAAATAAAAGTACAAATCATCCAAACTTATGAGACACAATGAAAACAGTGTTAAGAGGAAAATTCATAGCTCTGACTGCCTCCAAAAAAGAAACTGGAGAGAGCATACACTAGCATCTTAACAGCACACCTGAAATCTCTAGATCAAAAAGAAGCTAATACACACAAGAGGAGTAGAAGGCAAGAAATAATCAAACTCAGGTCTGAAATCAACCAAGTAGAAACAAAAAGAACTATACAAAGAATCAACAAAACCAGGAGCTGGTTCTTTGAGATAATCAACAAGATAGATAAACCCTTAGCCAGACTAACCAGAGGGCACAGAGACAGTATCCAAATGAACAAAATTAGAAATGAAAAGGGAGACATAACAACAGAATCTGAGGAAATTCAAAAAATCATCAGATTCTACTACAAAAGCCTACGCTCAACAAAATTGGAAAATCTGGATGAAATGGACAATTTTCTAGACAGATACAAAATACCAAAGTTAAAGCAGGATCAGATAAATCATCTAAACAGTCCCATAACCCAGAAAGAAATAGAAGCAGTCATTAAAAGTCTCCCAACCAAAAAAAGCCCAGGACCAGATGGGTTTAGTGCAGAATTCCATCAGATCTTCAAAGAAGACCTAATACCAATACTCTTCAATCTATTCCACAAAATAGAAACAGAAGGAACACTACCCAATTACTTCTATGAGGTCACAAATACACTGATACCAAAACCCCATAAAGCCCCAACAAAGAAAGAAAACTTCAGACCAATTTCCTTTATGAATATCAATGCAAAAATACTCAATAAAATACTTGCAAACTGAATCAAAGAATACAGTAAAATGATCATTCACCATGATCAAGTAGGCTTCATCCCAGGGATGCAGGGATGGTTCAATACCCGGAAATCAATCAATGTAATCCACTACATAAACAAACTCAAAGAAAAAACCCACATGATCATTTCCTTAGATGTTGAAAAAGCATTTGACAACATTCAACCCACCTTCATGATAAAAGTCTTGGAAAGATCAGGAATTCAAGGCCCATACCTAAACATAGTAAAAGCAATATACAGCAAGCCAGCAGCCAACATCAAGCTAAATGGAGAGAAACTTGAAGCAATCCCATTAAGATCAGGGACTAGACAAGGCTGCCCTATCTCCCCCTGTCTATTCAATATAGTAATTGAAGTTCTAGCTAGAGCAATTAGACAACAAAAGGAGGTCAAAGGGATAAAAATTGGTAAGGAAGAAATCAAACTATCACTATTTGCAGATGATATGATCGTATACCTAAGTGACCCGAAAAACTCCACCAGAGAACTCCTGCAGCTAATTAACAACTTCAGCAAAGTGGCTGGATATAAAATTAAATCTAACAAATCAGTAGCCTTCCCATACTCAAACGATAAACAGGCTGAGAAAGAAATCAGGGAAATGACACCCTTCACAATTG